>NC_051175.1:26462439-26872446 GCF_013339725.1 Rhipicephalus microplus | reverse complement strand
AGGATATGTGCAACCTGTCGACCATATCAATGATATTATTCTTCCCGACGAAACGCCATGTCAGATTGCCGCAATCACTCAGGCGTCTGAGCCATCAAGCTCACCAGCCTTCGACAATGCTATTGACGCAGACCTTTCCCCCTCGCATCGCAGCCAACTTGTTGCTCTCCTTAACAAGTTTCGCTCTTCTTTCGACTTTCAGAAACCTGCTTTGGGCCGCACCACAACTGTCACTCATACTATTGACACCGGCTCACACTCGCCTCTGCGACAGCGTCCTTACCGCGTTTCTGCCGAAGAGCGCCGCGTCATTACGGAGCAAGTAGATGACATGCTTAAACGTGGAGTCATACAGCCTTCTCAAAGCGCTTTGTCGTCACCCGTGGTTCTGGTAAAGAAAAAAGATGGCACCGTTCGATTTTGCGTGGACTATCGCCGCTTAAACAAGACTACAAAGAAAGACGTCTACCCGCTACCACGAATAGACGATGCTCTTGACTGTTTACAAGGCGCCGAGTACTTCACATCCTTGGATCTGCGTTCTGGGTATTGGCAGGTGCCAATGGCTGAATGTGATCGCCCTAAAACAGCCTTTGTAACGCCGGATGGCCTGTATGAGTTCAAAGTCATGCCATTTGGGCTCTGCAACGCGCCTGCGACGTTTGAACGCATGATAGATGCCATATTGCGGGCCCACAAGTGGAAAACTTGCTTGTGTTACTTAGATGACATCGTAGTCTTTTCAGCTGATTTCCCGACACATCTTCGTCGTCTCCACGAGATTCTGACGTGTCTAGCTTCTGCAGGCCTACAACTTAACATGTCTTGTAGTTTCTGGTCCTTAGCAGATAATACAGACTAAATAAGCGAAGTGCTTACGCGCAAACATCTGAAGCACGGCTACAGCGCGTCAAGCACACGCGAGCGTCGCAGTGGATGCTACGTTTCGCGTGCTCCTCTTCAAGATTGGTCGATCGCAGCGCCGCCGCTGCTGGTGACGCCGCCGGAGTCACGCGGAAGCTGCCGCCCGCTTCACTGCCCCGTCTAGTACACTGTAGCAATGCTATTCGGCAACGAACCATGACTGTGTGAGGTTGTTTTATTTTGTAAGAGGATGCGATGTCTTCCGAGTGTGCAAGCTGAGATGCCAGCAATGCTATTAGGCAACGAACCATGACTGTGTGAGGTTGTTATTTTGTAAGAGGATACGATGTCTTTTCGAGTGTGCAAGCTTACATGCCAGCACTGCTATTAGGCAACGAACCATGACTGTGTGAGGTTGTTTTTTGTAAGAGGATACGATGTCTTCGGAGTGTGCAAGCTGAGATGCCAGCAATGCTATTAGGCAACGAACCATGGCTGTGTGAGGTTGTTTGTTTTGTAAGAGGATACGATGTCTTCCGAGTGTGCAAGCTGAGATGCCAGTAATGCTATTAGGCAACGAACCATGACTGTGTGAGGTTGTTATTTTGTAAGAGGATACGATGTCTTCCGAGTGTGCAAGCTGAGATGCCAGCAATGCTATTGGGCAATGAACCATGACTGTGTGAGGTTGTTTTTTGTAAGAGGATACGATGTCTTCCGAGTGTGCAAGCTGAGATGCCGTACGTGGGGGAGCCTGAGTGCCGATGGCTCGTTCACCCCATGTGTCGTGAATCGTCGTACGTCGCGTGCGGGCCGCACGCCGGATCGGACGCTGAATCGCACTATGTGTTGAGCGCTTAGCCTCGCTACGTCAACCGTGTGCGTCGTCATATCGTGCCGGACGCACAACTTATCGAAGTGCAAACACCGTTTGTTCTCACAAGCTGCCCGGCGCTGAGCAATTGCTTCGAGCTATCAACCACGATGTCCCCCGATAGTATGTGGCCTACAGAGTGGAAACTCGTGGCCGGGCCTTTCACAAGCGGAGGTTCTGCCACGCAGTCTCGATACGAGTGCTTGCAGGGAGGCTACTTCGCCGTCGTCACCATCGCCCGCTGCCATTCTTGGAGCTGGCTCCCCTGAAGTAGACGACTCTGTAGTTCGGAAAGTCGGATGATGATGATGGTCCAAACCTATGATGCTACGAACCACTGTTAACTAAGGCTCAAAACATCGCTGCGTCGCCATGTTTTTGTCGACGACAGAGAGACTTATTGGCTGTCTTAAAGTGACATCAGCTGCACAGTTAACGGGAACGTGAGCTGGGAACCGAAATTGCGCTCTTTATATTCATCGAGCTCAGACGATCAATTGAGCCGAGGTATAGTATTGAATGGACTTCCAGGACTCTGAAAACACACATAGTTTAAAAATTATTAGAGAATTTTCACGACCCTTTAAGACAGACTAGAAATGCAGTTAGGCCTAACCTGCCAAGACTCATCATGACCGAGTTACTAGCAATGAAGACAAATACATTTTCAGGTGTTGCTAATGGCAGCAACCAGATCACCACTTCCAGAACGTAAGCGGACGTCAGAGTAACCTTGCAATGACGCGCGGATGTGAGCCCTGGCCGTTAGCCGGCTGCGCGCGCTCCTTATGAAACGCGCAATCGGTCCTTGTCAAGTGTGAATTGAGTTACTATCAAGAAAAAAACGTCGTCCTTATTGTGACTTACCTCGTCTGCAAATTTAAAAGCTTTTCATCTTTACAACACAAGCTTTGCTTTAGCATTTGCTGCCACTGTGGGAACTTGCACAAGCCTGACGGACTTTTGTCATCTTTGATTTCCTGGCCGCAAACCAGAAACATCGTATCACACGTGGTGCTCTTGGATCAGTGGTTGCCTGTAATATTTTCGACCCCAAATCTTCATGTGGTCTTGTACAAATCTTGTACAAACTTTCCGCGACAACATGCGAGCTGCAAGCTAGGCCTGATCACTTCGTGCTTTTCGATGGCGGTTGCGGTTGATCGATTACAGTTTGTAAGGAATCAACATAACTCTTTTCAGTGTCTCTACATCAAGGAAGCATGGGTGGCGCTTGTAACACTTGAATGGGGTTTGTGATGTGATTGAAATGTCTTAGATATGGGGGTGCGAGCCTGTGAAATCGAAACAATCAATACCGTTCAGCACATTAATAATCTATGTGGCCCGAAACGTAATCGACGAATTTCATGATGGAGCTTTGCTTTCGCAGTTTTTTTTTTTGTTGCGTTCATCTCATTGGCAACACGGGTATTTGGGAATTTCGGAAATTTGAAATGCATCGCCTGCTTCGATTCTCGGACATGCCAGACTGCATGCTCAACAAATTTTGCACTATTTTAGCTATGAAGGAGGTTGTTTCAGCTTTAACGCTGTTACAGATTGTGGGTTGAGGAACACGAACGTTTATTTATGCCAGACCACACTCCGCCGGCCAACACCAACTGAGCACATGCGTATCAAAACAACTCAGGACCACTTCAACGCCGCCAGGTGAAGCGGCCACACATCCCATGTTCGTAGCTGTCTTTCCTGTTACCGCCAAACCTAGCGGCCACAGTCACACTACACAAACCCCCCTCCAAGTTTGAACTCAGCAGTCAGCCAGGGCCAGTACGTAGTCTCTTAGATGGTGCGGGGTTCCCCGAGCACGCTGCGAGCGACGAAGGCACAGTGGTGGCACTAAAGGCTCGCCATTTGCCTCCACTGGGACAGTCAGTGGAACGGTTCCGCCCTCCCGTGGGGGCACACTGCTAACCACAGGAGTCAGCTGCTCCCCAGGTGCGTCTGGCTCCACAGGGGCTGAACTCGAGCCTTCAGGGGCCACCGGGACAGAACTCGAGCCTTCAGGGGTAGACGTTGACATCGGTCGTCTTTCAGGCTGCGGTCTTTCCAGTTCTGCACCCGCCGTTTGGGTAGGCCCGACCGTCCGGCGACGGAGTTGGTCCACATGCCTGCGCAGTACTCGACCATCAGGGGCCGTGACCTCGTAAGATATTGGTCCGGTTGCACGGGAGATCACTGCTGGAATCCACAGAGGCCCCTGAGCATAGTTACCTGCGAAGACAGGGTCTTCAGGCTAAAACGTGCGTGGTTTGGACGGGGAATCTGCCAACCGTGTGGACTTCTCTGGGGCCCGATCAGGGTGCAGGCGGTCCAACATCGTTGACAACTTGCGGCCCATCAGGAGCTCGGCCGGGGATCGCCCCGTAGTCGTGTGTGGGGTTACGTGCTGCTGCAGTGTGAAATCTGCCAGGCGCCGTGCCCAGTTCCCCTGGATGATGCGAGATAGGCCTTCCTTGGTAGTGCGTACCATCCTTTCTGCCTGGCCATTCGTAGATGGGTGGAATGGTGCCGAAGTTACCTGGCGGATCAGATGCTGTCCAGGAACTCTCGAAACTCTGTGGACTTAAACTGAGCTCCGTTGTCTGAGACAATGGTGTCTGGGAGACCATGCGTGGCAAACAGTTTCCGTAATGCACTTATTACTGTCTGTGACGTCATAGAGGATGTTGGGATGACCTCCAGCCACTTTGAATACGAATCCACGACGATAAGAAGGTCTGTCCTTGGAAGGGACCGGCAAAATCCATATGGAGGCGGGACCATGGGTTCCGAGACGCCTCCCAAGGGTGGACGGGTGCTCGAGGCATCTCTGGCCGCGTCTCCTGACAAGAGGAGCAGCATCGGACCCATTCTTCGATGGCAGCATCCATGCCTGGCCACCACACATAGCTGCGGGCAAGTGCCTTCATCCGGATAATACCAGGGTGCCCAGAATGCAGTGCTTCCAGCACCCGGAACCGCAGCTTTTGTGGAATCACCACACGGTCACTCCAGAGTAGGCAATCCTTGTAGGCAGTCAGTTCGTGCTGCCTTGATGTGAAGGCAGAAAGCTCTGGGCCCATGCTGCCCTTTGGCCACCCCTTCCAGACCCAGTTAAGAACACGTGAAAGGGTGCGATCTTTGGCAGAGTGGGTGGCAATGTCCGCTGCGTGGAGGGGTGGTTCTGGCAGCGCATCCAGGAGCATGACAACCTCTGCGGGAGAGGGGTCATCGTGGCACTGGTGCTGTAAGGGCAGTCTGCTGAGGCCGTCCGCATGGCCCAAGTGCCTCCCAGCCCGGTGGAGCAGCGTATGTTGGTATCCATTCAGGAAGATAGACCAGCGCAGCATCCGCGGAGACAGCATCTGTGGTGTCTGGCGGTCAGACGTGAACAACCCGAGCAGTGGCTTGTGGTCCGTCTGGATCTGAAAAGGCCGGCCAAACAGGTAGTCGTGAAACTTTTTGACGCCTGCAACCACGGCAAGTGCCTCCTTATCGATCTGTGCATAGTTTCGCTCTGCACTCGACAGGGTCCTTGAATAAAAGGCGACCGGTGCTTCTGTGCCGCCGGGCAATCGGTGGCTCAACACAGCTCCTATTCCGTATGGGGACGCATCACAGGCAAGGATGAGAGGTTGCTTCTCATCATAATGCGTCAAGACTTGATTGGATGCCAAGAGTTCTTTCACGCTTTCAAACGCTCTTTGTTGTGTTTGGCCCCACACAAAGGTGGCCTTCTTGTCCAAAAGTCGGTGTAGTGGTTCCGCAACAGTGGCCTTGTGTGGCAAGAACGCATGATAGAAGTTCACCAGTCCCAGGAATGCCTGGAGTTCGGTCTTGTTTGACGGGCGAGGTGCACCAAGAATGGCCTGTGTTTTTTCTGGGGTCGGATGGATGCCCTCAGCGTCTATTCGAAACCCCAAGAACTCGACTTGGGCGACACCCAGTGGGCACTTCTCTCTTTTACCTTCAGCCCAGCATCCTGGAAACGGCGAAGGACCTCGCGAAGGCGAGAGAGCAATTCTTGACCTGACGCCCCTGCAATTAGCACATCATCAAAATATGGAATTACACCTGGTATTCCACGTATGAGGGTTTCCATTAGATTTTGAAAGATGTCAGGTGCGACACTGACACCAAACTGCAATCGGCGTACCCTGAACGCCCCACGATGCGTTACGATGGTCTGTGCTGCTGCAGACTCATCGGTGACAGGCAGCTGCTGGTAAGCCTGGGCCAAGTCGAGCTTTGCAAAGATGGTTCCGCCTGAGAGAGAAGCCAATACGTGGCTGACCACCGGCACCGGATATGCATGCTGCTGGAGGGCCTTGTTAATGGTACACTTGTAGTCTGCACAGATGCGGATGTCTCCATTTCCCTTCAATGGTGTGACAATAGGGGTTTCCCACTCCGCGCAGTCCACTGGCTCCAGAACACCCTGCTGTAGCAGCTTGTCAAGCTCGGCATCGATCTTTTGGCGCAGTGCAAAGGGCACCCTCCTTGCCTTTAGGCGGACTGGCACCACCTCCGGGTTCAAGGCCAACTTCACAGGTGGTCCCTTGTAGCACCCAGTCCCCCGTCAAAGACAACAGCAAACTCCTCAAACAGCTTGTCAAATGCCGTGGCCAGTTCGTCCATGCGATGCACTCCGGTGACCTTAATTCCTAATGCTGGAAACCAGTCTAGTCCAAGGAGGCTTTGACGCTGCCCTTTGACAATGACAAGTTTCAGTGGGCCAGCAAAACCCCTGAATTTTACTGTAACTGTGGCCATTCCTTGCACTGCTATGCAGTTTCCCTGATAGTCCTTCATAACAACGTCGAGTTGCTTCAACTTCGGGATGCGCCCATTCGGGAAGATTTGCCTGGCCGTAGCCTCGGAGATGAGCCAAAACGTGGATCCCGAGTCCACCTCCATCTCGCATTCCACACCTTCGATTTCGACAGCAACGTGAATCTTCTTTGTCCCGGGCTGGGGCACATCGTGGATGGCGGTCTCCGTGAGGTTGTCGCAGTACGAGGTACTCGCACGCGGAGTGGTCCGCGAATGTGTCCGTCCTGCCGTTTGTCTCAAAATTTGCACGGCGGTCCCGCTTCCGTTGAGACCGGCAGACCTTGGCTATGTGCCCTGTTTTTCCGCAACCTCGGCATTGGGCATCACGGAAACGACACAACCGGCGCTCGTGCGGCCCCCCACAACCGGCACAAGATCCGCCCCCCAGTCCTGCGTCCCTGCGTTGACTAGTGTCTGCACGTAACTGACGAACACATTCCTCGAGGCCGTCCTGGTCCTCTCCACAGTCGGCGACTGTTCCCTGGTGTACTGGCTCGGTACGCGGCGCGGTTGCGACTGGCTGGCCTCACGGTCGATGGCCTCAGCGGCGGTAGCTTCCTCGACGGCGCAGGCGAGCGACACTTCTTTTTTCGCCAAAATGCGCCGTTTAGCTTTATCGTTCCTCAGGCCAAAAACGAAACGGTCTCGGAGTGCCTTATCAAGGTCAACGAAGTTGCAGTGCTGTGCAGTCGTTCGCAGAGCCGCGAGGTATGCAGCGACGGACTCACCGGTTGCTTGCTCTCTGCGATGGAACTCGTATCGCCGCGCCAATTCCGGTGGTTTCGGCGAAAGATGATTTCGAAGGGCAGCGATGATGTCCTCGTACGGCGTATCTTTCAGCTGGTCCGGCGCGACGAGGGCCTTGGCCAACTGGAACGTCGCGGCCCCGCAACGGCTGAGAAACGTCGACCTTTTCTTTCCAGCGTCCGTAATGCCCTGCGCCTCCAGGAAGAATTCGAACCGCTGAGCATAGTCTTCCCACTCGTCCGGCTGTGACAAGTTGAATTGCTCGAGGGAGCCATTGCTGGAGGCCTCCCGTTGTCCGGGGTTCCGCCCGTCCTCCATTGCCGCGCTGGACGTCATGCCGACCTATCCCATCCTCGTCGCCAGTGTTACAGATTGTGGGTTGAGGAACACGAACGTTTATTTATGCCAGACCACACTCCGCCGGCCAACACCACTGAGCACATGCGTATCAAAACAACTCAGGACCACTTCAACGCCGCCAGGTGGAGCGGCCACACATCCCATGTTCGTAGCTGTCTTTCCTGTTACCGCCAAACCTAGCGGCCACAGTCACACTACACAACAAGCGCGAATATTCATGGCTTTGGCGACGTATACATCAGTGGTCAATGCTGTCGTCGAATATAAAATTTTCAGAAATTTCACCCCACGTAATAGGCGCAGCTCGTACTTGGAGCAGGATTTTTGTCGAAGAAAAGTGCGGCTCTATTATGCAAGTAAATACAGTAACCCCCTCCCCCCTCCCCTCGCAGCGGTCTTCCGAATTTTCATGCTCCTATAACAAAGTGCTTCATTAGGCTGGTTGGTGCTGCATGGTACTGCATGCTCCTAAGTTGGCAGGTATGCGAATATATTGTTACAACAGACACAGGGCCACATCCAGTGCCACTAGCTGTACCTATAGCTTCATCATCACTAGAGACCGGATTTTAGGCAAATGCCTGTTTTGTTCATTGTGCTCTCATCGTGCCATTTTGATATATGAGCAAGAATTAGAAGTCAAGAAGGGCTTATATAGTGTCTTTATAGTGCCTATAAATTCCTTTTTAGGGAATTTTCACCTTAATTTTTATAAGTGTCTATGTAGAAGTGCCTCCTGTGTACTCAATTGCAATAACCAGTGTTATGGAAATATAAAAATTTATTTTGATTTCTGAAAGGCCTATTTTCAAGTTCAGGGTCTATATGAAGGCTATCTAACCTGAAATTTTTCTTTCGAGTGCACCTGGAGACTGGTGTTCATGTTATCGGTCAAAATTGAGCTTTCAGAACTCTATGGGATGCAACCAATACTTCTCAGAAGTTCCTTTCAGCACTGTCAATTGTACAAGACTCCCAAGCATTAAAAGGTGATTAGCCTCTACACATGTATTCATCCGGATCATGCCATCTCCTCGACATCTCCCTGCGTCCGCTCGCCTGCGTAGATAACAGAAGGTGCTTCTGTGCAGCCGAGGGATGGCGGGGAACGAATGTGAAACCTGGCTGTGTCATCAGGGAAAAGTAGAGTGTGCGTAAAAAATTACATGTTCACGTGGTTGTTGTTTTGTTTTGTTTGGCTTTTTACTTCTTGAAAGGTGCTTCATTTTAGTTAGACAGTGGAAACTATTGCGTGCCCAATGAAAAGCTTAGTATCATCAGAATTTTTCAATTGGTTCATCACGAGCCACAAAAGCATAATGTTAGGGGTGAGCTTGAAACCTTTGCTACTCACCCTGTGTAGATTTTGCAAGCCATATTCTCTGCCCTCATCGGTATCAGAGCAACTCGGAGCCGGAAAATCACACGACACAGACACATCAACACGTCATGCGCATGCAATATTATATTCGCATGTTATGCCTAAGCGAGGTTGTGCACGCAAGCTTTTTGGCATTCTCTATATTGTACTGCCTGTTTCTGTGAGTTGGATTCTTCTGTGTGCACACGTTTGGAGAGGCTGGCATAGATCATATATCTTCACCACAATGCACAGCGTCGCAGTGCTGGGACGGTGCACCAAGCGTGTTCAGGGCTTGCACTGGCACGATGCGAGTACGATGAGAACATAAATGCAAATGACATGGAAGCAACTTAGTGTTGCATCTCGTTTATAAGAAGTATACAAAAAATAACACGCACAGATTGTGTTTGTACGTTCTAATATTTATATCAACCTTCATGTTTCTAGGTATTCAAAAACAGGTCACTACTTACACATGCCGCCTTGAATTATGCTCGCAGTGTTACGCACTACTTTGAGTATGCGGGACCATTCCTTGTTGTGTGTCACTTCGACCAATCAAGGGCATGCGCCCTTGAGATGAAGGGCAAGCAGCGTTCAGTCTGGCTTTTCACCTCTTTCCAAGGCACGTAGAGTTTTAAGTCTTGGCATACAAGGTCATCAGCAGCCTGCCCAAATGCTCAAACTTGGTAACGGGCACATAGACAGAGGAGAAATGGACTCTGTGCGACTAGACTCGGTTTTCGCGAGGCTGAAAGGGCCTATTAGCGGTCTGGCTATTGGCTTTTGTACGGCTCTTCTTAAAAGAAAGAGACCCAGGAGTGTGTTTCTTTGACAGTGCACACTTATCTCACTATGTTTAACAGTAAAAGGAGAGACCATGTTATGCAAACCATGCAGGAAAAAAAACTGCATGGGGATGCGAACATTGACACCTTTGTATTATCATGCAATAAAACATTTCTTTTTGCTTTCCTATCATATACACAGATCACGCATGTATTTCTTCGAAAATTTGAGTTTTTGTTAAAATTTATTGTGCCTGTATTTAGGATTTTGGGCACCTAAAACTGTTTTTTGTCTGCCTGTTTCCGGCGCTTAAACTCGACGTTTTAGTGTCTCTAAATCCGGCCTCTAGTCATTACACGCGCCTGTGTATGCAACTGCGTCGTGGAAAACGTGCACCATTTGAAACTCTCTTGAAACTGCATTAAATTGAAAGACATGGTGATGAGCTTTGACTACAAAGATGACTGCACCTTAGCTTCAAGCTCTGAAGAAAACAATGTTTTGTGACAGCCCGGAACAGCTACAGCCGTTCGGAGGTTGGCTTCATTTACGGCCTCAAGTGTTCTCCGCCGCATGCGCGTAGCTGCTGACCTTTGTGCGCAATCTGAGAGCTACTTTTGTTATATGCGAGGCCCACATGCCACTCAGGCGTATGTGTGCAAAGATTTTCACGACAATAAGGCCATTTGAAGCGCATCTCGTTCATGAACTACAAAGTTTGCGAGACATTTAGGACTGCGCGCTATTTTTCCTGTCGTTGGGGGCATAGCTCGGCTCTTTTTTCTGTGCGCCGTAGCTGAGCACATGCAAGGTACCCCTTGTATACACCATGACTCTGATTGACAATGAAGATAAAGATAATGGACAGCGACTAGCTTGTGCTGTCATTTGTATAAAATACGTGAGTTAACAAATTAACAGTGTTTTATCAGAACAACCTGCTTCTTGACTACCTCCCACGTGGTTGCGTGCCACAGATTCCAGGCTCTTCTTTCCTTCCTTGCTTTTCTTGTGTAGTATGTGATGTCTCGATATTCTCTGCTATGCATTTTATATGACTGGAAACAACCTATAACCACCAGAGGAATATTTCATATACAACAAAGACAAAACGAAATTCACAGCTCAATGCAGTGTACCATTTATGACCAATAAATATTATATAATTGTACACTGCTTTGTCACTTACATGCATGAGTTGTCAATGTCATGGGTGATTTGCGGGCAACACAAAGTGATCCCACCGCTTCGCCTCCTCGTCATCATTCACTTCATGGATATGCTGGGATTGCTTTTTCGACTG
This sequence comes from Rhipicephalus microplus, assembly GCF_013339725.1. NCBI lineage: Eukaryota > Metazoa > Arthropoda > Arachnida > Ixodida > Ixodidae > Rhipicephalus > Rhipicephalus microplus. The sequence goes on along the minus strand of NC_051175.1, from coordinate 26,861,307 downwards.
CTCTTTGCAAGGATACAAATAAATATGCTTGGATGGTTATTTTGGAATGCCAATCCATGCAGCAAGAGTTTGCTCAAGGACATAAGTGACGAGAGACGAACTAGTGAACTTAGTTGGACATCTGATGTATATAGGCGTAGTTCACATCACGGGCATCCATACATATTGGAGAACAGCATGCTCTCCTCGTTACAAAAAATAATACTGAACGAAAGGTTTATTCCATAGCGTGAGTGATGAAGTAGTACAGTGCTTCAGATGTGTTAATGGCAATATTTTGTTGAGCATTTATTATTTGAGGGGTGAAGCTTCTTAAAGCGGCACTCGTTCGTCCTTCGTAGTAGTGTGTAACATGTCTTACGTTTTGACCTGCAAGGTGGTGCCGTTGGGAGATTCCTCCTGTGCGTTGTTGAACAATAAAAAGTTTGCAGCGTGCACTTTAACTAAAGCCGAATTCTCCTGCCTCTCATTCCCCATTAGCAGTCATTGGCATGTACATTGAGCACTATCTGACAAGAAAGGTTTGCTACGTAATATTCGCTGGGCGCAACCTCCTTGCTTTCAAAAAGGTTTAGCGAGCGTTGGGCCGCAGTGCCATGAATACAGTGAATTAGTATATACCATGAGCTCGAGGTGGTTAAATGTGGGAAGTAGACACGAAGCGCAAGCCGTCAGAAAGTGTGCGTGTGCCACCTCTCGTTTAGTCCTTGGAATGTCTGCTGGATAGCGGTGCTTCTATATGCCAAATATACGATGTAAAGATGCGAGATGGTGGTACTTGGAGTGTTGACTAGATGGACGAACAGACACATAGACAGATGCATGAACGAATTTACGGATGGCTGCACGGACGGATGGACGCATGGACGGATGCAGGGGCAGATGAATGGACGAATGCAGGGATGGGCGCACGGATAGACATGCGGACACACGAACAGACACATGCACGGACGGGCAGATGGACGCACGGACGGTCACAGAGACGGACGCATGGACGGACGGAAGCAAGAACGAATGGTCGGGCAGATGCTTCGCCCCACTCTCCATCATTCATTCCGTAGATATGCTGCCATTTTTTTATACCATTGCGTGGTTATTTATCTCCAAAATGTATATTCTGAAGTCTCGTTATTTTGAATGTGTTTGCATATAGTATAGTGTTCTTTTATTGATCTATTTATTATCTAGCCACAGAAAATTTTACACTTTCAAGTTTTAAACATTGTACATTATTTTTTTGCATGTGTAAAACCCTTATTTCTTTCAAAAAGCATCTTATTAAGCACAATTTTACATGCTGAAATGTGTGCTGGAGGACTCTTCAGACTGCCAAATCTTTCTTTCTGAGGCTTATGAAAATAAAACATTTTCTTATCGTAACGTAAGAGTTAAATGTTAAATGTAGCTGCGCTGTTTTATTTACCTCAGAAGTGTGTTTTAGACCCGTTTTGCCAGCAACCCCAAAACTGGCACCCTGTCAAAGTGAATAAACAGAAGTCGGATCACCGTATTCTGAACACTTTTCAAGATAATAACATGAATAAGTGTTACCAAACAGCATACTCGATAAAATTCAGGGTCTGGCTCACAATAGTCTTTTGCTTGGATGAAAAATGATGAAGGGGTGAATGTAGCTATTATTTTGTTATATCATTTTATCACTGTAAACTGCTAATGGGAAGTGAAAGGGGATTGTGCAGTTTGTTGTGTTCCTTTGCTATGTTCTCATAAAACTTGCTGGGGTTATCTTTGCAGGTTATGTCCTTGGGGCCCCTGGGGGAGCAGCAGGCATCGGTATTTCATCTTATGCCTCTAAGTTGATCAGCCCTCACGAAGCCAGTGAGTGTTGCATTGTCACCCTCTTAAGCACACTTCATCCGACATCCGACAGCAGTTTGTGTCTAAATGGAAGCTGAAGCTATGACATCAGCTCTATAGTATTTTTTTTTCTTTCATCATCCTTGGAGAAGCCTTGAGATGCCTGCCAATGAATGTTTGCACTTTGCTGTTATGGCTCTAGATTATGGCTATGCATGCTGTCGTGTAGGGACAAAATGACCAGCGGAAACATTGGGCCTTACAGTGTCTTGTGGTGCCACTTGCCTTTCCGAGGTGATTTTACTCCTGCGCCAACTGCGCTAAAGTGCACCAACTGAGATTTAATGGGCTATCCTGATAATATCAATGGAAATTGCGCCTAACTGTGCTGAATTCTCGAGCTAGGGGCGTCTGTTACCGACAATAGACAAAAGATGCTGCCTACTGCATAAGTGTTATTTTGATGTGCTTGGTTAAAACCTTCAAAGACTGTGAGCAATACTTGGAGCGGATCGTATCGAATGAACTTGAGGCTGCGGCGAAGGTAATATACTTGCTCAGCTCTTCTCGCACAATCGCTCGGATTGTTTCGTGCAGATCGTCATTACTGAGGGCATGAGCCTTGGAGTAGCGTACTGCTGAAGAGCAGCGGTTATACTGCCTTGTGTGCATTTCAAGTGCCTTCTCGATTGTGGTGGCCTCGGTGAGGAATTCTTCGACCCGCTTGAGCTGGTTGCGCACAAGCCCTGCAAACAACTTTTCTTTAACAGCTCACATAAGGAATTGGACCTTCTTGTCCTCGGTCATGGCAGAGTTGGCGTGGCGGAACAAATGGATCATCTCCTCGACGAATATTCAGACGTTCTCGTAATGAAGTTGCAGATGCGTCTCCAAGATAATCGCAACACGTTTCTTTCGGACGACACTAGTGAACGTGCGGAGGAACGTCGTTTGAAAGACATCCCAGCTTCGCAGCGTGGACTCCCGGTTCTAGAACCACGTCTTTGCGACGTCTTCTAGGTAGAAGTATAGACGGCATAGTTTTTCTTCGGTGTGCCAGCTGTTCAAGGAGGTGGCTCGGTCGTATGTCTCAACCAGGTTTCCGGGTCTTCATTAGATGCTCTATGGAAGCTTTGTGCTCTCTGTTTTGGTGCATCACGATAGCCGCAGGCAGTGACGCAGTGGCAGTCATCGTTGCAGCAGTGGTCGTCATGGTAGACGTGCGAGTCTTGTTGGGTAAAGGGCGGTACTCTAGTGGTAGACCTTGTTGCCTATGGCTGACTCGCTGGTTTTGGTTGGCGTCGGTGTCTTCTCTACGACGTGTACTTGGTTCACGGTTAAAGGGGGAGGTGCGGAACATGGAAAGGAAAGCATCTCCACCAGATGTTACGGGGCCGTTGCGTTGAGGAAGGGAGCAGACAGTAGGTTGAAGATTAAACTGTTTATTCGGCGAACTTGTGGCCACGTAAAAGGAAAGTCAGATTACGGCAAGGCACTGGCACAGATAGCGACGAACTGAGCGTTGGCCGTAACTGACAAGCAGTGAAGCGTGTCGGTATTTAAATACTTGCAATCGAATATTCTAGCATTATCGCTTGCGGCGACGTAGGTTCCAGAATAATCTGTGTCATTCTTGAAGTGGGCGTAATCTTAACAAAACGATCTACGAAAGCCTCGAAGCTTCTCGCACATCGCACAAGCAGTTTGTGCTGAACGTAGCATAACGAGGGGATAACAAAGCTTGAGAAAGGGACGTGGCAATATCACCAACTCCTCCTAACGGCCACTGCATAATGGATGTGCTCCCGGCCCAAAATGTTGCTGTCTCGCATACCATTGTCACTATCATTGACAACTACGTTCAGCTTTCGCTCCTGAACTTTAGTTGTTGACCCAAGTTCTTCCGCAAGCATTTCCTTGGGCCACGTATCCCCACTTAAAGCATACAACGTTATGGCATTAGACCCTGACAACTGCTCGTCCCCTATTGCAGCCAGCCGAGCCAATGCACCTTCCTACGAAATCACGAAAATGATTGTCGCTGATCTTCTGCCCTGTCAGGCTGCACAGCTCCACTACCTACTTATGACTTACTGCAATAGTTTCGACTTCGATGAGTGCCCTTTAGGTCTAATGTCATTCGTGCCTCGTCAAATACATACTGGTGACGCTAGTCCTGTCGAACGACGACCATATCATATTTCTCATTCGGACTGCCAGATCATATAATGAAAAGTCAATAATGTCACGGAATCGTGACGTGGCCAAAGACAGAAAACTTCGTGTTGGAATTTAACTGTTTATTTGGGCGAACCTGTGCCCGGTAAAGGGAAAGCCTAATTACAGCAGCAGTCTTGCACAGATAGCAGTCTCGGACTGATAGCGGCGAACGCAGCGTCGGCCTTCGATCAACAACTGACAAGCGGCGAAGCGCGTCGGCATTCATACCCTTGCCGTCGAATGTTCTAGCGTTATCGCTGGCGGTGGCGTAGGTTCCAGAACAATCTGTACCGTTCGCACAGTGGGCGTGATCTTATCGAAATGATCTACTACAGTCCGGAACCTTCTCGAAACCTGCAGGCGCGGTTTGCACCGAGAATCGTGTGGTGTTTCGGAACGATAACAAAAACTTGTGAAATGGAACGTGGCAATAAGATGCTCTCCAAAGACGTCATGGAGGCCTCCTAAAGTTCATGGGCGTCTTCTGTTGTTTTGGTCAAAAAGAAGGATGGTAGCTGGAGATTTTGCGTTGAATACTGTGCCTTGAACAAGATTACCCACAAAGATGTGTACCTGCTGCCACGATATGGTGACGCCCTTGACTGCGTTCATGGCACGCAATACTTCTCACCCACAGATCTTGGCTCGGGCTACTGGTACATTTTTGCCGACAACTTAGACCAAGAAAAAAACTACCTTCGTCACACCAGATGACCTTTATTGGTTCAAGGTTATGCCTTTTGGGCTGTGCAACGCCCTAGCAACGTTCGAATGCATGATGGACTCACTCCATCGTGGTTATAACTGGTCTATGTGCCTTCGCTACCCCAATGATGTTATTGTCTTTTCCCCAACATTTGAAGGCCACCTAACTCGTTTTTCGGCCATTCTAGCCGTTCTTCGTCGAGCAGGAGTCCAGCTGAACTCTAAAAAGTGCGATTTCAGCCGGCAATAAATCACAGTTCTTGGTTATCTTTAAGTGCTTGTGACAACCGGACCCTGACAAGAATGGTGCTGTCAAGCACTTGGCAGCACTAATCATCATGAAAGCACATGATGATGATGATGATAATTCTAGCTTTTCAAAGACTTCCTGCGACTCGTTCGACAGCTGTGATAGTGCTGATTTGTTAACTGAGTGTTCATTTTTGTCATCGTCATTGGAATGAGCTGTGCTAAATACATTTAAATCATTGATACCAGCAAACATTTGTCTAGTTCAACTTATTTTGGTGCCAGGTCACTGTGGTGCATTTTTAAATTAGATGGCTGGCACAGCCGCCCAAACATTCCTTGATGGTCTGATTATGCCAGTCAAGCCTTTTCAGCCCATGCTGCAGCAGTGAGGTTCAGAAAACATTCCCTTCTTGAGGACTCATTAAACATTACTATACCAAGAGCGACATTGTCGCAGTTGCACTTTGCATAGATGGTCAGCGAGACAGGAACATCTAGGAACACGAAAAACTATTCATGATAATGAAACTCAACGAAAAAAGCCTAAGAACAAAAGATATGCTAATTGTCATATTTGCAAGATGTTTCAGCGCGCGAACAAAGGAAAAAGACAGGGTTGACAGAAAGAGTGCTGCGGGAAGAAGTATTTTTAGCCGAATGCAGTACGCCAATGAGCGTGCGCGGCAAGCAGCCACACTGATTAAACTGGTGAGAAGAGAAGGGCTCTTTCTGTCTACCCTGTCCTTTTTCCTTTGTTCGCGCGCTGAAACATCTTGCAAATATGACTACGCACCAACTTGCCCAAGCTTCCACTCTTGTGCTAAATTTGCTATAACAGTTTCCCCACACACTATATATATATATATATATATATATATATATATATATATATATATATATATATATATATATATATATATACAAGACTAGAATCTAATATTTCCAGAGTTGAAGGTGCGTTGCCTTGACCTAGCTCCGCCGTCGAGTCGTAGAGCTCGTACCATCTTCGAAGCTCGTTGCGTCCATAGTCCCGGCCGTAAGCTGCACAGACGGGTCTCTACCATGTCTGGTCACCGCAGCTTAGGGCCCCCCCACAGCGGTTGTACCGCTAGTCGTTCTTCTGGCTGTGCCCCGCAGCTCACAGGGCGTTGCTGCGAAGGCTGGGGCACGTCTTTCCTAGGAGCTGTGCTTGTGGGGTTTCGGCAAACATCGTGCCGCTTCGACCCCTCGTCCGCGCACGTCTGCGTTCCAAGCCTTGCGCCTCCGCCTGTTCGGGCCACGTTGTCGCTTGTGCCCCCTCTCCTTCGTCTTCCTCTTTTCTAATTTCCATAAATTAGGCTGGCGTTGTTCAAATCAACCAGGCGTCCCTTTGTTGTCCTCTTCTTCATATCTTGTCATATACTCATGACACATGTAAATACAAAGTCGGCATAACAAAATTATGATGCTGTATACCACCATCTAATTTGTACTTAAACAGGTCTGATTTGGTGCAATCTGTTTTGTGTTCTAGCTCTAACAAACCTGAAAATATCGACTATGTTCTACTACTATGTTGCCGTTTCAAAAATCAAAGGAAAAAATGTTTTGAACTTTTATACAAAAAACTAGGAATCCCATTATTATTTGATTTGGCTTGGTGTATTCGAATACTAATGAAGGGCTAGCAAATGGAATCAAATACTTCTAGCATATTTTTTGAATACTTTGAAGCAAAATTGCAGAAGCAGTAACCGCCATATCCACACAGTGAATGATCTGAGGACCTTGCCGGGAGGTGTACACGACATTTCTTGGTTAGACCATTTTTGTAGGAAGGCTTGTTAGCGAGCCGACGCATGATGTGTACGTTAAAGGCAACGTTGTGGGTCATGTTCCGTGGCTGCCACTGCACAGCGTTGGCCACATTGGCACATGAACCACTTGCCCCTTCATACCATACTGGCTGCTGCAGTGAGTTTCAAGATGCCTAACACTTATAAATGGCATACGTAGAGCTTTCAGGGGTGCTTCAATGGGGTTGAGAGCAGGCAGGTGAATGGGCTTGGGAGGATATCGGTGCCCGTGCATAACACTCATCGTAGGAACTTGTCACAAGCTGCCGTGTCTACGAAGCGACAAGAACAGAGTGGATGTATTTGCGAGGAGGCAAGTGAGAGGGCCATCGAAAATCATCCCCTTGGGTGGTGGCACGCAACCAAGCAGGTGAGGGGGCTTGGGAGGATTTCGGTACCCATGTACAACACTCATCATGGTATCTTTCTCTTTCTGCAATTTTTTTTATTCTCTTCATCCTTTACAAGGAGCTTAGCCGTGTCTCCTATAAGGCAGACAGAAATTAGCTCCTTTTTCCTTTCCTTCAAGAACCACTTGCCATGCAAGCGAAGAACCGCTCCAGAATAATGTTAAGCTTGCTGTGATTTCTTATGTATACTGCGTATCCCATAACTTGAAAAAGATTGCCAAACTTGTTGACACAAAAGTGGTCTTCTCTGCCCCATTAAAACTGTCCAGGCTCTGCAAATTGACTGACCCTTTTCAGGAAATTTACGGCCTGCAATGTGAACCACAAGAACAAGTATGTAAGCTGTCGGATGGGTGTGGTCTATGAGTTTCTCTTGTCGTGTGGTAGAAGGTACGTAGGCCAGGCCAAGCAATGCCAGAATGACAGGCTAAGACAGCATACTAATAACAACGTCAGAAATGGCAGAGAAGGCCACCTGACGATTCAATGCCGCAATTGTCGTTGCCTTCCTGACTTTAGCGCCTGCGCGATAGTCACCCAAAGTTCTCATAAATCAGTACGAGACTAATAATTGAGGACAAGAGGATAATCGGATTAGGTAATCTTCGCATCTGCGAAACCTCCATTTCATTATCGCCACAAGAGTTACGCTACTAGAGTGTGACTGTGCACGTGGTGTCAATATATTTTCCGTACTCTTTCGAAATAAGTCTTTGTTAGAAGTGGCACTCTCTGTGTATTGTATCTCTTCGTCTGTGTCGTATTTGCACCTAAAGTATGTTAAACCAACAAGCCCAGTCTGTCATTCATACCTCGTCACTTGTTCCGAGAAGCTGGTGCCTACTTGATGAAAGCAAGACGTAAATGGTGTGAAAAGCAAACATGAAAAAGCAATACCTTCCCTAATAACTTTAGAATAACTTAATTAAAATTTGCGGTTTTTCTTAACAAGGGCGATACTTCCAACACACATAAATGTTTTGAACTTCTAATTGGATGTCCAAGAACTATAGGTGGTTATTTAGTGGTAACTCATGGGTAAATTCCAAGCCCAGACCACATTTTTTGAAATGCAGCGCTCCAGTGGCTAATGTACTTGACTGCTGACCCACAGGTCACAGAATTGAATCCCTGCTGCGGTGGCTGCATTTTTGATGAAGGCAAAAAAGCTCTAGGCCCATGTGCTCAGATTTGGGCGCATGTTAAAGAACCCCAGGTGGTCGAAATTTCCGGAGCCCTCCACTGTGGCGTCTCTGATAATCATATGGTGCTTTGGGAAATTAAACCTCACATATCAATTATCACATCACATTTTTTGAAAACGTGGATAATCTCAGTTACTGTTTGTTCAACACTGGATGCCTGAACAAAAACAAGACAATCATCTACATACCAAATTATTGTAAACACTAGGCTCTTAAGACACACCTGAACAGACCTGTCTACTGATCCTATAAAAGTTTCAATCAGCACAGGAGCAAATTTTGAGCCTCTGCAAACACTAGAGCATTGTAAGTGGAAGATACCTTCCCATTCAACAATTGTATAATTCAAGTATAAGGAAAGAATCTCCAGGAAAATGTTCACAGAAACACCTGCATTGTTACAAAAACTCCCTTCGTCATTATCTTCTATAATACAGATTGTCACTCTCTTCATCAACTTATCATGCGGAATATTTTAGTACAGGTCAAAAACATGAAATAAAAACATTACAGGAACCAGGGATATACTTAACTAGAAATTTATTAAGTTCATCAGAGTTCTGTAATGCAAAGGGACCATTAATTAATTTGCAGTGTAAGTTCTTTGTCAGGCAGCACGATACAACACTCTGCCACGTATCTCTTTCCATAATAATTGCTCAGAACGGAATCCCCCGTTCGTGTGTCTTTGCCGCAAAACATATATCTAAATGTATCGCTTTTGCTTTTTTTACTGACGTGACTGTATGTTCCAGATTATGGTTCTGAGGAATAGCAATAGCCCTTTCCTTCATTTTTGAAGCATTTTTTTTGAAGCCTTCGCTTTCAAGGCCTTCACTTCAAAGCCTTTGCAATTTGTTTATGACTTTGTGCATATTTTCCACATTTATGTTTTTCTGAAACAGTGTTTATTTGTTTATATTCTGCTCAAAACCAGTTTTTTCAAAAGCAAGTAGCGAATGAAAACGCATCCAGGATAAGCCCTTCGTATGGGCTCTGCGCTTATAATGTATTTTTATAAATAGAAACGTCATGTATGAAAGCCAAAATGCTTGTCTAGAGTCAGCTGTGTATAAGAGAGTGTCAGGTAACTTCTAAGGGGAAGGTATATAACAGCTGTATCTTGCCGGTACTTAGCTACGGAGCAGAAACCTGGATACTTACAAAGAGGGTTCAGCTTAAGTTGAGGACGACGCAGCAAGCGATGGAAAGGAAAATGGCAGGTGTAACCTTAAGAGACAAGAAGAGAGCAGAGTGGATTAGGGAACAAACGGGGGTTAAGGATATCATAGCTGAAATCAAGAAGAGGAAATGGCCATGGGCCGGGCATGTAGCGTGTAGACAGGATAACCGGTGGTCATTAAGGGTAACTGACTTGATTCCCAGAGAAGGCAAGCGAGTTAGGGGGAGACAGAAGATTAGGTGGGCAGATGAGATTAAGAAGTTTGCGGATATAAATTGGCAGCAGCAAGCACAGGACTGGGTTAACTGGCGGAACATGGGAGAGGCCTTTGTCCTGCAGTGGACGTAGTCAGGCTGATGATGGTGATGATTTGAACATTTTCGGCTCCTAGCTTCATTTCTCGGTACGTTAGTCATTCTTGTCGATAAGTTAACATGCTAAGGGATGCTGAGGGTAAAGAATGTCTTCAGCTAGTGTAAATTTTGCGGCGACCCATACAGTTTTCTTGTAAATGTGAATAAATGGCAGTGACGTATCGAGGCACTAAACGGTAAAACAGCAAGCTCTTCATAGTTGAGCCTCTAAGCCTTTTGAGCGTCCTTTAAGGTGAATCACATGCAGAGTGACAACAGGTATCCTTTGCGGACATGAGTATAATTTTTGATGCCATAAGACCGAACTGCCCAGTGCAAATGATGAGTTGATGAGAATTGCGTCGCAGAGCCTTTGTTGAAGTTCGTAATCTTGTGACATTGCATATTGTTCTGGCATTTTATTATGGTACGTAATATTGCACGAGGCAAAATTTTGAAATAGTTAGGATTAAAGGTTGGCCAAAGTACAATCACTTTGCTGTAAAACGTTGACCACGCTCGACAATACATTGCGCATATAGCTGCATGACAGAGCACAGAAGAAGCAAGTCAAGCATTATGAGAGACTGCAAAGTAAAAAATCAACCTTTGCAATGATTACCAAGCTTGTAAACCCAGTAAAATTGTTTAATGCTGTTTATGAAAAAATACATTCCCTTTTCAGCGGTTTCCACTTAACTCTTAGTATCTCAAAACCATGTTGTTATTACCTATGTACCATTATTTCCTAAGTATTGCAGGGTAACAAATTGATTATTTTTTATTGTATTCTGCAAAAATGCATACAGCTACTGAAACAGAATTGAAATTATGCACTTTACCGTTTTTGTGTTACAAATTTTTATAGGTGCCAGTAAACTCAACATTTAGGTTTTAGTTATAGAAAGTCGGCAAAAAATTTCAATACTAAATAGATTTTAATAAATCTGCATCAGTTAAAAGCAGAAAATTTTTAAAAAAATGATGTATGAATTATGTGCATATTCCTTTTAGTCACTGAGAGAAAACAGTGTCTCACAATGACTAAAATGCATGGGACATAAAGGGTCTATTTGGTGATTTTAAAAAGGGACTGCTTGTGACTCACATTTATTGCTCCCCGGGGAGTGATTACATCTATTTTCATGCGATGCTAAATTACACAAATGCCACCGCTGTGGTTGCATTTTATGTTCTGGGGACTTGAAAAAACTGATCGTATAGGCGATAAGACAAACGATTATTAAATCCTTTTCACTTGTTTTGCTTTATGGACCGGCATACAACTATGCAGTTTTCTTCCGGGCACCCATTCATGCAGTTTGTTTACTTTGCGGGAGTGGTTGCTTTGGTGTTAAGCAGTCGAGCGGTAATTCTTCCGATGTGGACTATTCTCCAAGTGTCGAATCTGACTCATTGAAGCTCAGTTTGTACGACAAAGATTTACTTGGAAATTGACACTCAGGTAATGATGACGGAGAACCAAGAGTCAACCCTGACAACATGGGACATTTTCTGCTCCAGGTTTCTGGCCTTCTTTCACAAGCGTCATCCGCAAAGAGAGGGCCGAAACTCTGTTTGAAACCCGCGTCCAGTTACCCAACGAAAACGTCATGCTCTTCACAGAAGAAATGTCAAAACTCTTCCGTCATGCAGACCTCAAAATGCCAGAAGACGAGAAATTCCGATTCCTCAAAAGACGGGAACTTTTCATTGGACTGATGCGAAATTCATCGAACAGCATACAAGAATTGGTATAAGAGGTGATCACTATCGAAAATACCCCGGACATGTGCACCAGACAGTGCAATTATCGCCTGACTCCAGACTGTACAACTGTTCAAGCCCTTGACTTCGAACACCTGCGTGAAATGATCGGACAGATCATGTGGGAGGTGCTACCGAAGCTGCTGCCTTCATCGCAGCCCCGAGTGGACTCGATTGCTGACATTGTCCGCAAAGTACTTCGGCAATCGCTTGGAGTTTCTGAAGCACCGCAGCTTCAGCTGCAAGCGATAAGCTACGCTGATGCAGCCCGACACTACGCACCCGTTCTGCGCCCACACTAAAACGGCTCTCAGCCGAACTTCCGTCGCCAGATGGTGCCGCTGCCACCACCACCGGCACCCTACCATTCTTCTCTCGGCCAGCGCTACACACCAAGAAAAACGGACGTTTGACGCACTCTTGACAACTTCCCGCTATGCTACCACTGCTGAGAGGCCGGCCACACACCTACCATCGCTGCCAATACCGACAGATGGGGCACCAGGGACTCACCGTCAACACGCTGCATTCACAGCTGGGTGAAAGGCCTCACAACATTAGCGATTACGTCTCCAGAACACGGTGGCAAGAACGATGACCATATCTTTCCTCGTCGCCCGGTCGCTACAACTTGCCGCACCACCGGCTGCACACTGGCCCAATTCATGGCCAGTTGCTTAGCCCGTATCCTTCGGAAAACTGAGGGCAGCAACTGATAGAGTGAAAGTTGCTGTACGATGAACTACCGAAGATCCTCCTCTGCCGCCGCGGACGCCACAAGGAACCCTTCAGAACACGACACTATCCCAACATAGCCCTGACACCGAAACCTCACGAACTGAAGACGACCTAATGATGCAACACGGAATTATCAGAACAAGCCGATGTAGTCGTGACCTGACGCCACAACCTAACTGCAGCGCGCCATGATGAACTAGCGACCTCAATGTTCTTATCGACGGCCACAATGTGACAGCTCTCGTTGACACCAGAGCCAACGATTTCATCATCAGCGGACCGTTCGCCACGAAGTTGCAGAAAGACAAGGCCGCCTGGGAAGGTCCTGAAATACGGACAGCTGGAGGTCACATAGTAACGCCGGCAGGAACCTGCACAGAGAGAACCTCTACTAACAACCGAATTTACGCCGCATGCTTTGCAATCTTACAACGTTACTCCAGAGCAATCATTCTTGGTATAAGATTCTCAAAGAAGGCCTTCGCGATGGAGTCATCAACTGCAGATCAAAGTCCGTAACGCTATCGACAGAAAAACCACTGCCGCCGCACTCACCATCAGGAAAGCACGCCTTGAATGTGATGGAAAAACAAGCCACCATTCCCCCTCGCTCCAGCGTCAGCATTTCCGTCGGCACACAGATATCAACAAGTATATGCAAGGCGTTGTTGAAGGCTACCGTTGAAGGCCATCAACTGCGATATTTGTGTTGCGAGAGGAATAGCCGACCTGGGAGGAGCGAAAGCTTTCAAACTTTAGCAACGAATGCAAGCACGTCAGTAAAGGCATCACAGGTGCCTACATCGAAGATATTGTGGAAGCCAGCAACACTTTTACCCTCGTCGAGTCTACCGAACCTGCTACCACGAACCAAGCTTGCCAACTAGATTTCTACATTAACATAAGCCTTCCGATGCAGAAGCTAGAACAGCTCAGAACTCTGCTCCGACAATACAAGGAGTGTTTTTCATCGTCCTCTAAAATTCGACAGACCCCAGTTGCAAACATCGCATCCTAACAGAAGAGAGTACTAGGCCACTCCGTTCGAGCCCGTACTGAGTGTCGACGCAAGAGCACGATGTTATTAAGAAGCAAGTCAATGAAATGTGACGCAATGACACTATCCAGCCTTTAAAGAGTCCATGGGCGTCACTCGTTGTGTTAGTCAAAAAAAAAAAAAAAAAGACGGAACCCTACATTTCTGCACCGGCTATCGCCACATGAACAAGATCACGAAGAAGGATATTTACCCTTACCTCAAATAGACGACGCCCTGGATCTATTTCGAAATACAAGGTACTTTTCTTAAGTTGGTGGACCTTAAGACCGAATATTGGCATATTGAAGTTGACAGGAGAGACCGAGAAAAAATTATCTTTATAACACCGAATGGCCTGTTTGAGTTCAAGGCCATACCCTTTAGTCATTGCTCAGCGGCCACGACTTTCCTACGCGTTATGAATGCAATACAGGCTGGCTTGAAGTGGCAGACTTGCCTTGTGTGCCTAAACGACGTGGTGTTTTTCTCAAACTTCGACGAACATCTCGGGTGCCTGTAGCTATAATGCAAGCAGTCCAGAACTTCGGACTCACCCTGAAGCCAGAAATGTGCCGCCTCGCATACGAGGAGCTCTTGTTCCTGGGGCACGTCATCAGCAAGGGCGGTGTTTGCCACAACCTGCAGAAAACGGCTTCCATCGCCACCTTCCCTCCGCCCACCGACAAGGCCAAGCGTCGTTGTCTTGGCCTGTGCGACTATTTCAAGCAGTTTGCCAAAAACTTCGCTTGCATTACAGAGCCACTCAATAACTTTACCAAGATCGACGTGGAGTTCACGTGGGAAACGCGGCAGGAGAAAGCATTTCAGGAACTGAAATGACGCCTGCAGATGCCACCGCTACTTGCGCACTTCAAGGAATATGCCGAGACAAAAATACACACCGACGCAAGCAGTGCAGGGCTCAGCGTCGTTATTTTGCAGATGACTAACGGACTGGAAAGACTCATCAGTTATGCTAGCTGGTCGCCATCAAAGGCAGAGGCCAACTATTCTACAACCAAAAAGGAGTGCCTTGCAATCATCTCGGCTACATCGAAGCCCCCCCCCCCCTCTACCTTCACGGCAGGCCCTTCAAACTTGTGAGCAACCACCACGCCTTGTGTTGGCTAGCTAACTTGAAAGATCCTTAAGGTGGCCTTACACGATGAAGCCCGGGACTTCGGAAATGTGATGTTACTGTCGTTTACAAGTCTCGAAGAAAACACCCTAACACCAACTGCCTGTCTTGTGCACCCGTCAAACCACCACCGAAGGATGACGCAGCCGATGACTTCTTTTTCGGAAGCATAAGTGCCCACGACTTCGCTGAGCGACAACGAGCTGATGCGGAACTCAAGGACCTTGTAGATGTGACAGGTTCGTGTAGGCCCTGATGCCGCGCAGCTATTTAGCCCCACACTGCATGTGAGCCACTCACACATCGCATTCGACGAGATGGTCCGACGTGTCGTCGTGTCACCTTGAGGTCGTGGTGCTGCTATCACGACAGTCGCTGGGATGGCCGCTTCGCTGTAGCGTTGCTGGTCAGCTCGCAACCATGCCTGGAACACCGGTTGGCCAGTCCCGCAGCTTGCCTGGCTTGGTTGCCCTCGAAGTCACCAACACGCTCGGGGGTTTCGATGGTAACGCTTGTTCCGTCGTCGCTCGTCGTCACTCCTCGTCCAGGTTCGCCTTGCGTCCACCTGTGAGAGGTTCGGCGCCGCAACAGACCGGAAACTCAGAAATGCATGGCAGGCTAGATGGCACTCAGAAACAGAAAACAAGCTCTACCTAGTGAAACCCACCTTAGAAGAATGGAAGTCCTGCTCACACCAAAAACGATTCATAGGAGTAGTTTTATGTCGTTTACGCATTGGACACACCCACCTCACCCACAATTACTTACTAGAAAAAGAGGACAAACCTCCGTGTACGAAATGTGTATCAGTAAATCATATTTTAATGTCATGCACTAAACTAGAATTATGGAAAAAACATTTGATTGTATTTTACAATCAACCAATACCTCTTCATCCTGCACTGCTTTTAAGTGAAAACGCGCTTGTTGATAACTCAGAAGTTTTCAGCTTCTTAAAAGAAGCAGGATTTTTAGATAAACTCTAAACTTATACACTGCATCGTCTAAATACACAGGAACACCTCGTAGGGCTTCCCACTTTTGAGAAGACGATCGACGTTTTTTTAGACCTGGTTGGTATCCTTGAGGCCCTTGCCTAGGCAAGGACTCGGCAAGGCATCCCAATGTTTTAAAAGAAGCATACCATGCATTTGGTGCATGATGGCCTAAGCTGCCTATGTACCACAAAAACCAAACCAAACCAAACCAGACCGGTAGCCGCCGCAACCTTCCATCTCCTCTGCTGTCTGACTGCCTCAACCCGCCTGGCTTCTCGAGCGCTCCAATATCGTTCTTCTTCTTCTTCCCGCTCTCTCATGAGCGGCGCTGCCGTGCACCACACACATTTTCGTCCCCTTTTCAGCTTTAAATCCACGTTGCACTAAAGAATGTACTCCACTCGTCACAGTAGAATACCTCGAGGGCAAGGCTGACATTGTTCTAAAGGTATTCAAGCGAGGAGTTGAGTCATTTTTCTTGTGGAACGGCGTTTTCCCAAAGAAAAACTTCTCGCCACTTCGGGCGATACGTCCAGAAATTTTGGAGGCTCTACACAACGACCCCACAGCTGGACACCTCAGTGTTTTTCGTACGCTCGCAAGAATGCAGGAGAAGTACCATACTGGCCACATCTTTCTGCCGGCGTCACTTGTTATGTGAAGACATCCTGGGACTGCCAACGACAAAATACACTGTCTACTGGCCCGCCGGACTTCTTCCACCGAGCCACCTCACCAGTCGTTCCAGCAAATTGGCATGGACTTACTAGGGCTGTTCCCGGCGTCGCATTCCAAGAAGAAATTGATGGTCCTAACTACCGATTACCTCACCCTCTCTCGAGACAAGGGCCCCTCCTAAAGGCAGTGCTGCCGAGGTAGCAAAGTTCTTCATCAAGAACATTATCCTGTGTCGCGGAGCTCCACAGGTTCTCATAACTGACAGATGTACAGCTTTTACGGCGGATCTAACTCAGACTATCCTGAGGTACAGCCTGACAAGTCTTCGCCGGACCACCGCCTACCATCCACACACCAATGTACTCGCCGAGTGTCTTAATAAGACCATCGCCGATATACTGGCCATGTACGTCGACGTCGAGCATTAGATGCGGAATGAAATTCTTTCGTACGTGACCTTCGCATACAATACGGCCATCCAGGAAACGATGCAGATGACGCCGTACAAGCTGGTCTATGGAAGGAGCCCGGCAACGACGTTCGACGCTGTGCTTCCAAAGGTTGCTAACAAAGAGAACCTTAACGTCACCGCCTACCTTCAGCACGCGGAAGAAGCTCGTCAACTCGCCCGCCTACGCATCAAGAATCAGCAGGCGACCGACAGCCGCTGTTACAATCTTCGACGAAGCTTTGTGGAGTACCAGCCCGGGGACTGTTTCTGGGTATGGACCTGATACGCCAACGTGGGCTCAGTGAAAAACTTCTGCAATAGTACTTCAGACCGTACAGAGTAGTTTGCCGTGTCACCCCACTCGACTACGAGGTTGTTCCGTACGGCATTATGAACTCTCAACGGTGCCGTGCTCGCCTTGAAATTGTCCATATTGTGCACCTCAAGCCATTTCACGTGCTAACCTGAGGACTGTATTTTGTTGCATTGCTTTATTTCTTGTACTTATTGTTTATCTTGTTTATTATTGTACTATAGTCTTTTGTTACAGCGTCATGACTATGTATTTTTCTAAGGGCACATTGCCACATTTCCTTCTCAAGTTTTATTATCACCACGTTTCACTGTCAGTAATTCTCAGCGCAAACCATGCCTACACTGTATGAGAAGCTTCGAAACTGCAGTAGATAATTTTGTTAAGATTACGCCCACGTCGTGAACATTACAGATTATTCTGAAACCTACGTCGCTGCTAGTGATAATGCTATAATTCTATGGCAAGTGTATAAATGCCGACACGCTTTGCCGCTTGTCAGTTGATCAACGGCCGAAGCTTCGCTTTGACATTATGATTGGCCGACGCTTCGCTTTGACATTATGATCGTGTGTATGTTGCGAAGATCGAACCAAATCCTCTACATTTTGCTGCAACTAAAACATCTACTCCTTGGATTCCCTGCCTCAAAAGCTTGGGACTTGTCAGGTTTCTGTGTGCCACAGGATGCGCTGAGGAACGATATCCCAGATTTTAACGGTCTAGAACTGCCACTGAGTGCATACATCATTGCTTGCGTGCATCCCGCAGTTGTACCGTGTTCTGTGACCGTGTCATGGTGCATTGCTGTGCCCTTACGGAAATCAGTCGAGCTGGAGATCATCGGCACGCAACAGCAAAGAGTGATTCGTCCCATAGAAGGCCCTAATGACTAGTGCCCCTAAGAGGTGTTCGAATACGTGTGGACTTGACCCGCCTCAACTCTTTGGTCCTGAGGGAAAGATTTCTCCGCCCATCAGTGGAACAAACGCTCACTTTCTTAGGTGAGGTTACCAGTTTCTCAAGACAAGATGCTAATTTTGAGTTTCACCAAATCCGTCTTTCCCTGGCATGTAAAGAGCTCACAACATTCATAATGCTCTCTGGATGCTTTTGTTTCTTGAGTCTTCCATTCAGCAGAACATCTGCATAGGAATATTTTCAAAGACGCATGTCGTAAATCCTGAGTGAACTCACAGGAGCTGTTAACCTCATCGACAACATTCTCATCTTTGGCCGCAGTCAAGTCAAGCACAACGGAAAACTTGTCCCGACTCTCAAGCAGCTTGCTTCCTCTGGAATAATCCTTAACCATTCTAAATGCGCTTTTGGAGTTAAGGAAGTGACGTTTCAGGCTGTGTAATAAGTGGGCAAGGTGCACGTATTGTCAAGAAAACGTCGGAGTGGACATCAGGCCCTGTTAAGAAAAAAGCCTGCCTCCCAAAACATCAAGAACCTCATCTATTTGAGCCAGTGCTTAGAAAAATACCATGCAGAATATCCTACTACACTCTCAGCCGACGCATTAGCCCACGGACTGGGCACATTACTGCTGTAAGTACAACCTGATGGTAACAACCACCTGGCTGCATTCGCTCAAAGTCCATAATGCCAGCTAGAAAAGGAGACATTGGCTCTGACTTTGGGAGCCGTACAGATAGCTGTGTAGTCTCATGACAAGAAGACATTGGCTCTAACCTTGGAAGCCGATCCGATACGTGTGTAGTCTCATGACAAAGGAGACATTGGCTTTAACCTTGGGAGCCGAACAGATACTTGTGTAGTAGTCTCATGACAACCTTTCAAACAGATCATCAAGCTTTTGATCCCCCTCCTGGGAATGCATCTCTCAATCTGCTGCCACCACGAATCGGTACTCTTCTTCATGTGCCTCTTGCGCTTCAGCTACTTCATGCAGTACGTCCTAGAAAAAAGCATTGTTTTTGCTGACACTTTCTCGGGAGCACCAACAGCAAGCAATTCGATAGCAGGACTCTCACTTGTTATGAAGGGAACGCCTATGTACAGAGTGCACTCACGTGCCTGGAAACTTCTGCCTTCGATCCAGTGAAGAAAGCTCAAACGGAAGACGGGATGGTCAGAGAACCACAGTGTCCCGGCCCCCCTCTATTATTTCTTGCGTTACCGAACAAGTTTGCCTGGTGCTGATGACTACCTACTCTACGGAACGCGCATGGTGGTTCTGCATTCTCTGAGGAGTGAAATTCTCACTTGCCTACATGAGCATCACCATGGCATTGAACGTTGCAGAGTAAGGATGAATCAGTCTATGTGGTGGCCTTGAATTTTATCGGATATCCAGTGAATTGTTTCTAACTGTGAAACTTGTGCCAGGAATCAACTGCAGAGCTGAACTGCTTCTGCCAACAGCTACACCAGAGCTTTGATGGCAGATGATGGGAATCGGCTCATTTCAGCTTTGGAGAAAAGAACTACCTGATGTTCATGGACTATCACTCATGGTACCTCCTGGTTTCCACTTCTGCAGATGGTCATCAATCATCTCAATAGCTGAATCGCTCGTCATGACATCTCTGTGACAGTGGTGTCAGACAACGACCTGCAGTTCTCGAGCTCGGCATTTGGAAAATTCGCAAAAGCACACGGCTTCAACCACACTTTAAGCAGTCCTCTTCATATACAGGCCGATGGGAAAGCAGAATGTGCTGTTCAAGCAGTGCAGGGGTGCAACAGCTGTGCCGATTTAGTAGAATTCCTGATTGTTGTGCGGAGCTACACCTAAACCATGAAATTTCCTGAAATTGAGCACGCTGCATCAGAACGCTCAGCCAGCCTTTTTCACCAGTGCGCGCTACTATCGGCGACAAAGGCAGGTCATGTCAGCCACCTGCAGTTTGCGCTGTCAGTCAAAGCACGCAGACCCTAACTATTATGCCCCGAATATTCTAGACACCCGCCCTATGCTCGCGAGACGTGATCGACCAGATAGAATAACAAAACTGCGCTCCCATCAGTCTGCCGACTGTACCTGATACCCATGAACGAGACGACGAAACTTCAAGACAGAAATGTGTTGCTGTATTGCTGTAGCCACAAACGATTCAAGGGAAATGTAAATTTTCTAGCCTGAAAACAAGACTATTCTTGTTAGGAACTAGAGCTGGAAGCGTATGCCGCATTTTTCTTGTGCGAACAAGCTCGACATGCTGCAAACGCCGGCATTGTCGGCGACCACCTCACTTGCCATAGCAGTGGCTCATAGTTTTTTTTTCTTTTTGTCGCCGACTGAATCGCTCACTGAGCTATTTTTGTCGCTGCCACCGGCTCCCGCGCAAGCAAACCACCAATAAGCGTTGCGCCTGCTTTATCTCATTTATGACCGCCTGCTTTATCTCACTTAATTCCTCTTCACATTTGCGTCGCCTCTTTACCCATGCCGTTTCCTCTCTCTGTCTGCCACGGAAAAAACAAGCCACGAGCCAGCAGCTAGCAGGCGGGCACGCACACTCCAACATGTCCACTCTTGCCACGCTTCTCTTGCGGCGCCGCCAATGTGGACAGTGCCGCTGGCTGCCGAGCGGAGGCACTAACCGGCGGGACGCCGCCATGGCATGCTTCCTGCCAGTGTGCTCATGTCGAACCTGCCTTGCAAGTGAGGCGCAGCGGCACCTAATCCCACGATGAAAGAAAAAAAAAGGGGGGGGGGGTAGGAAATGGGGCTGTAAGAAGTGTAGCTGTTGGAAAATTTGTTGTCCTTGGTTCTAACCATGCAAAGAATGCTGCTTAAGCTACCTTCGCTGCAGTAGACTGGGGACGTGCAGAAAAGCATATTGAGATTTGGAAGGGGCTGTTAGCGCAAGTCACAAGACACTGCACTGTACATTTTGTTCAGTTAGTCATGCGTTTTTACGTCGAATAATTCTGAATGTCATTATAATCACTGACATCTAAATAAATTACTGGCTATCATTTGTAGCAGTGTATGAAATTTCTGCTTCCCTAAAAAACAAACTAAATGGTTGGCCAGTTTTTTTTTTTTTTGCCACCCCTACTCTTCGGTTTTATGGATCTCCATAATTTTTAGGTGGCGAGCATGGCAGATTCATATTTTAATTTGCAGAGTTCGTCAAATGATTTGACAGGCACAGCAAATGCTAATATGTGCTTCATCATTGTTTGCTCGGGGATATGTGCTTCATCATTGTTTGCTCGGGGGATGGTTCAAAATACTAATTTCATTGAGGTAGCAGTGCTCATGTTCACATTTCATGATTTAGGTGATGTTGGATGGCTTATGCACATTTTTTTTTTCTAAATGTAAGCCTTTTTTTTATGTTGCTTCAAATTTCATGTTTCATGATAAAAAATGAATGTTTTTCCCGTAACCTGCTCCAAATTTGGATTTTAGTGTTCTAAAAGTAACATTTTGCTGCCTGGAAAATTGCTCCAAATTGTATTTCGGCTATTGCACTGCTGAGCAGTCAAACATCTGCTCAAGAAAGTAGATGACTGACCTTGCCTTACTGGCCTACAGAGACACGCTGGGGCTGACGGGCTTCAGCCCAATTAAATTGCCCACTTGAGCTCCTGTACTGCCGACCTTCCTACTTTCTGGAAACATCGACAACAAGTGACAAAAAAGGACCTTGAAGTGAAACAATGCCAGAGGCGAAATTTTGACTGTTTTCATGCAGCCAAAGCTCTACCAGCTCTATCTCAGAAAACCTGTGTCTGGGTGTGAGACCTCAAAGGCCAAAGGGACGTAACCCAGCTAACAAACACTCCTCGCTTCTACTGGGTTCAAAGGGAGCGTGGACATGTCCGTCGCAACCAAAGGTTGCTCAGCCTATTACCGGCTTCACAGAAGAAAATGCAATTGCCTCCGGCCTCATTACTTTTATTACCTAGATTGCAAGCCCTTGACAGTTACAGTTCTGTTAGCTGCCCTCTACAATATAGCTGTGTCTCAGCGAGGCGACTTTTTGCAAACCAACAACAACAATTCACTGCCCAAGCCAGTCAACAATGCCCCAGCACATTTCCATCAACCACCACTCGGTCTGGCAGCAGAGTCTTTGTGCTTGACTATTACAGGGCAGTCACTCAAGAGGGAGATGTGGCAAGGCACCTCGCCTATTGTAACACGCACGGGCCGCATAGTGTAAACAACAAAAAGCTCAGTGTGCCCTCCTGGTACATGGATCGAATTGCACTCCAATGGAATGCGTGTCTAAGTGCCTGGTAAACAAACATTTTTAGTTACCTTCAAGCTGTGTAGAGAGACATTTTCTTTTCTACATCTCCAGCTCACAGCAATAAGCTCATAATTCAGATTTCATGGGACGAACAAAATTATTCTAATCAACTAAATGGGTGACAGTATATTTGTGAAGTGTCATGGGCTAATAGGGAGACTATTATTGTTAAACTTGCTATTTTGTATGCATTTGTATTTTGTTTATTATGCTGTATAAAAATTACTAATGTACGAAGTGCCACGTTGATGTTGCTTTTATGTTCTGTATTATAGTTTTTTTACTATGATGAGCAATCATAGCATCTGTACAGAGTGCCCACCTGTACTTACTAATGTACAAAGTGCCAGGTTGATGTTGCTTTTATGTTCTGTATTACAGTTTCTTTACTATGATGAGCAATCATAGCATTTGTATAGAGTGCCCATCTGCTATGGTCCCAGTGGAAACTGGCAGTATTGCAAATAAATAAATAAATTTCATTGTAACTCAGAAAAGGTGCTGCAGGGCCCCTTAGAGAGCAGGAATGTGTTTGTGCCGTCACAAGACAGACATTCCTCCCTTTGCAGCCAAGGTGTTCTCCTTCTGGACGACATGTGAATCACTCGTGCCTGCCTTTGGAGACATCTTCTCTTCCTTGGTGTTCAATGCTGCTCTGAGCTACCAGCCGGGACTGCCATTCCTCATTGGTGCCGCCCTGCAGCTGTTCCCATTGGCTGCATTAATGTGAGTGTGGCCTCACTGACTTCAATGTAAAGTCTTGCAGCGATGGATGTGCTGCTCCAATTGCTACGAACTGCTCCAAAAGAGAAATGTGTCTCCATGCTGCTTCAAACTATAATTTTTGTTAGTAATAACTGCTCCAAACCTGTTTCAAAATGGAGCTGGGAAATTAAAGTAGTGAACTTCGATTGCGTGACCATCAAGCGAGCCTAAACAAAAACAAAAGCAGCATCTATACTAGCATATTCACGATACTAAATGTACTAACATTGTAGATATATAGATGTTTTACAAGCAGACTATTTTTGTGAACTGTGTGAGATTAGCTTAGCATTACAATCATTACTAACTGATCCTGTCACGACTTTCATGCGTGACTGATTACATTTACCACTTTATCTACTTTGACCTCATTTATATCACAAGAACTGGCATTTCAAATGTTTAGCTCACTTAGCTCATCTTACTTTCAAGGTTTTCAAGGCTGGCTGTTTTGGTGAAATATGAAAATAACATACTGTACTTCTACCGGTCATAGACTGCTGCTTTGGCAATAGTTACATGTGGCAGTTGCTACTTTTGTGATTTGGGGCTCAGCCTTATCACTAAGTAAAAGCTCGTTGATTCGGATTTCACGGGACTGGAAAAACTGTCCGAATTAACCAAATGCCGAATTAACGAATGAACAGGGAAAACAACATTTAAAATCAAGCTGCAGAAGCATACCTTTATTTGTTGAAGTATTTTGTAATTGTCGTCTGCGTTTTCGCGCAGATTCCGGCTGACATCACAATTTTTCTTAACTGTTCCAAATGGCCAACAGCACGCAAGCTGTCGGGAGTGTTCAGGCAAGCGTCCTCTAATATTAACAGCGCCTCCGAGACTTCCCGTGAGGTGCGATGAGGTCGCGGCTGTATCTCCTCGCATGATTCTTCGTTGGAATTGTGGTCTTCATGGCTGCCCGTGACATCATTAATAATCTCCTGATCGGTCAGGAGACCACTCGTGGCGACAACGTGATCAATCGCGATGTAGTCCTGAAAGGTCACATCTGTGGGAAGGACAGCATCGAAAGTCAGGCAGTCATCGTCGGTGGACTCGGCTGACACCTCCTCGATGCCATCGTCAGCTACTGCTGCATGCTCGGGCCTCACAAAACCGCTGTGCCGAAAACAGTTGGCGATGACTTGCGGCGGAGTGTTTTTCCACACGTGGGCGATGATGTGCACTGCGCCGAGTAAGTCCACTTAATACAACTTTCTAGCTTCTGAGCATAGGATCATTCGCTCTAGCAGGTGCTTGCGGTACTTTGACTTCACGTAATGAATGATACCCTGGTCCATCGTCTGAAGAGCAGACGTAGTGTTGGGCGGCAAAAAAACTACTTTGATGCTCTTCAGTTCGACTGTACAGTTATGGGCACTGCAGTTGTCAACAACCATAATTATCTTACGGTCCTTCGACGTGAAGTGCCGGTCCAACTGCTGCAGCCAGCCGCGAAAAATGTCCGATGTCATCCATGCCTTCCTGTTCGCTGTGTACTCGACAGGAAGGCTTTTGACGTTCTTAAAACAACGTGGCTTAAGCGCCTTCCCGACGACAAGTAGTGGCAAGCGCTCCGTGCCAGTCATATTGGCGGCAAGAATCACAGTTATCCTTTGCTTGCACTTCTTGCCACCAATGCACACGTCCCCTTTGAAAGTCACCGTCTTGTCGGGCAGAGCTCTGAAAAATAGAGCAGTTTCATCTGGATTGAACACGTCATGTGGTTCATATGCGGCGATGTGCTCCAGCAGCTTCACATTTCTCCACTCGGTGATCACGCTTTCGTCAACACTGGCCTTTTCGCCGCACACACTCCTGAAGACAAGTTTGGGTCTCTCTCGAAACCTCGCAAACCACCCTTCTGACGCTTTGAACGATTCAATGTTCATCATTGCAGCGTACTTCTCACCTTGCGCCATGATGAGAGGTCCGCTCAAAGGCAGATGCGCGTTGCGACAGTCAGTAATCCACCGGAGCAAAGCTTCTTCGAGCTGGATATGAGCTGCGGTTCGCAACCGCTTTCTAGAGGCATGAAACTTCTCGCTTTCGAAGGCTTGTCGAATCTGTTGCTCATTTTTCATGTACGTTCCCAACGTGCTTCGCTTCACGTTGTACTTGGTCATAACCTGCTGTCGCGATTCGCCGTTCTTCAGTGCTTCCAAAATTTCCACTTTAGTCGCCAAGTTCTTCGCGTCGTAGTTCTGCCGCTTTTTCAGCATTGCCATCACTGTAGCGCACGATGGTGGTGGCATGCAAATACGGTCACAATGGAAGAAAAAGAGAACTCCGCAAGAAGAGATGGCTCTGACACGACAACACAAGGAAAAATGCGTTGGAGGCGCTGAGTGGAGAAGAAAGAAGACGCCGACGTTCGGTGTCGCTGCGATCGCCCCCACTAGTTTATGATGATGGCGATGCCACTCAGGTTTCGGTTTCACTCTAGTGGTGCCAGCGCTGCTTTATCACACTTTTGTGTAGCAGCAGCCGTCAGCATTTGTCCGAATTAAGCGGTGCGGAGCCGAATTTCGACGAAATAACAAAGGTTTGGTCGCATAGAATAACATGCACTTTGGCCGGGACCAATAGAGCCGTCCGAATTATCCGAATTTCTGAATTAACGGGTGTCGAATTAACGAGCTTTTACTGTAATATATATCCATCACAAGTAAACCTAAGGGCTCATTTCCTTTGTTATACACTGTAACAATGAGAACTAACAGACAATAATGCCATGAAAAGTAGGGAAGATGTTATAGGAAGTAAGTGTAACTTAAATGTGAAGAAAGAAAAGTGGAAAAAAAAGATAAGTTGCCACTGGCAGGATTCAAGCCTGCAACCTTCGAATAACGTGCCCGATGCTCTACTACTGAGCTATGGTGGCATTATTGTCTGTTAGTTCTCATTATTACAAGTATTGGCATTTCAAATATTGTTAGCTCATCTTACTTAATGTTCAAAGACTAACCATCTGCTTATTTAATTGTTTAATACTATTTCAAGTGATTATTGCATGTGCAATATGTTTGAAAAGTATTCATATTCATAAGAAGCTTTGATGATACTTTAAACTCTAGGAGTCATTTGGAATATTATGCCATCTGCTCCGAGAACATCAATAGTTGCTCCAAACTAGCATATTTTCTGCTCCAAAAGCACTTATGGCTGTTCCAAAGCGCTATTTTTTCTGCTCTAGAATCTGCTCTAAAAATCAAAATGTCGCTTCCACCACTCATCCCGTTGATCAGCCAAACAATTAGGTAAGCCTGCATCTTGAAGGCCCCACCTCCACTCTGGGGGGTCAGTCCATCAAAATTCACAGGACACAAGCCAGCAACGCTGAGAACAAGAGCTCCCTTTAATTTATGGCACTAAAAAGCTCAACCAGCATTCTGCACCGGCACAACACAGCACTAGCGCACACAAGAGGACCAAAAACCTGGAACAAATAAACCCCAGGGACAGGCGGTCAATGAAACATACGGCGCGGAATATAATGGCAGGAAAGCCAGCGCGAGACATAGCAGCAGGAAAACTAACTCACACGTAACACGCCGTAGAGTACGAGCCATCGACTCGCCTTAGCAAACGCCCAAACCCGCGTGGCCTCAGCTCTGTAGGACTCACGGAGGAAAAACCCATCACGCCTAGTGCGACCGGCACTGCATTCGATCGCTCGCCTGCTACCGAAAAGCTGCTGGGCTCGTCTCATCACCCTCTTTATCCGGCCACCACTTTTTCATCCCCTCCGGCTTTTTCGGATGCTGACGCTCGTCCTGCGCATGTGCAATGCGCATGGGCTCTCCTCGCCCTCCTTCCATCGATCGTGCGTGCTGCAGATAAGGGCACATGAGCTCGATACTCTTGAAACTTATTCAGATGTATTTATTTCGTCATACCATGGCTTAAGATGGTGTGTTACTTAACAAACAATGACAAAAAAGTTCACAGGGCACACGCTTAACATCCAGGAATGTAGCACATCTATACAGCTCAGTGCGTGTCGTATGCATCATTTCATAATCTTCTGTTTTTATAAAAAAAAGTTCAACCAGCTGGCCCGACTTCTATCCTGCTTCATGCTTTGGTGAATTCAGGCAGTTTGTGGTGCTCAGAGGCACAGAAGATAGGCTGGCACTAGGCAGTATAAAAAAATCCCCCTCTCTTGCTGTGAAAGGTGATCAGACAAAAGGGACATTCTGCTGCTATTAAAGTGAGACACCAACACAATGACATGGGCAGTAACTGGTTTCAGTTGGAAATGCCGCTCATATCGAAATCCGTTGGACATCGATTGGAAGTGCCATCTATATTGGATCTCTCTTTTGTGTGTGTTTCTTAATTGCAACAGAATGTCCTGCAGTAGGCAATACCAACTAGGCCCAGAAGCAATTCTTCTCAAGTAATCAAACAAAATTTGGAGTGGCTTTGCCCGTTTTCCTCTTTCACAGATCAAAACTTAGATGGCAGCAAAAGAGTCTCTCGAAAAAGTACACACCTGTGCTTCTAATGAAATGCTGCATTGAATGAATTTGTTGTTTTTGCTGAAGCAGAAGAAATTCCTGTGTGAAATCTCATCTGCTGGGACGAGGAGGGAAAGACATTTTTCAAACATTCCGACAGTTCATGACAATTCAGAATGCAAGCAAAAGGCATCACATGCTAAAAGTAACAAAGGATTTGCACAGCCCCATGAAATCCTTAAATACCCCTGAACTCCTTGTAACAGGGTGTGTACAGGTCCTTGAAATCCTTAAAAATTCTTCAATTGGAAAAATGCATTTTCAAGGCCCTTGAAAGTCCTGTAATTTTTTCCCGTCTTTAAAAGTTCTTGAAGCTGAATGCATTTGGTAAACTTCACAGAGCATACAGTGGAGAAATCTCACCGCTGTTGTAAGAATACACTGTGTTGCGAGGCTTTGTTTTTTTTTTTACCATAAGGATTTGCAAACTGATCCAGGCTCTTCATTGCTATATGATTAAGATATACATTTGTTTATCTTTTTGTAAGTGAAATAACGCTACACATAACATTGAATGTATTTGAGTAACTTCAAGCCTATGCCGAAAAAATGTCGACCGCTTTTGTCAGCTTTCTGTGTTGTGATCTTGAGAAGTTATTGAATCTAGAGATTTTTTTGTAATTGCGATATCCATTTATTTATTGTAAGTGCAATGAGATGAGTCATTTTTGATAATTTTATAGGAGTAAATTGCAATTTTGCTAGCATCATTGAATTCTTAAAAAAACTTGTGACAAGTCCTGGAAAGTTCTTGAATATTCTCGAATTTTCTTTTTTGAAAACTTATACGAGCCCTGTTGTAATCCTTGGATATGCTGTGGGATTTGTATCACTGAAAAAGATTAATGATGTATTTTTGTGAGTCACGGTCATTTCAAAGGCTGTTTCTCTTACAAATGACCATGAAAACAAGTTTTGTTCACTAAAAGCTATCGGGGAGTTTCAGTTTTAAATCACACAGCCGTTGCAGTGTCTGGCAATTAATAGCGATTGGAGATCGAACCTAATCTAATAAGGTACATAGCTCGGTCGAGTTCCGGTCTCTAAGGCTAGCTGCCACCTATGCACCGTCTCGAACTAGGTCATGTTTGCATGCACAGGCGGTGTTTTGTCACACATCTCAGAGACATGTGTTAAAGGGTGTGGACTGAGAGGACAGACACTAGGCCAAACATGGTTGACTATTGACCAAAAAAAAGCTGAAAGCCAACTTGAACACTCAATAGAACACAACTAACAGCTAAAACCCTACATGAAACACACTACATGACTATCCAAAAATAAACCAACAACGTGATCATCAGTTATCTCTAAATGTCTGGCCACTTAGGCCTTGCAGTCGGGTTGCAGCCCAAATGGAACACTGTTGCTGGGTTCCGTTCTTCACTGTAAGTCCAACGTCCATTCTGTTGGGTCCGTGGTCGATGTAACCGATGATCCTTATGCAATCGTCTCTACGATCTGGAACAGTCAGTTGCGCTGCCTGTGCCCGGTCGCTGTCAGTGACGTAGCACGGTGTCTTTGTCAGCTAGGATCAGTGCCAGTACGGCCCCTCTGCTCTGCATGGTGTTCCGGGGATTGCCACTAGGCTGATGTTCGAAGGGGGACTGAGGGCGGTGCATCCAGATCAGCCAAAAGATGCTACAGCACCTTTGAGGGGCCTCTCCGAATCTCGCAGAGGTCAACAGCTATGTAACAGAGTGCCAGTGTTGTGGCCTTCTGAACCGAACTCCTATATCACCCGTCGACAGCAGTGTAGCTGTCGATACGAACCTTCTTCTTCCATAGCCACACAGACAATGTCAGCTCATCGCATTGTCTTCTTGCAATTACGGCTCATGTCACACACATCGGACCGTGTGCTACTCCATGCACATGCTTGTGCCTCTTCCACATGCTTCACCTCCCATTTCATCGTCTTCGTCATTCTCCTTACTCGTGACATAGGCTTCCTTTTCTGAGTTCTTTTTTTTTTCGTTAAAAAATTCTTTTGTCCTTTGTTGTAATGCCTGTGCATCTTGTACTGTTGTGATGTCTTCCTGTAAATTGGCAGGCCTTTGCACTTAACACTTCTCCACATACTTGTCACACACACACTTCACAAGTCACTTCCCTACATTGTTATTAAGTGAAGGGCCTTATCACTCAATTCACTGCATCATATACAGTTAAGCCTGCTTATAGCGAACCTCCATATAACGAATTCCTCAATACGATGAAATTATTCTATTCCCCGCTGTGCACATGTATTTGCGACCTCTATGTAACAAAGTAACGCGGGAGACAACCTTGATATAAGGAATTTTCCCCACGGGCAATCAAGCAATTTCGCACCGCATTTTGGGATTTTGGTACGAGTATGCATCTTCCGCAGCTGCCCCGCCGGCGGCGAAGCGTGAAGAAAGCGGCGGCAGCGCTGACGGCGCCTCAGCGAGAGCGAGCGCTCATTATTGTGCATAAGTGAGCACGAGGCAGGCAGGTGGGCCTGCACCCCACGAGCCAGCATTGCCGTCGTTCTCGCAGCCGGGGCAACATGCGTGGGTGTGCCCCCGCTCCTCACACTCCCAGCAAAAAAAAGCTATTTTTGCGCGTTGGCAGTGCCACACTTTTATATAGTTGGCGCGCATGCATAGTTTCACTGCGCCCGTAGAATGTGGCCCCTGACCACGTTCAGCTTTGCTTTTTTGTGTGTGTGTGGTAGCAAATATATGGACAGTCTTGGCTGGTTTTTTGCCATTGCCGCCCCCGTCATTCGCCGCATGTGTATAGGTGTCCATATATATGAAAACACGAGAAGGAAAAAAAAAAGCTGTCTGCGCTCGGCGCCCAGATCGTCACGATGCACCGACGCACGCTTATCTCCTACGTGTACTTTGCCTCGCGAATGGGGAGGGGGGATGGTAGATGCTTGTGCTAGAGTTACTGTATATGCTACCTTTAGGTAGCAGAGTTGTGCCAAGGTACGCCATCTTGGGTTCAATGTCTTGCGGGAAAGCCACTCACCACCCACGTAGGAGCAGTGCTCGTGCCTATAGCGTTGCTTTATTTTTTTGCTTTCTTTTCTTTCTATTTTTTATGGAGATACGAAACAAACTCAGTTGCTCTGGTCACGCCTGGAAGCCTTAATTTTATGTTTACGTTTTTGGTAAGTAGTAATGAAAAAACGTGCATCAGCTCATTGAACTAGTGGTACACATAAATATTTATAGTAGGCCTCACATTAGCTTCGGCTTCCTTGCATCGTTTTTCCGATTTACATATATAAAATTATTTTTCACTCTTGATCGCTATCAAGCCAGGGATAAATATTTCATCGCGTTGGGCTCATTCGTTAATTGTGTGAGTTAACCAGCTAAAGCTTTGCAGTCTTCTACTGAACTGAGCTGGATAGCGATCGAGAGTGGCTCTGGGACGCCTGAGTTAAGCGCACATCTCGTATTATGATTGTATTAAAACCGTGGCTCACGACAATTGATGTGAATCGTCGATCAACAACCCTGTCGTGTCCGACATTCTTTTCGCTTAAGGTTTCAAAGCTGCATTCAAATCACAAACTAGCAAAACACCTTGCCGATTCAAATACTTCTAGTTTATATTCTTCCTTTTCTTTTAGTGTTTTAAAACCGCCAGACCAATTAGGACGTATGTAGCTGACACACCCTGGTCAACTCTGCATGTATAACGTATTCACTACTGCATCTGTAGTTATTACAAATTGAGCAAGTTTTGCATTGTCATCAATTAATTAAAAAAAAAGCAAGCGCCTGGGCATCAGCCGAGAAGTGATAAAGGGGCACTTGCCCTCACCCAAGCTAGACCAGTGCTCTCGCTTCCCTTAGCAGCAATTCAACAATGGTTTGCACCCCGAAGAGAAAATCGTGCTGACGACAGTGGCCAAGCGTTTATTCCTTCCGATTGAGCACTGATCTTTCTATAGCAACACCCGCTGCACCGGCGTCTAATCGCATGGCCTCTACGTAGTACAATTCAATACAAAATGCATTTGCTGCCGCAATTCTCGTGACCAACAGGCAGCATGGCTACATTACCGAAGAAGCACGGCGAGAATGACAACAGCCATTGTCAAACCCACATTATCTGCCCGGAATCTGCGTAGCGTTGGCTTCTCCGCAGTGAAAATATAGCGCTCGACGAATAGGGGAGCTGAACTCCTGTTGGCGGAGCGAGCGGTGCCCAGAAAACAGTGGTGCAACTCTGCTACCTAAAGTTAGCATATACAGTAACTCTACCTTGTGCGTGCGTGCTTATTTTCGCTGGGAAGAATCGCGCGCCTTCGACTTTGACCGGAATGATTGCGTTTAGTTGCCAGGCGCACAAAGATCACTTCGCTCACTGGACAGGCGCCGTTTGCGAAAAGAGTGCGCTTTTCAAACACAGCGAAGAAACAACTGGGGCGCTTGTTAGTTCGCACTCATATCTCTACTTGTGGCCACGTTTCGTGTCTGTTTTCGTTTAATCAGTGCTTTAAGTGTCAAACGGTAAACATTGTTTGTTCGCTCTTGTCTTGTGTATGTTGTTTTCGTGCCGCATTTGAGCGTGAACAGTGTACTGCACATTTCGATCTGCCTGCCGTTTCCAGCGTTACATTCCGAGTTGTTGCTATTGCATTTACTGTTTCGCCCTTACGGCGAAACTGTGACTTTTCTTAATTTCAGACAACCATGTCGTCACTACCGAGGGGATGTCAGATTAGGCGTTGATGGAAACTCTCAGATACCACGGTGACAACGAATCTTCGGAAGTCGGCTCGTCACGCGCTTCCGTCTCGTGCCGTGAGTTCGCAGGCTGGTAGCTTTTGTGATTAGTCGAGTAATTCTGGCAACACGACGGTGCATTCAATGCAATGCAATCAGTACGATAGCAAAAAAATGTAATGTTATAAGAAGTAAGGCTGGCAGCCAACTCTTTTGTGTCTGATATCGCAGAACTCCTACAAAATGCTGGTGTGAGCAAATACGGCCGCTCCAGGGAGAAGTGCTCTTTTCACACAGTCCCTTCATGTTGAAACCGCACTGATACTCCCCAAGATAGCAAGCGTGCCAGCGATCACGACCGCCTTTTAAGTCCTAGTTTCATTATTGCTGCTTGAGCAACACCCCAACCTCTCCGCATTGTTTCATGCTCGTTCAAGGCAGGTGGTTACATTCGAAGGAGGTTCTATCACGCGGGAGATGTTATCTTATGCACTTTCCAGGCGATAGGGATGGGTCGACTCATTTTATTTCTGCTTCAACAGCACTTACGTGCTTTTACCCGCTCGTGAAAGTTGCGATGCGCGGGGCATGTTATCAATTTGGACTTGTTATGGAACATTGCGGCGACGGCAAAAACCCACCGAGAGTGTCCATATAATTGCTACCCATATTATT
The DNA here is from genome assembly GCF_013339725.1 of Rhipicephalus microplus. Classification (NCBI taxonomy): domain Eukaryota; kingdom Metazoa; phylum Arthropoda; class Arachnida; order Ixodida; family Ixodidae; genus Rhipicephalus; species Rhipicephalus microplus. Next base: position 26,828,289 of record NC_051175.1, on the reverse strand, counting down.
GCTACCTCAGTAATAATGCAATTTTTTACTGTAAGTTAAGTATTTTGAGTTATCTCTAGCCCTCAGTCCCCATATTGTTTAATTTGCCCTCTTATTTCCGAATTTTGTACCAAATCTGCATATAACGAAATCCTCTTTATAACGATTTTTTGGGAAATAAATTAATTTTGTTATATTAAGGTTTAACTGTACAGTCGAACCCCACTACAAAGAAACTGAAGAGGCACGGAAAAAATTGCGTTGAAGCGATATTTTCGTTGTAGTGAAATCGAAAAATATAGCTGATCTGAAGTAGCAAAACAAAGGAACGTTTATTTTCAAAATTCAAAAAGTGTTCGCCGCTTTTAATTTTATCCCAGCAGCGTCACGATGTGATTCTCACCCATGCATAGCGAGGCCATGGTGAATAGCATGCTGAAACAATGACTACTACCGTTTTCGTGAACGAACCAAACAATTGCATTAACACGTTAGCACCAGCAGCTGTCCGCCATCAAAACGCCGAGATGGCAGCAGGGTATCGTGAAGCGGTGACTTTTGTTTTGTTTTATGCCATTCTTATCATTCATCACTCGTGGCTAGCTGATTTTGTTGATAATGCGGACGAACAGAAGCTCTGATTAATTGCCACACGGGCCAAGTGTGAACAAAATTGGAATCGGAAAAGCCATCGTTCTGAAGATGCACCCAGCAGCTGCGCAAAGGAAACCATGAACTAAGCAATTGAGCTTCAGCTTTGGATTGTCTGCGGCTATACAGTAAACCCAATGTTGAACATTTGATGCATTTTCAGAATCTGAAAATATGTCGACGAAGTCTAAAACACGGGTTCGCACCACCAGAAATCACCGCTGTTCAACAAGCATGGGCACCGCCATCGCTATCGAGCAATGGCGGCGCCCATGCTTGCTCAACAGCGGTGGTTTTTGGTGGTGCCAACGCATGTTTTAGACTTTGTCCACAAACTCAGGTTTTGAAAATGTATCAAAATGTTAAAGATTAGGTTTACTGTATAGCAATAAATATCTGAGCCTGGAATCACATTTTGAAATTTTCCTGAAGCGAGATGTCAGAAGAAAACGTGTTTGTTGTGGCGACAATCTTTATGCATTGACTCCTATGGACAGCTGACAGGGAACCGTGAATTTTTCGTTGTAGCGGGGATTTTGTTGAAGCGGTGTTCATTGTAGCGGGGTTCGACTGTACATCAATACATCATTGTGCATGCTACAATCCTCTTTTTTACCTTTTATTTTTTAAATATATCACTTTTGTTCCTTAATCTTTCTAACGACTGCTCTATATTCTTTAGAAGGACCACAAGGATATCAGCTGCAATTTTTCGACAATGGCTTTGCACACCAAAATAACCACAACTTCTACACGTCACTCTTTGCTCAAGATACTTTCATAGTCATTATCCTCTGTTTGTTAACTCCTAATACTTTTCTTGTACTACCACTTTCACAAAAATAGTATGTCGATCTAATTATAACTATTTCTCCTTCACTAAAATATTTTTTGGACCCTTAGGCTGCTAATACTCAACGACTTCAAACAAAAGCCTGTGCTTTTTCACTCTCTGCGTCTATTTCACATTTCTACTTTCTTTGTATACACGTTACTAAAGCTTGCACTACTCTGTTCAACCTCGATTACAGTTGGCGACTGCTTATTCAGATGTTGGAAATTCGGACATGCTCATTTATTTAAATGTAATCGCGGCCTCGCCACTCACCTCACTTACCTTAATGTAAACTTTGGACCTATTTGACAGTATTAATGTGGTCGGTTGTTGATCAGCCTGTATGTAATCCTGCTTGATCCTTTCGTTGATTGAATCCTAATGTTGTATTGAAGAAGGCATATGATTCAGTATAGATATTCGCAGCCATGCAGGCACTGCGGATTTAAGGTGTTGACGAAGCATATACAAACATTCTGGAAGAAATCTACAAAGGATCAACTGCCACCATAGTGCTCGATAAGGAAAGCAACAGAATACCAATCAAGAAGGATGCAAGACAAGGGGATACAATCTCTCTTGTGCTATTTGCTGCGTGCTTTCAGGAGGTTTTCACAGTCATAGAATGGGAAGAGTTAGGGATAAAAGTTAATGGAGAGTACCTTGGTAACCTGTGCTTCGCAGATAACATTGCAATCAATGCTCAGTAACTCAGGGGACGAGTTGCAATTCATGATTATAAAATTAGACAAGGAGAACAGAAAGGTAGGACTTAAAATTACTCTGCAGAAAACAGAAGCAATGAACAACAACTTCAGAAGAGAACAGCGCTTTGAGATAGGTAATAGTGCACTTGAAGATGTAATAGAGTATGTCTACGTAGAACAGGTAAAAACCACGGAACTGAACCACGAGATTGAAGTAACTAGAAGAATAAGAATTGGGTGGATCACATTTGGCAAGCATTCTGAAATCGTTAATGCCAGTCGACGACTAACCTTCAAGAGTAAGGTGTATAACAGCTGCATCTTGCCAGTAATTACCTGCGGATCAGGAACCTGGAGGCTTACAAATAGGGTTCAGCTTAAGTTGAGGACGACACAGCGAGCAATAAAAAGAAAAATAGTAGGTGTAACCTTAAGAGACAAGAAGAGAGCAGAGTGGATTAGGGAACAAACGAGGGTTAAGGATATCGTAGTTGAAATCAAAAAGAAGAAATGGACATGGGCCAAGCATGTAGCGCGTAGACAGGATAGCCGCTGGTCATTAAGGGTAACTAACTGGATTCCCAAAGAAGGCAAGTGGGTTAGGAAAAGACAGAAGGTTAGGTGGGCCGATGAGATTAAGAAGTTTGCGGTTATAAATTGGCCGCAGCAAGCACAGGACCGAGTTGAGTGGCGGAACATGGGAGAGGCCTTTGTCCTGCAGTGGACGTAGTCAGGCTGATAATAATGATGAATACAATCTCGTGTTGCGGCGAAGCTGCCTTTCAGGCTCTGTCACATTAGTTGGGTTTTCACAGAAGTTGAAAGACTAGAAGGAGAAGCTGAACAAATAGCATTTTTGCCATTCTAGTGTGAATTATTGTCAGCAATGCTTTGGTTGCATCAAATCATGTAGTGACATAATTGCTTCATTCTTGATAAGGCAACTATGAAGCACCACCCTATCATTGCTGCGTCAACCTTTCATGTTGCTCATGGGAATTCTCTCCAACTTCTTTTCTGTTCTGCAATTTCTCTTCGAAGTATTCGAGAAATACTCTAGAAGTATTTCAGAATTATGCAAAAAATATTCCATTCACACTCACACTTCAATATTTTAGTTTGATTTGCACCTACAATTTTGCTATTCCCAGAGCGTAGCATTTACAGTTTGGCTGCACATTGCAATGTGCTCTGCTTCATAAATGTGAAGGACAGTTCTGGTTCTGTGCTAAGGACAGTTTTGGTAGGTGCTACCGTACGTCACTTTCGCCTACAATACTGCCGTCCAGGAAACTACGCGATTCACGCCTTTCCGTCTTGTCTATGGACTTGAAGTCCAGACCATGCTAGATGCGATGCTTCCGCACAATTGCGACGCTTTGATCACGCCTGACGCTTTGCAGCTTACCCAGTACGCCAGTTAGCACGCCTACACATTACGCACCAGCAGAGTATTGACGCATGCCACTACAACGCTCGCCATCGACAAGTTGACTACCATCCAGGTGATCAAGTTTGGGTGTGGACTCTAGTCCGACCCCAGGGATTGTCAGAAAAACTGCTCAGTCGCTACTTTGAACCGTACAAAGTGTTGCGACACGTGAGCGATGTGAACTACGATGTAGTCTCTGATGGGGCCTTCTTGCCACGGCATCGAAGGCACCTCTCGGAGATTGTGCACGTAGTGCGACTGAAGCCGTACTTCACGTGGTAGTGCGACTGCGCATGAATCTTATTGTTTTGTTTTTGTGTATGTGCGTATTGTCTGCTGGTTTGCCCCGCCTTTTCTTTGCACTTTAGAGCATCGGAGCAATGCCTTTTTTTTGTTTCAGAAGGAGAATAGTGCCACTTGCCCACTAGGTACAGCGAGTGCATGCCATGGCTGTCCGCCAGAATGGAAGAAGATGTTATGGGGCAGCGCACACTCTTGCTAATTGTTGTTGTTACTGAGTCAGCCATCTTGCCAGTTTTCTGTGCGTCTCTCTGCCGGCTCAGTTGTTCTGAGTAAAAGATCCTTCGTAGCACGTGATAGTATCGTGGCACAACCTTATCAGAATAGTCTGAAACATGGAGAAGTTTCTGAAACATTGCGGCATGGTTTATTCCGAGCAATGATAAAAGCTTTTTGTGCGGGAAGCTCAGTTAAATGAAATAAGAAAATAAGCGCACATGTCTCTAGTAATCAATGTTAGTGGTTACTTTGCGAGTTCTGAAATGGCTTTGTCGGGGCCCTAAGTTTTCTTGCAGTACTGTGCTCATCGGAATGTTCTGATTGTCTATTCCTCAGACTCTGCTTTCGAATTTCAGACTCTGCTTGCGAATGCCTCATGCCGACCCTGAAGAGGAGGATGAGGCCATGATCGACACTGAACAAGATGGCTCCATAAACCAACTGCCACACTCACTTTAAAGGAGTGCCACTTTCGCCGTCGCAATCCATCACGCCTTTTGAGTGCTGCCTAGCAGGGAGCACCACCTGAAACCGATGGCTGTGCGGTGGCTTCAAACGTGTCGTCTGAGCTATGGCGTTTCTTTTGCACATGACTTGGCACCAGGTGTGCAAATGTCTGAGCAGTTGAGGTGTTTGACATGTGCCTGGTGTGTTGACAAAGCCTTAACGTTGTTCTCTGTACACCAACTATGAAATTTCAATAGGAGGGCTTGCGAATGCTCAAATGGTGTTGTAGGCTTTGGCACTATGTGATGTTATTGTTAGTGAAACCCCAGATACCGTTTTTGTTGAAATGTAACACAACATTTTTTTCCTGATTTTTGCAGCTTAAGGTCGACCTTCGCGTTTCTTTCAAATGCAAAAATAGCCATTTTGTTTTCTTCGATGCAATGAAACGGCACTCATCGCATTAAAATAGTGGTAGCAATATGATTGAGTAAATACGACAGTCGAAATTATTTCCTCTACAGTGTGCTCATGATGATATTGTGGTTTCTGCGTGTAGTACCCCAGAACTTACATTAATTATATAATAGTGTTTTATAAATTAATCGAATACATTCTTGTATTCATGCTGCTATATTTATGTTAAAGTTTTCAAATATTAATTCTCAATTGTGTCATCATCACCTTGAATACTCCTAGTGCAGGGCAGGGGCCTATTCTATTTTTTTAAGCTTTATTGTAGTGTGGCAAAGGACATGGACGCCAGAAAGAACATACGACGGCACGCAGTGGTAACTTGCTACAAACGTTTATTTTTGTCATGCTCAAAAAAGCCAATGGCTGTGACAAGTGACTTTTGAGCTTGTAGTGTCCATTTGCCTAGGGAAGAAAGCAATTCCTAGCTTTGAAAATTTATTGTGAATTACAGGCCGCGCGCTGCGCTATAACATTTGCCTCGCGTATCCACGGTAGCCTCGACTACCCATCGACATCGTTTTCTGACCATGTTCAATAAGTGTTGCAGAGCCCCTTTAAATTCAAGGGGGGCTTTGCGGCAAAGTGAATTTTCTTTGGATAAATGTTTTCACGGCTTAGCACTTTCACATTGCAGTGAAACCACCTTTACAGGCAGTGACATGTGGAATAATAAATACTTATTCATTGTTTTCGAATACTTCGAAAATATTCGATAATTTTAATTTGAATTGAAGCAAATTCGAATACTCAACTGTTTCTTCGAATATTCAAAGCATTCAAATATTCGCACAAGCCTACTTCCAGCAGTCTCATCTTCTTGGCAGCTGGACGCCGGCATGACCTTAGCGCACTCATTGAAAGCTTTGTGTTTGGCAACACTGCAGTTTCACTTACTATTCAAAAGGAATTCTTGATGCAGACCGTGTATAAATGCGTCACAGTTCTGTGTGCTGACGTGGTTGAGAGCTGCACTCGCTAGGCATCGATAGTTTCACCCAGTGGCTTGTCGTTTTTGGAACTCTCTCAAACCGAAACTTATACTGGTCGATAATAAGGAGCCTGTATTAGTTATCTGTCACGTGCTGCAGTAAACAATGTGCCGTGTTATAACTAATAGGCCTTCAGCAACACATTGCAGCAAAAAAATGCAAGGTCAAAGTTTTTGTGTCGGTACCCAGCTCTTTGCGATTATGAGCCACTTTGTGGCACAACTATAGGCCTTTTTGTGGCACAAAAATACGGCATAACTACAGGCCTCTTGTCTTCTTCTGTGTAGTTCCATCTCTGGTGCTTGCCCTTCAGCTTCTCAAGCAAAACCTCAGAGACAAACGTCACTACCACACATGGGTAATGCACATCCTGCAGCTTCTTTAAATGCACGTTAAAACTTGTTCAAATTGTGATGGGACGATTTCATATAGAACGATTCCACACATATTGTAACAATGGTGCATTTCACAATCTTAGAGTGTGCAGTCTCGTAAGGCAAAAGACCTTTACGCACACATAGCGAGTACATCCAGCAGACATGACCATCTGGTAAGGACAGTTGTTTGTGCAGTTTACTGTCCCATATGAGCCCTTGTGATCTCATGTGTCCTTCTGAGCTGAGCTCTTGCCATTGTCAGCTAAAATATCGGCTACTGTGGCAGAGCTTTCATGGTTAGTTTATCACTACAAGAAAATTGTCAATGTATCTAAAAATCAAGAGCACGTCACTGTCTAAAGCACTTTTTTAGAGCGCAGTCATTAAAGGATAAAAAATATATCAGAAAGTACATGCAGCACACTCAATTGAATACACACACCCTTTTTTTTCAATATGTAGCTTATTTTCAAATGAGATAAAATTTGCCCTTAAGTGAAACTCGAGCAGGGAGAAGAATTTTTCTGAGGACATCCCAGCAGCATTTTGAAAATCTCATTTGCCGTTTTCTTCTATGCGCATCATCACACTACAAACTAGCTCATCTTACGGTATTGAATAAAATATAAATCTTTGGCATTCACAGATAAAATCCTGAAAGGTTGAGCATTGGGCTATTTGGTGGAGCATTATTTCACAGCATATACGAGGACAAACTAAGAGGTATTTGTGTATCTTCTCTTTGAACAAAGAAAAGATACACAGATACCTCTTTGTTCATCCTCATTGTACATGCCATTGAAGACTACTGAAAGGTTGTCTCTTAAAAAGGAAACAACTTTTGAAGAATTGAGTTGTGTCGAAAGGATCCTCCCTAGTTAGCAGATTCAACTGTTCCTGCAAAAAACGGCTTACTAAGGTCTGTCAAGTACTGATGTTTTCACTTACTGTTTTACAGAAGGGTATATTTGGTTTGTGGAAAAAATTTCAAGAGCAAGCACCTAACATTGCTTAACTCGTTTTACATAGTTCTATTTTTTTTCTTTGCCCTATGAAAGCATTATGAACAACATTAATGTTGCTCTTTTGAGCAATCTATTTTGTATCATGGGAGACACTATGAATATAGGGCATGACCTTATAATTTTTTCAGACACTGCAAAAGGTGTCATACACATTCCTGGAATACTTTTCCAATGCTTTCCTTTGCACTTTTTTTGTGTCACACAAAATGTCGCTTGGGTACCCAGCCACGTTTTGGGTACTCTAATGAGTACTCGCAGGTATCCATATCGATACTCTGTACCCCTGAGTACTCAGTGGTACCCAGCTGAGGTGCAAGACATGTTCAGAGCTGTAGCACATCGTGTGTTGGCACAATTTTCTGAGTGCATCGCTGAGGCAGTGCATTTGCAATACTTGAATAGCTTAGTGTGCATGAAATCAAAGGAAAGCTGCTTATTTGCCCGGGGTTTGTATAAGCAGCAAGTTTTGTAATTGGTGTGTGAAGTGTCAATGTCTAGAAACCAGATTCTCACATAACATGCTACAGAAGTGGTTTCTAGGGTTTGAAAAATAGGTGCAAACCAAACTCAGTGAAGCAGTTATGTTGAATAGGTTCAAGATGACACTGCTGATTATAGAAGCACGTAACATAGCCGTACTTGGTGACGCGTCTGTCAGTATGCCATCAATCTCTGAAAAAGAGTTGCAATATTTATGTACAATAGCTTCATTCAAAAATATTCTTGTTTCACGAGCTCACTGCTGTGAAAATCCGTTAGACACAAGCGGAGTGACAGGAACTGCACACTTCAAGTCTCTCCTTTCATGCTGAAAGCTATGCAGAGGGGGATTACAAGGGGGCAAGATGATGATGTCAGGGCACCTTGAACACTTTCTTTGTTTGAACGGGCAGCTTATTCTGAATGTGATCGCGAGTGTGCGCACAGGCGCGTGGCAGCATCTCACAGTACCCATGGTCACAATGCGGGAATCCGGCAGTGGCTGCGGACTCGTGTATATGGCATAGTGATTTGGGCGTCATCTGTAGACAGAAAAGGGTGTGATTTGTGGCCCACTTCAATAATTGTCAACTCCAAGTTGTTTGCTTGGAATTAATGGGTGAAGCCGTGACTAGCAATCGGCAGCGTTTTCTAACCATGTTGAAAAGCTTTGTGGGGCCCCTTTAAAAATGGACCTTGACTAACCCGCCTAGTCTCGCACCTTCTTGGTTTAAATAGCTTTGCTGGCCTTTTGTGCTTGAACTTATTTATTCTCATGTGGCATCAAACGAGCTAATTGTGTCGGTTTCTAGAGGTAATTTCTGAAAATATGATTACAGAGTGGGACATACTTTAGAAGCAACATATGTTGCACACAGTGTGTTTGCGTGTCATCTATAGCTGTGTAATATCAGCTCCCAATTTAAATGCGTATGCAAATCTGTGGTATTACTCGCTAAAACCATGATATGAGGCACTCGATGGTAGGGAACAGAGGCTTCTATCTGCCCAAGTTGGCAGTCTAAACGAAATATTGCATTTTACATCTACCAGGTCAAATGTTAGAGTGTTTGGGCAAGGTTTATACCACCATTATGCTGCACCCTTAGAACAAAGTGCAGTCATTCATTGAAGCTTCTAGGGTATCCGAAACAAAAATGTGGCTTTGAAGAGAAGAAAAAATGATGAAGCATTCTTTTTTCCATTTTTTTAAACACCTCTGCAAAAAACTTAACGAAAAAAGTGAAAATATAAGAGGTAAGTTTTCTTTGTACCCAATATTTATGATAACTAACAGACAATGATGCCAAGGAAAGTATGGGGATGTTTGTGGTAATAATTTTAGTGTGAATGTGATGAAAAAAAGCAGTAATTTATCTTTTCGTCCACTATTATCACAATAAAATAACAATCACCCCTAACATTCATATGTTTTCCTTGGCATAACTGTCTCTTAGTTCTCATTAATAGTGCACCTAACTACACAAATGTTCTGAGCTGCAATTATGTTTGGTTCATTCCCTCTTGTCTCTCTTTGTTTGAATTGTTAAGAAGTACACGAATATATAGTGGTATTATAGTTGTAATACCAACATGCACATCCACAGCATGGCATGTTTTCAAAGCACGCTCTACTTCTCGTGCCACAAAGCACCATTTATTAAAAATTATTTATTTGGCAAAACATTTTTTTTGTATTTTCCCATTTGGATGCCTTACCAATACAGTAGAATCTTGATGATATGATTACACTTTATATAAATTTCATGATGATACGAATTTGAAGGTTTTTGGACGGTCTATGTTATATAAAATAGGCCATCATTCGGTCCTATACGAACAGTTTCCCCAGCTGCCGGGGATGATACAAATGTGCAAATGACCATTTCACATGAGTAGCGCGATGCGGAATGGCCACCGGCCCACCACGACTGTTGGCGGTATTTTTACACCCCGCTTTTCTTCACCTCTTGCATAGCGAAGAAGTGTTGTATTCTTTCCTTGCCATTTTCACGTGGTGTTGGGGTCCCCCATAAATGCCAATTTAGCTGCTCCAACTGCTGTGTTCGTACGGTCTTCGAGAGTTTTTGGACTGCCTAAGCTTGCCACATATCGGAAGACCGAAGCGTTTGTTGTGTCTAGGAAGCCGAAGGCTCTTTCTTTCAAGGAGAAAATCGAAATTCTGAGGAAGGTCGACGAAGACCCCAAGAAAAAGTGCATTGACTTGGCCTTCAACTCTGCACTGTTGTTGGGCAGCGAGAAGTAATCTTGAAAAATTCCCAGCACTTCGGCATGAACGTGAAGCCAGCGAAGACGGCTACACACGTAAAGCTGGAAGACATTCTGCTTACGTGGTTTCGGGAAGTGACAGCAGCCGACGTCAACATGGGCGGCAAGGTGCTACGTGAAAAGGCGTACAATGTAGCGCTTTTTCTTGGCATCGACAACTCTCAAGCTTCCGGCGGATGGCTGCACCGTTTCAAAGAATGGCATGGATTAGTTTACAAAGTTGTCAGCTGTGAAGCAAAGAAAATGGACAAGTCGCAGATGAACGGCTCGCTCAACACGCTGCTGGCTCTGATTTCGAACTACGCACCATGTGACATATTCAACGGTGACAAGGTGGGACTCTTTTTCAACCTTCAGCTGGAGAGTAGCCTGTGTGTAAAGGGGCAGACTTGCTAGGGTGGTCAAAAAAGTAAGGAGCGTGTCACCGGGCTTTTTTGCGGAAATGCCGACGGCTCCGAAAAAATGTAGCTTACTGGTATAGGCAAATCAAAACAGCCAAAGTGCTTTTGATTGGCAGGAAGTTTATTTTGCTTGTACAAAGGAAACAAAACAGCATGGATGACATCAGACTTTTTTCCGCAAGTTTCTGGCTACCTTGAACCAGAAAAGTGGTAGCAAAAAACAGAAATCTTTTGCTTTTTGTCGACCAGTGTTCAGCCCATTCAAAAGACTTGAAGTTTAAAAATGCCACCATAGGGTTCCTGCCCGCAAACACGGCGACCCGTCTACAGCCGCTGGACGTAAGAATAATTCAAAATGTCAAACATCATTTCAAAAGATTGCTTCCAGCGAAAATTGAGCACAAGGATGAAATTTTGAAGATAGTCTGCTGGACGCGCTACATTTTGTTGCTATATCTGTCCTAGGATAATGTGACGAAGAACACGATCACGAAATGTTTTCGCAAGTCTGGATTTTTTTCAGGACAAGATGCGGCTCTGGCAAAAGATAACTGAAGAGCCTGACGCTGATTTGCACATCGAGGGTTAGGAGAACTTCGAAACTGAAGCTTCCGCGCGAGACTTGTCACCGCGGACAATAACGTCGCGACTTGTGGGCTGTGATCTGTTAAAGAACTGGGTGACGAGGTTAAAGAGACAGAGTCCAACAGTGACAGTAAAGGCGCCGAGGTGTGTGACCTGCGGTCGACGTCGGGAAAACCACCACGTCCTCGATGTCCTGCGCTGCGCCGTAAGCGCTGGCAACGTGAGTGAATAAACCGCAGCACGGTTTTATGCCTTTCAAGTGATGTTCTTAAAGGACGGCAAAAGCATAAAAGTGCAAAAAACATTATGGACTTTTTCAGCAAAAAGTAGTTGATCGCAATAAGGTTATCGTTCATCTTCATAATCACCCGTATTTTGTTTTGGTTCATACGAATTCGGGATGACGCGAATATTTTGCGTGTTCCCTTCAAATTCGTATCATCGAGATTGTATTGTACTTCTGAAATCGCTTCTTCGTTTTTAGGCTAGGCTGCCACCTTGGCTTGCTTTTAATGTTCGGGTCAAGTGCTGGAGCCAAACTAATTTTTAAATGGGGTTACCTTGTTTGGCTCTGAATAAATAAGCAATTATGTTCAACTGGCTGTAGAATGATAGACCAATGATGTGTGGCCTCAATTATGCCCCGCCTGTCAAGAAGTTCAAGCTCGACTTCACACAAGGTCAAAGCCGGCATGGAAACAATAAAATGAGTGTGCCATACAATGCTACTCCGAGCTACAGTCAATAAAAGAAATCAATGATGCGAGTTGTTTGGCTAGTTGGTGCATTGTATCAAGAAAATATATCTAGGCAGAGAATGAATATACGTAGGAAATGAAAAGACAGGAAAGTGGTTATTAAACTGTCATTAAAGGGGCTGTGCAACACTTTTTGAACATGGTCAGAAAACGCTGCCAATCAGTAGTAGACGATTCGAGAATACGCGAGCCAAATGTATAGTGCAGCACTAGGCCTGGAATTCACAATAAATTATCAAAGTCAGCTGAAAAATTGCTTTCTTTTTCCTCGACAAATGATGGAAGATGATGGAAAATCACTCATAGAATGCCCATCTATTAGCCTTTGGCTGATTTGAACGTGGCGTGCTTGGTCATTCCAGAGATCGCCGCGGAAGGCCATCACTTCTCCACGCTTGCGTGCACTATTCCACTGAAAAAGCCACGTATTGAAAAATAAACAAACAAAAAAGTGTTCTAGGTTCTGAGGCGTGTGTGACGTACTTTGTTTGCCCATCCATCCCTGTTTAGCTTCCAGCACTTTCGTAGGGACGAGAGTAGAGAGAATGCGATTGCAGCATGTGACGAATCTTTATAACTCTGCTCGTACTGGATGGATTCTTAAACTTTTTGTGGCGTCAAATTTGTGAGGCAATAAGCTTTTTCAGTGAACTAATTTCATGGTTACTCAAAAAAGTATTTCAGGGTCCCTTTAAAGGAAAGCAACATGTAATGCAAAAAGTGATCCTAATGAAAGTTTTTGTTGGGCTAATTGGTTCATGCTTACTGGAAACACAAATACGCGTAACATCAAGGAAGAAAAATAAGGACAAAACAGAAAGGCCGTTACTTGCAACTAACTTTCTTCTCAGAATATCAGCGACATATGTCACTATAGTAATCGTGTGCACGCACGTGATCTCGCATGCTCATCAGAAAATGCACAATAAGATTGGGAAAAAAGAAATGATAACAAAAAAGTGACTAAACGAAAAACGATTCCAAGAAATTAAATTTACCACAACGCAGAGCAACAGATGTATTACTAACATAAACATCTCTCTTCTTTTTAATGCTTTCTTGATTTCATTTGCCACGGCATCGTTACTCTTTTCAAAAACGGATACACTTGCAGGAACCACAATGCACAAGCAAATTTGCCAAAAGATTATTTTTCATAAAGTTTATGAACAATAATTTTGTCGTTTATGCACCGGCCAGTTTAGCCAATATAAACCCTACCACAACTAAGCGAAATCTCGTACACCACGCCAACTGAGCAGGCGACATACGGCCTTGCTTGGCTCTTCCCACACGGGGAGCCTCAATGCAGTAGAAACTCGGGGGCACAGGCTTGCCATCTCGCCGGACGTGAAGAACACCAAAGGTACCTTGTGCCCGTTAGCCATATTATTCAGGTTGTGAGCAACCTTGTGCATGTATGGCATAACTAATAACCATGGGCCTTTTTTTTTATCGGCTGCCTGTTGATTCTCAATCCCTTTCTGTTTTGTCCAATCCCCCTTTCTTTTCGGTCCTTAAAATTTTCTTCCTTGATGGTGCACATCTTTTTGTTTTCAGAAAAATGTCATCATCTCAGGATCATATTCAGTACTTTGTTTAGTAATAATAATAATAATAATCCACAAGCATGACATAATTGTGAGGGACAACAAAATGGAGGGTTCTATGCATGTAGTGTTCTTGCATTGCACAAGCCTCAATCATTTTGCCTCCACTGAAATGCAACTCCCGTGGCAGGGATCGAATCCTACGGGTCAGCAGCTGAACCACTGATCCACTATGTTGTACAAACATTTGTTTTTTTAATTTTTATTGTGTGTGCTTAGCAAAAGCTTGCTGAACTAAGGAGTTCTCTCCTGCAACATTTCAGCTTTTAGCTTGCATCTATGGGGTGTGCATGGGCTTCTGCTTTGCAAAACTTGCACTACTTGGCAAGCCGTTCTGTTCATCTGTTTTTGAGTGAGCACCACCAAGGGTTTCTTTGCATCCGATGTCTCTACGTTGTGCTGTAATGCACACACTTCAGGATTGTGTTTTATCGTTAGCTACTCATTTGAGAAATATTGTAGTGGTTTGTTTATTGAGTCCCTGCTTTGGTGCTGGCACCATGCTGGAGAATAAGAAGTCACAGTATCACAGTATTACTAAGAACTTGAGTGTTTTATTTATGATGCACCTCATAGATGCCTGATTTTGTTATGCATTGTTGATTGCTTTGTAATATTCCTTTCGAGTTTTCCCAGTGATCTTTTTTTTTTGCTTATTTTGGGACACCTATATTTATTTTAAAAATACTTTCTGTTATTTCCTCAACTACCATAGATGCTTATTGATGGCTCGAAGTGAATTACGTACTGCAGCTCCTACGAAGCTGGCTTGTCTGGGATTCAGCCTCAGCTACAGACATGACTTTAGATGCGTGACAAGGAATAATTTGCATGCTGGCCCACACACTAATACGTTAATATTTTTCAAACAGGCTCATCACATTGATAGTCTTCTTGCATGATTACGAAAACGGGGTCTTGATGCATTATATAGATGAACATAGACTGCAAAAGCAAATTTAGAAATGTTTATCAGGCTTGCTGAACAGTAATTTTGCCAGGCCAGGGATTTGAAAAGAAAATCTGACCATGTGGAGTCAGTGCATGCCTATAATCTTGAGGGAAACAAAAGTGTTATCACCTATCTGACGTTATTAAATGTACGCAGGGGTTCACTGTTAAATGGAACATGAGAGTGTGTGAAAGCCACTGCCAGCCAGCAGCTGCAACAAGGAGTCTTATACCCCTGTCACACGGGCACCCGCGAAGACTGTTTAACTCCCTTGTCCTTACTACAACGAAGATGCAATCCGTGTCACACGGCCATCCTTACGCAAACGAAGGTAAACGGAGCATTTCGCAAAGGACGTTCAACGATCTCCCTTCGCAGCGAAACGAGGTACTCTCGTCCCCAGAAGTCTAGAGGTCAGATAAAAATTTGGAGCACGAAGTGGCTCCAGTGACAGAATAATACATTTTGGCAGTATTAAACTTTTTTTTTGTAGTACTCAATCACTACGCGTGTTTGTTTACATATATTTACGCCCGTCAGAGTCCTCTTACTCTCAACACCTATGCTTTACACACCGTGCCTCGCGAGTCGGGACTAACCACCCTATCGGGACGGCCGGCGCCAGCCGATCAACGTCATTACCAGCGCAATATCGTACCACTTCCTCACGTCGTCCGCTGTGTCACTCATGGCTGAAGAACGCAAAATGTGCGCTCACGAGGCAAGGAAGCATAAGAACGTTCGTACCGAGCATGTATACCGGCAAGAAAACAACTAGAAGCACAATGTGGCCGGCGTCACTAGCAGCATTGCAACATTTAGCAAATGTGTTTTTATTTGAAATCATTTTTAATGGTTTGTTAGTCGCATACTTACTTAATAGTGCTTTTTTGTAAAAACGGCACAACAAGGATTCACAAAAAATCAATATAGATGATATAAGAATGCTTTTTCGAAAATCAAACAGCGCCAGCTGAGCCCCATCGCGGCAACTGTTGCAACCTTGCCATTGCCGTGTGACACTGCCACAACTCCTTCTCCGTCGAACCCCCTAGGGGAGATTTATGTTGACATTGTTCAACGGAGTTTCGTGGTGGCCGTGTGACAGGGGTATTACACTTTTGTCATACCGTCTGCTTCCACACTGTCAAATGTTGCGAAGCGAAACTTTCGTTCAATGAAAGAACATCATTGACAGCGCGCTTAGTGCATTCATGAAACTCGTACTCATCGGCTGGCAATGATGGTGATAAAAACTTTATTTTGGTCCAGAGAAGGCGTATGGGAGACTTTGTGCCACCCAGCTGGTCGCACGTAAAGACCGTCAAGCAGGGCTTGGCGGCCTGTTTGACGGTCAGTGTGTAGTCATTGAGTTCAGGCTTGCACAAGAGCACTGCTCACCTCTCCTCGTCAGTGGCTTCACATTCCCCCAACACATAGTTAAATGTTGCTAATAGTCTACAAGCAGGGCAGTTCTCACTGGAATACTGTTCAGGGTATATGCCATGAAGAACTGCAGGGTTGGGATATACACGTGCTTACGCAATACCCTACGCAAGGAAGGGGGTGTGGGGAGGGGAATACCTGTCTTGACAGATACAAGTGTTTAGTTATCTCGTTCAACATGAGCAAGGACTCACTGTGAGGCAGGGGGACTGTGGAGGTGGTGTGGTCAGTGCACCCTTCTTAGGGTTAAAGTGAGAGAATGGGGAGTGATACTTTTGATGCTTTAGAGAATGCGAAGGGGTGACCATCCCGGTTTCGTAAGCTTTGATAGTTGCCTTGGAGTTGTTATAGACACTCTGAGACTATTTAGTACAGCCAGCGCTATTGCAACCTGTTCGGCTATCATAGGCAGTGACGTGCTTATCGTAGCGGAGCAATATTAGTAGACGATGGAGACAGTGACTTCCTCTTCTAGAACATACGCCGCAGAATCCACAAAGCTTGCCTCAATGTGCTTACTTTGGACATGATCGAGCAGAGCTCTACTCTTGGCCCAACGTCAACTAACATTGTGTGCGGGATGTGTATTGCAGGTAACAGGTGCAATGGGTAGTGGAGACCTGATGTCTCTGGGAATCAGCACGGCGTGAGCACTCTTACGCCTCAATTATCTCTTCAAGTGTGTTGTGAACTTCAAGCTTGAATAGGTTTTGGGTGCAGGCACTTATAGGCAAGCTGAGGGCGCTTGAGGACCTCACAGATGAGGGAATTGAGCTTGCTTCTCTCTGCAACATGCTAATTATGCATCCCCGCCGGGTATGAAAGGTGGCAGAAGAGAAAAGCATGTATGATGCAGATGAGATTGTGTTCCTTGATTCCTTGGTGTCTCTTGGCGATCCTCCGGTTGTGGCAATCTAAGTGCTGTTTTGTTGGTATCGTTAGACCAGATGTACATCTCCAATATTCGCAGTGACTTCACTTTGGGCACCGGAGACCCATTACGAGTCAAAAGCCATATATCGCTTTTAGACTCAGGTTTCCAGTCATGGTGGCTACCACTGCTTCTTAGTCTTTTCTTGTAGAGCAGTAGTTCAGATTCAATGGAGAACACCTGAGCCCATTGGGACGAAGAAAATGCTCAATCATATCGATGGTGTTCTGCATAGCTTCCTCAACTTGGCCATTGCTCTCGCCAGTACATCAGATGTGTGTCATCTGCTTAGATAATATGGCTGATTCCTTAAATCTTGGCGAGCCCAATCATTACGATGTTAAGTAGTATAGGAGAAATAACTGAGCCCTGAGACGTCCCACGTCAATTGAGGATGGCCTCTTGGGAGAGGTACCCTTCGATCTTGAACTTGGCAGTTCTCTGGCCAAGAAAGGATCTCACGAAGTCGTAGTCCCTCTTCTGCAAGATCGGCAAAAACTGCAGAATTATTGTCATGGTGTAATTAAAAAATGGCTCTGGTATCTCCTGTACTCTGGTCAATGATCTAGTCAGCTTCATGGAGTCCTCTGTTGAGGTGCCAGCTATGAAGCCAATCACATTGGGGATGTAATTGTCATTGGTCCTGAGGTGCACCTTGAGGTGGTTCATCCTCTACAGCCTTACCCGAACAAGAAGTTCAAAAAATCTATTTCTTGTGTTTTACCAGATTTTAGGATGACTGCCCCCGACTTCCCCAAGCTCCGATATTTCATTTAACAGTGCACCCTTGTGTACATGAGCTAACCTTTTGGAGACTTTTCATGTTATCACGTCAGTGAAATACTAAGCTTACTTTGCTGTTGTCAGTGTTGTTCCTGACATTTTACTCTACTGACGTTTTGCTCAACAGGTCAGGCACTGCTGTTTATGGCTACAGAGCACTGCCAATCAGTGCCATCATTGGTGCAAAGGCTGTTTTTAGGCCTAGCATCGCATTCAACTCTAGCGTGGCTACTTGGTGGAAACTCGCGATACGAGTTCTGAAACCAGGGTGGCAAAACCAATCTTTCCGGCTTTACATTAAGCATCGTACACTCAAATCTCATTATGACAAAGTTGTACCTTACACGCAAGTAAGTTTTTATATTCGAAAATTCGTTATAAAGATTTATTTCTAACACTATATAATACGAATTACAAGACTATTTTTCATCTATTTCGGCATGACAGGTAGGTAGGTAGGTAATCAACTTTATTGATTCACGAAGGAATCATTTGAGGGGGGGTGTGGTAGGGAAAGTGGAATTAGGATAACGACGAGCCCTCGGGCCGCTCTAGGTGGCCGGACACTGCTGTCCTTCGGCGACCCTTCTGGCCCAGCTCTCTGTCCAGAGCTGTAAACCCGGTTGCGAGCTGCGCAGAGCAGCCTCCCATCGCTCCTGGTGTTCTGACCCTTGCCACGAAGGCTTGGGTTTGTTTGGACAATTCAGAAATATGTGCTGGAAGTCGGCTCTGGTGCTAGGACATAAGTTGCAACGAGGTGAGGTTTCGCCATGTGTAAAAAGGGAGAGAAGAAAAAGAGTCGTCACTGTGGCCGTTTGAAGTCTGCGCCACAAACCCTGGTCACTTCCGAAGAGATATTTATGTGGCAGGGGATACGTTAGGCGGGAATTTCAATAAAATAGCGTGATATTATGATAGCTGAGGAGTCGATCCCTGGCACCTCGAAGCGAAGGCAGGTCGCTGTGAGCCCTGTTGGCGAGTGCTCGAGCTTGAGTGTGAGCTGCGGTGTTGCCTAGGTGTCCACAGTGCGCAGGGACCCAGAGGAGGGTGATGAGGCGATCAGGCGGAAGAGATGATTCAAGAATTTTAGCAGCCGGGGAATGAATCGGAAAGTGGCGAAATTACGAATTGCAGTTTTTGAATCGGAAAAAATATACTCGGCGGAGGAGTGAACAATGGCTAAAGCAATTGCCGCCTCCTCTGCTTCCAGGGAATCTGTCGAATTTGGAAGGGACGCACTAGCAACCAGTTTTTGAAATCCATCTACGACGGCTACCGCGGAAGCTCGATGATCTACATATTCGGCTGCGTCTACATAGACTGCGGGAGAATTAGGAGGGAAGCACTTCTGAAGGGACTTGGCTCGAGCTTCCCGTCGCGCCCGATTATTTTCTGGGTGAGTATTTTTGGGGAGTGGCGGGATTAATAGGTTGCTGCTAACAGTGACGGGAACTGCGTGCGTGGCCGTGGTGTGACCAAGAACGTTGATTCCAAGTCGGCGCAGGAGTACCTGTCCTGTTTCTGTGAGTGATAGTCTGATATTGGCTGAAAAGATGTATCTCTGCAAGCTCTCTCAGAGTGTTGTGCACCCCAGTTGAAGTAGTTTATCCGTGGCTGTTGATTTAGGGAGATGGAGTGCAGTTTTGTAGGCATTACGAATGAGTCTGTTAAGTTGCTCGATCTCCGTAAGTAAGAAATAAAGTTAGGGGATAGAATAGGTAATTCTGCATAGGCAAAAGGCCTGTATGAGGCGGCGTGTGTCTGCTTCCCTCATGCTGCCATGACGATTGGATATGCGCTTAATGAGGGAAGCTGTATTTTGAACTGAGGTGCGGATTAACTTTACTGGTGTCAGCGTTCAAACCATTGTCGGAAATATTAAGGCCTAAAATATTGATTTTATTGACCCTGCGAATAGGGGTGTCATCAAGCGTGACTTGAATGTGACATGTATCTTGCTTTTTAAAGTCAATTACTAGGAGTTCCGATTTAGCCGCCGAGCTGGTGAGCCCAATATTGTTGGCATGTTTAACAACAATGTCAGCGGCCAACTGAAGCTTCGATTCGATATTGCCATGGCTGCCAGTATTGACCCAGATGGTGATGTCATCCGCGTACAAGGAGTGATTGATGGAAGAAAGTTTGGCAAGTTCCCGTGCTAGCGGTATGAGAGTAACGTTAAAAAGAAACGGGGACAAAACCGATCCCTGGGGCGTTCCCTTGCTACCTAGCGTGAAGGGATCAATTTTAAAAGTGCCCAACTGTAGGCATACGGACCTATTGCTGAGAAAGGCAGAGACATACCTGTGCGTGCGAGAGCCTACGTTTATTTCACTAAAAGATTGTAAAATCGAGGAGTGAGAAACATTATCAAAAGCCTTAGTCAGGTCCAATGCAAGGATGGCTCTGGTGATGTGTGAAAAAGTAGGATTTAGCACGTCCTCCTTAAGCTGCAGCTTGACATCCTGAGTGGAGAGTCCCGCTCGAAAGCCGTACATGGTGGAGGAAAACAGTTTTTTTTGTTCGATGTAGCGATTAAGACGATTGAGAATTACATACTGCATCAGTTTTCGTGTACATGAGGTAAGAAAGATCGGTCTCAAATTATTAAGGTCTAACAGCTTATTATGTTTGGGTATGAAAGTCATCTTAGCTGAGTTCCATTCCTGGGGCAGCGTGCCCTGCTCCCATCGTTCATTCATGTAATCGATAAGAGCTGCCACTGACTTGGAGTCTAAATTTCGGAGTGTTTTGTTAGTAATTCTATCTAGTCCTGGAGCAGATGTGGTGCGAAGTTCGCTTAGGGCAGCCCAAACTTCCGCCTCTGCAATTGGTGCACCCAAGTCTGCATTGGGAGCTCCATTGTAGGTAGGTAACGATTCTCGCCTTGGGCCAGGGAAGTACATAGCTTTAAGAGCAGTTTCAACGTCTTGCCCTTGTTTTTCTACTTCAAACAAGAGTTTCGTAATTCGCTTATTACTTTCACATTGTGAGGAGCATGGATCTAACATATGGCGAAGCAGGGACCAAGAGCTTCTTCATCTGTAGAGTACCGTCGAGTCGGTTACATATCTGGTTCCATTGCTGCGATGAAAGTTCGGCCGCGTGTTCACTTACAAGCTGGAGTGTTTGTGACATTTTGCGTTTTAGTTTACGATTATATTTTTGCTTGAGCCATCGTTTCTCCAAGCTCTGATAGGCTTTTCATAGGTGGAGTAGCCTGCTGTCTACTGGATCACGGATATGTGCTGCTGGGGCTACTTTTTCGCTAAGAGCTAGATCCTGTTTAAGCTGAGACGCCCAGTCTTTGTAGTCTTGAATTTCTTTTTTCGAGTTTCGGTCTCGGATTTCGCAAAATTTGTCCCAGTCAACAATAGGTTTTAAAAGAAACTGTGCACGAAAATTGGCATGGGACAGTGTAATTGTTAGGATGTAATGATCACTGCTCAGGTTGACCCCACTGTGTGTCCAGTTAGCTTGTCACACATTTTTAGTGAAAGTAAGGTCAGGGGTGGTATCTCTGCTCACACTGTTGCCAATTCATGTTGGTAGCATGCAGTCAGTGACTAGAGTGCACCTGTTTCGCTGAATGTATTGAAGAAGGCTGGTGCCCTTCCGAGTGTTTCTCCTGTAACCCCAATCTACGTGTGGGGCATTAAAGTCGCCTGTTACAACTATGGCAGCAGAGTTTGCTATTTGGATGGCCCTATCGATTGCTTCAAAAACAGCAGTGAGGCCATCTCTAGGATGAGAATAAATATTCAAAATAAAATATGTGCCTTGTCCTGTACGACGTGGGAGAAGTTCAAGAAGAAGGCCTGATAGCCGAGGAGTTTGCAAGCTTTTTAAAGGCTCCTGTACGGAGATGACATCAGGGGCCCGTGTAGACCGCTGTATATAAAGTGAGAGGTTGTCTCTCTTGTTTCTTAATCCACGGCAATTCCATTGCCATATGCAGAGTGAAGAGGGTGAAGATGAGGCAAGGGTGCAGGAGAGAGTTATGGCTGCGAAGGCGCTGGAGAGGGTTGAGATTGGGGGAGAGATTCGAGCCGAGCAACTAACACGTCTAGAATACTCTCTATCTTATTGGAGCGTTCAGCAATTTGCGTAAAGCCTAAATTAACCTTTTGTTAGAGTTCCCGGTGTTCTTTCCGAATTCTTTGACTGGTGCTTTTAAAATCATCCTCGGGTTGCTCTGTCCTCTTTTTTTTTTTTTTCTGGCTGTGGAGAGAAATCTATAATATCGGTCCCTGACTCGGCTGCCATATCAGGCTCTATTACAGAGGGGGAGATGGATAGGGGTTGGAGAAGACGCGGGTGGGGCAGCTGTTAGTGTACTTAAACTTTCCAGCACCAGAGCCAACTGGTGCTTTAACTCTTGATTCTCTCGCATTAGACGTTCGATAGTCTCCTGAGTTTTAGAATTTTCTTTAGCGTCAGAGAGCATACGACAGGAGCAGGAGGCTTGCTTTGCCCAGCTCACCTTTTCGGGTTTGGTGCTGAAGTCACGGCTTTGTTATGCACTTCGTCCAGGGCTTTTGCCTTTGCTGCCACGGTTTCGTCCAGGACTCCTGCTTCTGCTGCTACGGTTTCGTCCAGGACTCTTGCTTCTGCTGCTACGATTTCTATTGTCGATGCTTGAAAAAAACTCCTTCTTGAGCTGGAACTCGGGCTGCTCCTGCTGGTGCTCTTGTTGCGGCCTTTGTCGTGGCCGAGAGAGACGACTGAAGCCACGCTGAAAGCGTTGCTTGCATGCCCTGTCACCCGTCTTCTGAGCGTCCCCTCAGATGACGCACTGCGGGGTGCAGGGATAGTCCTCCGGGTGTTTCTGTCCGCAGCTTGAGCAAGTGAGGCGATTTGGCAAAGGACATACATCTCGTCAGTGGCCGATTTGTCTGCAGTTTAGGCATGCTTCCACCTTCGGTCGAAAGTTGAAAACGGCGTAGAGGATGCCAAACATTTTGACTGACGGAGAAAGCTCCTCAGCCATGAAGTGAATGAGCACTGAGCGTGAGGTACACCCCATGTCCCTTGCTTGGACTATTGGTAGAAGGGGATTCGCCCGACGTAATTCTTGAAGCAAATCCTGAGGTGATTCACCATTCCAAGCGCAGTAGATCATCCCTGTCCGTGCCCCGTCCGGGGGAGCTATGTACGCATGAAATCCCAGTTTTTTACGACGTAGCGTGAGTTCTCGTATTTTTGCATAGTTGGCAACTCAGTCGGCGCAAAAAGTAGACACGGTGAAAATATTCTTGGCCAGATTGGTGCACACAAGATCTTCGTCGGCAACCACAGAGTGCAGTCCGCTGTTGGGGACTACAGCCGCTCGTAACTCTCCATCATTGTATTTGGCCAGATCTACGCCCGCACTCGGACGAAAGACAATCTTGAAGTCATCGACTGGTAACCGTGGCAGTCGTTTTAAGCAAGGACGCGCCACAGCTGTGTTGTCGAGCTTTGAAGAAACACTGGCCGGTGATTCCGTTTTGAGTGCTGGTGTTTCGGCAGCTGACGCCGCTTTACTTTACTGCGTTCCTTCAGTTTCTTTTGACTGTTGTCGAGGTGAGCGTTGTCAGGCATTCAGGACTACACTCTATTTTTCTGGGTTCAATTCTGTGGCAGGTAAATCCGTGCCACTCACCTTGTATGCCATTGCGTTGCCGAATGAACTTGTGCACGCGCATCGAAGCGCGAGCTCGACGCCGGTGCCGATGGCGTTAGGGCTGACAAGGTGGCGTTCCCCCGCTCAGCAAGAGTTGAAGTTTGCAAAGCTCCTCAAGAACAAAGAGGTTTGAGGCACTCACCAGCAGCGTCGGCAACTTACTGAAGTTCAAGAGAGACCACTGTTGGCACCAAAAAAGCAGTCTTGGTTCAACAAAAACTTCGTAGAATACGGAGCCCATGCGAGGCACACCAGCCTTGCCTGGCCCCCTAGCGGACTCTGGCATGACAAGTATTTCATTGTATCAAGGTGTCAGTGTAGATTGTTTATGAGTTTTTTTATGATCATAATCAAGCATTTAATGAAAAATTTTCCTGTGAGGGATCATACTTGTGCAATAAACATAAACTCATCAAAGTAAAAATAGAAACGAACAAGTATTGGCGTTACAATCCAAGTACAGGTTTCTTGATCGGCATGCGGCTGTTTGTGGGTCGAGTGGTGCAGTGTGCGGGTGTATATCTCAGGTAGATTGCCCTTTGTCATATTCATTATGCGGTCAGTCAACTGAATAAAACATTATTCCAAAAGCAGACAGGCAGATAAGATAAATGTTTTTCCGTTGCGATGATAGCTGCTGCATCCCAGTCAATACTGCAGCCAGTTTGATTGTGATGTTCTGCCAAGGTGATCCCAGTTGTGTGGCCCTTGGTGACGTCGTGTTCGTGTTGTTTGAAACACCGCTTGAAATTCCTGCTCTCACTTGTATATGACACATCCTAATCCCTGCACAGGTTACTCCCGGGAAGTTGTGCACTCCAGAGGATCCTTTGCATGAACATGCTCTTAGTAGGCATGTGGGCTATTTGAACAACATAGCCTTTGAAAATTCTTGCAAGAGCCTCGCTGGTTTCTGCTGCATACGAAATTGCTGCATGCTTTGCCATTTCTTTTTAATCTGCTGTTTCCCAGCAGGGCTTGGCTGCATTGCACTCCTGGGACCTGAGCAGTTGTTTAGAGTAACTATTCAGTGAAAGGTCCTTTTTCACAATCTACAGTTCCTCTGCGGGTTTCGTATGGCTGGAGCAGACATGGTCGAATGCCTTGGAATAGGATGCTGCAACAAGAGATTGCTTTTGTCTAATGGGATGCGCCGAGTTGAAGTTGAGATGCTTTTTCGTGTGCGTTGGCTTTCTGTACATGCTTTTTCTTAAGTCGCTAAAGGTTCTGTTTACAAGGACATAAAGAAAGGGCATTTGTCTATCGATTTCCTCTTCTACCATAAACTGTATGCTTCTTTTGAAAGAGTTCAGGTACTTGAGAAACTTTGCGGCACGTTCGCGACGGATGATACAGAAGCAATTGTCCATGCATTTTAGAAAAAAATCTTAATCACATCGCAAATGAGGACAGAGCTGTACATTCCAGATCCTCCAGTACAATGTTGGCACAAACGACAGATACGGATGCTCCCATAGCTGTGCGGAACACCCGCTTGAAGTATTGCCCATTGAACATGTAGTATGTGCTGTCAAGGGAAATTTTCAGAAGGTGGCAGACGTCCTCGACTTTAAATGGCATATGTTGAGGTAATGAAGAGTCCAATTGAGAAGTCTCTTGCAAGGGTGACCTGAGATATACAACCACACACTGTGGCACCGGACCCATAAATAGCCGCATGCCCATGCTAACATCTTCATTGTGATCAAGAAACCTGTACAAGGGCCTGAATTGTCAATGCTTGTTTGTTTTTATTTTAACCTTAGTGAGTGTGTGTTCATTGCAAAATACCTCCTACTCTGAGTTTTTCCATGTGAGTGAGATGGGCCTTGCAGAGCGCCTCTGACAGCATGCACATATCCTCCACAATTTCACTCAGATGGTGAACCATTTGGAGACATGACCATCTTAGAGGATGAAAGACATCTAGTGTTAAATCCTTTTGTTAAATCCTAGCATATGCAAAATACAAAAGTTAGCTTCAACAAGTCAACCCCCTCCATCGCATACTGAAAGCCTTTATGGTGCCTTTCTAGAGGAAGGCTAAAGGAAAGACCATTTAAGGGAAACTGCTGACTTCAAGCGAGTCTGTGTCTTAAGATAGGTATTTGTTTGGTGTCATTCTGGGCTGTTTTCCTTCAAGTTAACCAGACAGGTCTGTGATTTTTGCTGACATTCTTTACTGCAGTAACTGAAACCCATTCGTAAGTGTTCGTTTTTCATCATTCTGCCCCTCTGCCGACTGGCATAGTAGGTTATAAATTTGGCCAGTAGTTCATGCTTATTAAGCCTCCTTGTTCCAAAACTCCTTTCATTTCAAACATTCAAGCCAGGGGAGCACAGTAAAAGTTATCAATAAAGTATCATGGACCAAAAATTCTAGTGTCGCGTGCTGCTTTACCGAAACACAATTAAAAGAATAATGTATTAAAGGGACTCTGCAACTCTTTTTGAGCATGGTCAGAAAACACTGGCGATCGGTAGTAGAGGCTGCCAACAACACACAAGCCAAATATTATAGCGCAGCATGCGGCCTGGAATTCACAATAAAATATCAAAGTCAGCTAAAAATAGCTCGACAAATCACAAAAAATAAGCTCAGTAAGCCCATCTATCAGCCATTGGCTATTTGAACATACGCATGCTCGGTTGTTACAGAGGTCGCCGCGAGAGGCTGTCACTTGTCCATGCGTGCACGTGCAATCGCACTGAAAGAGCTGCGTATTCGAAGGGAAAAAAAAAAAAGAAATACTCAAGGTTACAAAGCGCGAGTCACATTTTTTGTTTGTCCCTCCTATCTCTCTCTGCTCAGCTTCCAGTGCTTTTGTCGAGAAGAGAGAATATGATTGTAGCATGTAACAAATCTTTGTAACTCCGCTCATAATGAACGGATTCTTAAAATTTTCGCACCGTTCAATTTGTGAGGTAATACGCTTTTTCAGTGAATCGATTCCATGGTTACTCAAAAATGTGTTTCAGGGCCCGTTTAAGAGGAAAACGCACTGACTTATCTTTCTTTGAAGAACATAGCAATAACTATTGCAATCTATGATCACTGAAGGTTAGACGTAGATGTGGTCGAGAGGATGTATGAAGTCGCCAGTAGTGCAGAGATATCTCTTATGATAGATGGAGAGCAGTAGAGTCTTCTCTGAAAAAAAGTCTGTAACGTTTCTGCAAGTGGACTTGTCTTCTTCAAGGCTGGAATAGTTTGAGCCTTAAAGAAGACCACTTGTCAAAAAGTCAGCTTGAGCATGCAACCCCTGTTCACAAATTTTTCATTGCAAGCTTCCATCTTCCCCTTTCTGCCCTTTTGCACCGTATTCATTTTTTTGTCAACTCTGGTTGGCATGGTAAGGTTCGAAAATATGCAATACTATAATGGTACATGGTCATTGGGCATCACTCAGGCTAATACTGTTGGAGCTGTATTTGTATTGCAAGGTTTTTGTTATTTGTATATTGATGCTCATGAAGTCACCTTAATGAGTATTTGATGTGCTGGTGAAAAGAAAAAAAAAAACAAGTCAGCTGATCTAAACTGCTTTGACTTGTTGAGTTATAGAAGTTCCAGAGGGTTTTTTCTTTCATACTGTGTTTGACTATTTATTCTTTTTTTTTTTTTTTGCCAGGCTTGCGAAATCAGGCACACTTTCAGTAGATGCAAATAAGTGGTGCTATTATGTGTGATATAGATGAGTGACTCAGCCAGCTTTAAACCCATCTTTTAAGATGGGCTTATTTCTGGTAGTAATTATCTAGTCCTTTCTTTTCTTGTGCTCGCTTTTTTTTTCTGAAAACAAACTTTATTATGCATTATGATAACCTCCTTCTTCAAGTATTTATTTAGCATTTGGTGCTAGCTCCAGGGCAGTCATTGCTGTAGTTCACACCTGTTATAAATGGGAAACAAATTGTTGGAGCAGAACCATGTGTACTCAAGTTATGGCCTGTATTTTCGGTTGTTGAAGAATCTGGCTTTGTAATAAACAACCTGCGTAGGAGTTTTTTTTGCATTACTTTAGCTGTTTTCTGCATTAAGTAAACTTTTTCTCCACAAACCACTGAAAACAGTAGTTATATGGTATTCTCTGGAGTTTCTGGCTATGATGCAATACCAGTTTTTTTTTTTTTTTTTTTTTTTTGTGTCCAAGAAGGCTAGCCAAGGAACTCAATGGAGTCACGAGTCCACACACGCACGCGCAAGCATGAAGATTATCATCATCATCATCAGCCTGACTACGCCCACTGCAGGGCAAAGGCCTCTCCCATGAGCCGCCAATCAATCCAGTCTTGTGCTTTCCGTTGTCACGTTATACCCGCAAACGTTTTAATCTCATCTGCCCACATAACTTTCTGTCTCCCCTTCGTGTGTTTGTTTTCTCTGGGAATCCAGTCAGTTACCGTTAATAACCACCGGTTATCCTGCCTATGTGCTACGTGTCTGTCCATGTCGATTTCTTTTTCTTAATTTTAACTATGATATCCTTAACCTCAGTTTGCTCCCTGACCACTCTGCTCTCTTCTCGTCTTTTAAAGTTACACTCATCATTTTTCTTTTCCATCGCTCGCTGCGTCGTCCTCAATTTAAGCTGAACCCTCTTTGTAAGCCACCAGGTTTCTCCTCCATAGGTAAGTACTGGCAAAATGCAGCTGTTATATACCTTCCTTTTGTGGGTTTGTGGCAGATTATCACTCATGATTTGAGAATGCTTGCCGAATGTGATCCATCCATTCTTATTCTTCCTTATTCTTCTAGTTATTTTACTCTCATGGTTCGGCTCCGCGATTGCTACCTCTGCAAGACATGCCATGCTTAATAAAAAGACAAATTCTCGCACAGTTTCTTTTTTTAGAACTTTGACAGTGTCACTCCCAACATGCTCGCTGTATCAGTAACTGTTTCAACTCTACTATAGCTGTACCTACCGCAGCTTTGCAACAGTCTTTATTTACAGCAATCTATACACAATATGAAAAAGAATTGCTGCTAAATATGCACTACTACAAGCCCATTTGTTACCTAGATAAATGTGAAACTCTATGCAAAGTTTGACATATAGAGTGAAGTACAGTATGTGAACCCCATGACATGCACTATCCAAGAATTTTGAAGCCTGCACATTCTCTAAACTGAGTAATTCATAAAGCAAGAAACAACAATCTGTTGGCATCATAGGTAAAGTGTCGTGGCAATGGCTATGTCAATAACGTCAACCTGGGCAGGCGTGGGCTCAGTAGAGAAATCTTCGTCTGGCTTCCCGAAATGTTCGTCACGTAGCAAAATACTTGTCATGCAATTATTCTGAATGACTGCCAAGTTTCCTTCTACTGAAGGAAACTTAGTATCAGCAAGATGCCTCGACCTCGTCTTTGCGAATCTCCTGTGCCAGAACGACAAGACGCAACACTTCAACCTCTAGAACCACTGATATATCTCTACAGAGTTTGATGCCGTTTTGTAATTTGTTGTATAGAGGGTTCTTTTGTTATTTGGCAGTTTTATCAATTATTGAAATACTCGGATGACGATGATCAATGATGAAACACTGTGCACGATTCAGATTATTGTTCTGAATATCTCGTACAACATGCTGAAAGAAGATCGATTAGTCTGTATAGTTAGTGAATGAAAGGTGAAATAGATCACGTCGTGCGTTGATGAAGTCATTTCGTATATGCCAATGATGTGAAGTAATTGGGAGAAGACAAATAGTGTGAGGATGGTCGATACGTCACTCGCATGACGATAAACGTGATCTTTAAGGAACTATACTTTGTAAGAAACCAACCAAAAGCACCAAAACAGTGAAGGAGCAAGTGCTGAACTAACAACTAAATACCTAGTAAAGAATGCCCCCACACGCATGAATCTTCAGTGCATGTGTAAATGGGCTATGTGAGCCTAGTACGTTGCATATTTACTTGTAAAAAGCCAAGAATTAAGCATGTGAAGCTGTCGTGCAAACAGTGCATTTCCACAAAACGCCAAAATATCAACGCCACGTGCGCCCGTTGACTAATAACTGGGGGTTCGCGTCAGATATGTCACGTTGCCTTTTTTTATTATTTTGAAAGGTTTTGCCACTTTCATGTTAAATGTTATTTCCAAATTCCTTTTTTAATGACATCCTGATTTGAAATCAGCGGCGCCGCTACAGTCTTTGTAGCACAGACGTACGTGAGTTACGAAATTCCCTTGTCATGCGGCTGTGTCTACAAAATTTAAAAGAGCCAATCAGATTCAATGACCGACTGTGTGAACACCGCATTATACGCCCTACAGGTACTGGTGGAAATTCACCCCTGCACTGCAATGGCCCTGCGTCCCTGATTTTAAATCAATAATAGTCATTGGCAAAGGAATAAAAAATAAGCTTCAATGTAAAGTATTTAAGGCCTTCAATATAAAACAAAACATGGCAAAGGATCATGTGTAAATCATCCATCAATTTTCTTTGCAAATAAAGAATTATCGTTGCTACATAGTGATTGCACGGGAGCGTCGATACTCTAGTGTTTCATGAAAACGTGCTGTTTGTAACCTGTGCACTGTTAGCTGGCAACTGTGAAGTAACTTAGCCTATTCATGCACGCATTGCTGGGTTGTGTGCGGGTGAACTTTCTGCAATAAACATTGCGTTTAAAGTATAGTGATTGTTCTGTCTGGTTGTTCTCCTTTGCTGTCTTTGTGTCTTACGTTGGATTCCTCTTCCAAATATTATGAAGCAACTCGGACAGCAAGCTGCGTTAGTGATATACTGTTTCAAACACTGTTGTGAAAGAGTGGCATCTAGATTTAGTTGATCGAATTAAGTCGAAGATGGAAAACGGGCGAAGTAAGGTGCAAATTACTCGGTTTGCTTGTCTGGGGAGTGCATGACAAAGCGAGGACACACGGGAACATTACTTAGTGTTTATGTTCTATGCAGTACTTCACACGAAGTTCATGGTGGCCCTGCCGCGGTAGTCTAGTGGCTAAGTAACTCGGCTGCTGACCGGTACTTGGCTGCTGTGTCCGCCTGCAACTTTTTTCAACGACCCCTGCTGTGTTTTATTGCACCGTGCTGTAAAAGGGGGCGTTTCTTGAGCTATGTTTCACAATACATTGGCCATGTGTCAACCTGTATGTTGCCCCACCGCGGTGGTCTAGCGACTAAGGTACTCGGCTGCTGACCCGCAGGTCGCGGAATGAAATCCCGGCTGCGGCAGCTGCATTTCCGATGGAGGCGTAAATGTTATAGGCCCGTGTACTCAGATTTGGATGCACGTTAAAGAACCCCAAGTGGACGAAATTTCCGGAGCCCTCCACTACGGCGCCTCTCATAATCATATAGTGGTTTTGGGACGTTAAACCCAACATATCTATCAATCAAGTTCATGGTGATCTCAATCTCGCCCAATTGTTGACTTTGCTGAATCTTCCAACTGGATCGATAGTTTGATATGGCGTACTTCATTTGTTGTGTTCGTCTCTTTCTCTCTTCAGAAAAGGCTGTGTTCCAATTCCTTAACTGACTTTTTTTCCAAATACGCATGCCGCAAACAGCTGGTTTTTGCTCATTTAGACTATAAGCAACTGCTTTCATACGCATAGAAATGATTTTTGATATGTGGGGTTTGAACGTCCCAAAACCACCGTGTAATTTTGAAAGATGCAGTAGTGGAGGGCTCCGGAAATTTAGGCTACCTGGGGTTCTTTAACGTGCACCCAAATCTGAGCACACCAATCTACAGCATTCATGGCATGAAAACAATGTCATTGCTTCGTCCCGGGATGCACTACAGGCTATAAGTCAGTTTGTCGGCGTTCCAAAGGACGAAGCTCTGCGCAGTGGCTGAGAGTGATCCCGCGCGCTAACAAGCTACTTTAAGAAAACTTGGCTGTGTGCGAGCTGCACTTCGAAGATAGGTACATCTCCCAGCACTTCGACCTCACTGCGAACGGCAAAATTGTTTGCATTGAAAAGGGTAGGCCCATAGGCGTGCTTGCCATTCGGAAAGGTGGGGGGTGGGGGCGAAGGTTTATTGCAGGGCGTCCCCTCCCTATTAATGCAGTGTATGAGGCAGATTTTGCGCCCCCTTTTTAGATTACTAAAAGAGGGCACCGCCACATATATAGTCAATGTATAGAGCAGATTTAGTGCCACCCTCCTAGGTGACCGGGGGGGAGAGGGGCACCCGCCCCCTTTGCCTCCCTAATGCGAACGCCTATGGGTAGGCCTTTCAGAGAAGCTTTTGGCATTTGTAGACATCCCTGAAATCCCTGTTTCCAAGCGGTTTAGCTACAACGAGCTTCGTGGGGACAGCTTGAAAGAGCTTGTTTCATGATTGAAAAAAAAAAAGAGCAAAACATGATCTGTCTTCGTGGGGACAGCTTGAAAGAGCTTGTTTCCTGATTGAAAAAAAAAAAAAAAGAGCAAAACATGATCTGTCGAGCCTCACCAATCAAGTGAACAAGTTTTTTCTGCTCATCTATTTGCATCTTTAAACAAAGGTACTCCACAAGGAGCGAGAATTTTCTCGAAGTACCTGAAGCTGAGGCGCGTCACCTAGGCTCTCAGCCCAAGGGAAACAATGTTCTGTGTGGTGCTTGTGGACTATAAAAATTTTTGGGGGGGGGGGGATAAAAAAGCCACGCGACCAATTACTGTGAATGCATTGTTGTAAACAGATAGTCAGTCACTACTCGGAAATGCATTGTATGACCATGTGTATTGAGAAAAAAATCATCCAGATAACGCTCGTGATTCTTGATCTGACTGATGTTACAAATGATGGGGCTTTATTTACAGATTAGTGCTTGAGGAAATGATGGTTCGCCGTTGAAGATGTTACAAGAAATGGCTCACAACTTAGTTCATCGTTCCACTCTTGTACCGCTTTACATCGATAAAATATTTCTGTACTGATCGAACGTTTTAGTACCCTGTCGATATTTCAGTTCAGTCGCGCACCCGCTTAGGCATACTGTTTTCCAGAAGCTAATTAACATATTTTCTCGGTCGCAATTTGAAACCATGCACAAGCAACAAAATATATTTTAAATGTTTCACAATTCCCGCACGCGTAAATGATTCCCGTCTCTGCGCCGCGCATCACCGGCTTGGGTGCAAACGCGTGCCATCATTGGCTTGGTTGAATAGATGGATGTATTGATGTGATTGTACCCTTTAGATCGGGCGGTGGCTAACGCCACCAAACTGTAATACTAAGTGAACCAAAAACTAGATATATTCTTTTTTCCCTTAAAATAGTGAAGTTGAGGACCGGTACTTTGCAGTGAAGAGTTTATTTTCACTGGTGCCTTGGCTTTAGCCACCAATCAGATAACCTCCTTCTAGTTAATACTACCCGCTTCAGGTCTATTTCACCCTCCCTGTCCCTAAACCCCAGTGCCCCAGTGCTTTGAAAAACTCTGCACTATCATCCTGAACTATAGGGTGAAGCCCTTTACATAACATTGTCAAGTGTTTGGCACTTTCCTCTTTCTCTCCTTGCGCACTGCATACCGTGTCTACCCCTTCGCATTCGGCCCGATATGTCTTGTTCGCATTACTCCTGTCCTGGCCTCAAACAGTAGAGAACTACCCCTAGTATTATCATAGACCCTTTCCTTGGCGATTTTCTGCTTATAAGTTCGATAGATCTCTATTGCGGACTTCTTATTTATGCCAGTTCTCCACATATCGGTCTCCATTTCCTTCACCTTCTTGTTAACCAATAGTTCTTTTTGGTTTGGCCCCCTGCTGTTATCTAAGTATTTACCCGTCAATTTTCTGGTTTGCTTCCTCTATCTTGTATCGACAATCTTCATGTACAAGTAGCTGAAAACCTTCCAAGCCCAACGCTCTTCCCCCGTTTCTCTCAACCGCTTCTCAAATTTTATCTTGGTGCTAGCTTCTCTGCCCTCAAATGATGTTCATCTCAACTCACCTTGTACTCCCTGATTTGGTGCATTTCTGTCTGAGCTCTTAAAGCAAGCCTACCTGAATGTAGGAACAGCACTTCCGTAGTTACTTCGTAACTACGAAAGCAAAAAAAAAAAAAAAACAAGGACAGAAAAATAAAAATCGCTCTTTCTGTCCTTGTTTTTTTTTGCTGCCGTAGTTACGAAGTAACTACTTCTAGGTGGCGTTGTTCCTACATTCAGTTATGTCCTACCAACTTGCCTAAGTTTCCACGCTTCACAAGCATACCTATTCCACGTTGCTTAATTTCTAATCTTGCTTGAACTTCTGATCTCATGCACAAGACCACATTGCCAAACGTCAGGCTTTAGAACCATGACCTCTTTCGATATTCCTGTCACAACATCATACCTATTGTGATTCTATAGTACCCTGTTTTTCATGACCTCTGCATTCCTGTTACCTTTAGTCTTTACGTATATTTTGTGTTCCCTTAGGTACTCGGTCTCATTGCTTATCCATATGCCCAGATATATGTATTTATTTGTTATCTCTAGCTTGACCTTTTTTATCCTAAGCTCACCATCTTCATTATCATTAAAATCATGGCTGCTGATATTTAATTACTGAGTCTGAAATGTAGCCTATTTCCCTCATTACCACATATGTCCATCGATGTCTGCAAATCTTCCTTGTTGTCGGCCATTAGCACTATATCAACTGCGTACATCAATGCTGATATTGCCTGTTCAATGAGTTTTCCTTGTTTGATGAAACAGAGGTTGAAGCCAAGTCCACTTCCCTCTAATTTGGCCTCAAATCCTTGTAGGTACATCATGAATAACAAAGGTGACAGATGCCACCCCTGCCTGAGCCCCCATTTTACCTCTGCGGGCTTAACTACCTTGCTACTTTTATAGATATCCTTTAAAAGATTACTGACTTCATCTTCCACACCCAGTGTGTCCAGTATTCTCCAAAAGTCCTCTTGAACCACGCTTTCGTACGCTCCCTTGATATCCAAAGATGCTAGCTACAGGGGCCCGTGTTACTTTTCTGCTATTTTGATGCATTGCGTCATTAAGAACAGATTATCTTCCAACCTCCTGTGTTTCCGAAACCGATTCTGCAGTTCCTCCAGCACCCCCTCATTCTCTATCCATTCCTGGAGTCTTTCCTTTATAATCTGCATCGCCAGCCTGTAGACCACTGATGTCACTGTTATAGGACGGTAGTTGTTTATATCAGCGTTGTCCCCCTTTCCTTTGTAGATCATGCTCATCCTGCTAAGTACCCATCCATCGGGGATTTCACCACCGATTAGTGTTTTGCTCACTGCCTCTCTCAAAGTCTGCTTAGACTTTGGACCTAATGTCTTTATCAACATAATTGGAATGCCATCTGGTCCTGTTGATGTACTATTAGGAACCCTCTTCTCAGCTCTTTCCCACTCTCATTGTGAAATTGGCGCCATTGTGCCACTTGATCCATTCTTGTCTATTGTGGTGCATAAAGCACTTCTTTGTTGAAATTTTTCTGTCACCCTTGTTCTTATATATTCAATAGCTTTGTCCCCTTCTAGCCTAGCACCTTGAGCTGTAGTTATAAACGTCTGCTCTAGGCTTGTCTCATTTTTTAGGGAGTTGAGATTGTTCCAAAATTTTGCAGCTGCCTTTCTATCCTTTTTATGTACTTCTGCCAGCCACTGAGCCGCCTTTCTTTTAATCTTTTCATTCATCAGAAGGGATGCTTCCCTTCTACAGCTTAGAAAGACGTCCCGTTTTCTTTCAACATCATCTGTCGACTCACCCCGCTGCATAGCATGTCTGTGTTCCCTAGAGGCTTCCTGACGTTTGCTTAACTTCCTCATCCCACCAACTCTTGGGTTTGTGTCTGCAGTCTCTGCAGAGCGACCATGAACAGTCCGAAACACGGACTCGAAGATGCTTTATTACTCAGGACACCTACATATATACAGGACAGAGACACACAACGCCGCCCCCTCTCGGGTACAAAGAGCAGAAGGAAACTGAAACTAAAATCCCATTACAACATATTCCCTTCCTTACTTAAAGAGGTTAATGGTGTTATAAGGGGTTAGAACAAATGGAGAACACTTATATACACAATGTACACCCACACTACTTCGACACATAGTCCTTCACCCCTGCAGGAGGTCGGCGTTCTCGCTGCGGCCGCGCTGTTGCTTGCGTGGCAGCAGTCTGCGCTGGCACAGGCTGAGACTGCACAGGGCCAGATGAGGTTGGTTGCACACTAGAAGGTTGTGGCACTGGCACCGCAACAGCTGGCGCAGCAGAAGGCTGTGGTGTGGGCAACCCGGTATGAGAAGCTGGCAGAACGGGAGACTGATGTGGTTGCACCGTTGTAGGAGAAGTAGGCACGGAACGATATCACGGCACAGCACACTCGCAAGCAGCTCACTAGAACACTCACTATGATGAAACTGGCTCCTCTGAGGAACTTCGGCTAGTTTTAAGGCGTTCCAGGTCCTACCATCTTGTAGCCGAAAGGAGGAAGGCCCTTGTTTCTTCACAACTTTTGTTGGGGGTGAAAAGACACTATCTCCTTTGAAACGAATAGACGGTTTCCTGACACGAACGAAATCACCTACTGTAATTGTAGTCTCTTTGGCAGGTCTTCTGTGGTCCGCATAATGTTTGCTGGTTTGCTGCTGTTTCTTGATCTTATGGCGTAATCGTTAGAGCTCTTCAGCTGGACCTTCTTCAAAAGCTGGTGCAGAAAAGCCAACTACGTGCAGCCTTGTTCGGGGCATCCTGCCATGCAACAACACTGCTGGTGCAACGCCGGTTGTGGCATGTGGTGTGCATCTATATACACTCAGATACTCAGTTACTGCTCGGCGGAGCGGTTGTCGCTCCAGAAGACACACCTGTACATGGTTCTTAAGAGTTCGAATAAAGCGCTCGACTTGTCCATTAGCCTGAGGATAGTAAACTGATGAATGAGACAAGCGAATGGCTCAATCGTGAAGAAAGTCTGTGAATTCACGAGAAATAAATTGTGGCCCGTTGTCAGTGACTATCTCTTCAGGATAACCTTCTCGCGAAAATACGCCGGTTGGAAACTCCTTGTATGTGCTTGTGGACACGCTACTACAGAAATAAGCTTCGAGCCATTTTGAGTGATAATCCACGAGCGTGATTATGAACCTGTTGTTCTGAGGCATATGTTCAAGGGGGCCCACAATATTAATGCAAAGCTTTTGCCATGGTCGCTGAGGCCATTCTACCGGCTGCATCGGTGCTGGTGACGTTTTCGCAGACTTATCTGCACACACTACAGTTTTTTACGGCTGTTTCGAATTTTTTGTTCATTCCAGGCCACCAGAACTGTTCACGGAGTCTTGCTTTCGTGCGCGTGATGCCCTGATGCGTCTCATGCGCTGTGGCCATGATTTGACAGAAAGAGATGAGGGAACGACCAGCCGCTCTGCACGCAACAATAAGTCTACGACCACTGAAAGTTCGTGAATGTTGAAAAACTGCTTGATCTGCTCACGAATGTGTTTGTGTGGTGGCCAAGAAGTAACCACAAGAGATTTCACCTCTTTTAAGCAGACGTCACCGAGAACAGCTTGCTTGAATCCTTTTTTAGAGATACAAGCAGTCTCGACAAGTGCAACAATTTCATCATCTGTCGCAACTTCAGCTTCTGAAATTCAGCTTCTTTTTTGTACTCGACAAGAAAATTGTAGCGGAGGAGCCTAGCACCCCAGCGTTCAATACGAAGTGGACGTCATCCTGATCCATGAGATGCCAGCAAAGAAACCGATGCTTCATGGTCAGTTTGAAGTGTGAACTTGCGCCCCCAATGGTAAGTATGCCATTTCTCACATGCCCAGATGCATGCAAGCGCTTCGCGTTCACTGACCGAATACTTTCGTTCTGTAGGTGATAGTGTGCGGGATGCGAAAGCTATCGTGCGCATTTCACGCCCATCTTTCTGCTGCAATACTGCTCCAAGCCTACAAGTCAGATGCATCAGTTGACACAATCACCGGCAGTGGTGGGTCAAACATATGCAGTATTGTTCAAGATGAAAGGAGTTCTTTGACTCTCTTGAAACTTCTGTCTGCTTCTGCTGACCAAATAAAATGTTCATTTTGACTTAGTAAGCACCTCATAGGTTCCATCACCTGAGCCAACCGAGGGACAAACTTTGAGTAGTACTGCACCAAACCAAGAAACGAACGTAAGGTGGCTATATTTGTTGGCACTGGCGTTTTCACAATAGGATCTATCTTCTCTGGAAGTGGCGCGATACCATTGGTATCGCGCCACTTCCAGAGTCACCTTATGCCCAAGAAAGGTCAGTTCCCGAGCGTCGAAAATACATTTGTTATTTAGCGTCAAGCTTGCTGTCTCAATCTTCTGAAGGACAGCTTTCAGGTTCAGAAGGTGCTCATGGGCTGTCTTTCCAAATACAATTACATCATCGATGTAGAATAGGACTCCTGAACAGCCATCAAGCATCGATACCATCAAATTTTGGAAGGCTGCAGGAGCAGAAGCGAATCCAGAACACACTCTTTTGAACCGGAACAGACCTTCATGGGTAATAAAAGCAGTGAGATCCCTGCCATCAGATTGCAAGACAACCTCATGATATACAGAATCCAAGTCTCGTTTAGAAAAATGGGTAGCACCTACAAGGACGTGAAGAAGTTCCTCTGTGTGTGGTAATAAAAAACTGTCAGGAACAATGGTCTTATTTGGCTCACGAAGGTCGGCGCATAATCTGATACTGTCATCCTTCTTGGCAAAAACGACAATAGGAGAAACCCATCCAAATGCCTCAATCCATTCTATGATGTCAAGGTCCAGGAGCCTGTCAAGCTCGGCAGACCCTTGTGCCCGAAGAGAAAAGAGAAGACGGCGAAGCTTCGAAGATGCCAGCTCCGCCTCTGGACGTGTCTTAACATTGTGTACGAGTCCCTTAGCAAGGGCAAGCTCAGAAATGAAAAGCACAGAAAAATCACGTTCTAGAGCTGATGGGAGCCTTCCATAATTGCACCGCGTGTCCTTTGTACCAACGTCAGAGTGTGCCATATTCTCAACTACACTTCTTGTAGAAGAAATGAGCGCTTGTAAGCACTGCAATGCCGCACCTTCAATACGTATCTTAAGTGCCTTTATGCCATCAAGGACAATCAAAGAATGCCTCGATGGACAACATAGAACAGGAGCTGCGCACTCCGACCCTTAAAAATAACCTCGGCCCAGAAGCAACCACGCACAGAGATTGCAAGTTTTGAATAATCAAGCAAGAAAACGAGGGGAGCAGGCAAAAGTGCCACGTTAGGGAATTTGTCAGTGGGCACTTCGTCGGAGAGAATGGAGACGAATGAGCCCGAATCAACCAAAAGTGTCAACCTGACATCGGAAATTTGCACATTTATGTGGACCGCATCACGTGGCGAGGGATGGACGGCCAGAACTTGCTCGGCATGATCGGGTATCTAAGGAGCGTCGTCGCACTCAAGCTCATGAACCTCTGCTTGCGCAAATCGTTTCTGGTTACAAACGCGTTGAAAGTGACCTTTCCGATGGCAGAATAAGCAACGCTGGCCAAGAGCTGGGCATCGAGGCCACGAAGCGTTGTGGTTCCGGGAGCCCCAACGAAAACAATGCGGTGAATGAGAAGGCCGACTCTGCGACGCATGTGAGACGCTATCATGCGTTGACGAACTATCCTCTGCTTTCGAGCATGCACTTCTTTTCTTCAATGAGTGCTTAGCATGCGTGTGTGAATGCTTCAAAACAGGCTGTACAGAACCAGAAAACTTATTTAATTCTTCGATCGCACGCTCAAACTGCAGTGTGACCTCTACTGCCCTAGTGAATGAAAGCGCAGAACCTTCAAGTAGGAGACGCTCGCGTACACGATTTGATGAAACGCCGGCCTCAAACTGGTCTCGAAGAGCATCATCCTCAGAAACAAAAGAACAAACTGATGCGAGCTCCCGCAACGCCGCGACAAAGTCAGCAACAGACAAGCCTGTATTTTGTTACCGACGATGGAACCGGGGGCGTTCTACGACGATGTTGCTGGTTGACGCGAAGTGTTGCCTCAGCGCTGCGACGGCTACGTCGTAGACTTTCGGTGCAGTTGGTGTCCCAGTTGCGTCGGGCTTGTCGGCAGACGCGGTTGGCGTTGTAGCTGCGTCGGCTGGTAGCGTGTTGAAAATGCGCTGTCTCTCCGTTCCAAGGCAGTGAATGAGGATGGCCCTGCGTCGCTCCGGTGAAAATTCGGTAGCTACAGAAGCAAGCAGGTACAGAGGTGAGCACTGTTAGGGTGAACACGCGAGCGCGTGGCCGACGGCACTATTAGCGCCACGTAACAGCCATCGTTGGAAGCATTGCACATGTGCATCATCTGCTTTGCGAAACACTTTCCACCGCGCGCTTCACGTCATCGATACGCTTGTTCGTCGTCTCCTAGCCGCATTTTTCCTTCGCTGAGCTGATACCTTCTGCATTTCAAGGTCCATATGGATTGAAGATTGGCGCGTGAAGTAAAAAAGTGAGTGTGAGAGGGACAATTAATAAACGTTTTATTCAAGAAAATTGCGCTTTTGCAATTCAAGTTAAACAAGACCATGAGAACAAATATAAAAACATGAGCAAATCTAATAGCGAGTCATGTGACCACTTACAGCAACGACTGCAGCTATTCTGGACAGTAACGAGTCGTAAAGTGATCGAACATATACCCGATCGGCTTTCAGCCTGTCCCACTTGTTGCTGACTTGCGCCCACAACTGGTCCGAAGTCACGCAATAAAGGGGCTTCCTTGCCAAAGAAGCTTTCAGACAGCCCCACACGTTTTCTATCACATTCAGGTCCGCTCCTTTCGGAGGCCATTCCAGTAGCTGCATGTGCTGCTCCGCCTGGAACTCCTTGACAGCCAGCGCCGTGTGTAACGGTGACCGGTCCTGTTGGAACAGGTAATCACCATCTGGGAATAAACTGCTCGCATATGTCAACAGCACATTGTTCAGAATGTTGCAGTATTGTTCCGACGATAAGTGTCCACGTATACGTTGCAGGGGCCCTAAACCATATCTTGAAACAGCACCCCACACGCTCACACTCGATCTCCCACTGGCAGAAACACCTTGCACGTTGTCTGGGTCGTTCTTGCATGGGATTTTGACGTTAACTAAAGCAATTGCTTTTCAAAGCATGAAGTTTGCCTCACCGTGTGCCTGGTAGTCTCCAAACACGCAATTTTTGGTCTTGTCGCGTCGAAAACGTCGACTCACCCAAAAAAGATGACGCGAACCCACTCTTCTGATGTCCATGCTTCGTGCGACACAGCGAACTGCCGTCGTGCGTCCTTGTGTGCCGGCGTTACTAGTGGCTTCTGCGCTGCGACGCGACTGTGAAGGCCTGCAGTACGCAGGCGACGTCGAACAGTGGTGTCCGAAACGTCCAAATTCAAGTCCTCGCGTATTGCTAGGGCTAGCAAGAAAGGATTACGAACAGCAGCTGCAGCTATGAGGGCGTCTTCATTGTCTTTGGTAGCTTTAGGGTGGGGCGCGCGGCGTGCATCCTGAATGCGACCTTCATACTTGTAGGCTTGAATTATCCTGTTCACAGTCTTCAGGGGCCTATTAACTAAAGCGGCAATATACTGCTGGGAATAACCTTTCAGGGAAAGATCAACAATCGAGCGCCGTTCATCATCAGAAACCCTAGCCATTATACGATCTGGCGACAGAATGAACGGCTGCAAAAGATGTTTGTTTTATATACGGCGTTGCATGACAAAAACTTTGAAGGGAACGAATAGACCCATCCCCATAGATATACAAGTTTTTTTGTCTTGTTCTGTTCAAGCACAGAAGTTAAAAGAAATCTTAAAATGCAGGATGCATGGGCTTAGAAAACGAAAAGGTGGCTAGCAGACGACAAACAAGTTCATTCATGACGTCATGCGCGCGGTGGAACAATTATTTCGCAGAAGGCGTGATGCGCATG
This sequence comes from Rhipicephalus microplus, assembly GCF_013339725.1. Taxonomy (NCBI): domain Eukaryota; kingdom Metazoa; phylum Arthropoda; class Arachnida; order Ixodida; family Ixodidae; genus Rhipicephalus; species Rhipicephalus microplus. The sequence goes on along the minus strand of NC_051175.1, from coordinate 26,787,016 downwards.
CGCAATGTTTCCAGTGATGACCGTAACGGGGCGCTGAGAGTGCCGTCGGCCACGCGCTCGCGTGTTCACCCTAACAGTGCACACCACTGTACGTCTCGAACATGCGGTGCCACTGCTCCCATGGCACGGCTGAACGGCCGGGGCTGACCAGGAATGACGGTGGAGGGGTCAACCCAGAACAGCTCATGGTAGATGAACCATGGTCACACTGGCCAAAAAATAGTTCTGCGGAGCGGAGCCCGAAAACGGTCGCGAAGTAGCATTACTTGCAGTTTACCTCGTCGCCTTTGTAGTGTCTGCAGAGCGACCATGAACAGTCCGAAACATGGACTCGAATAAGCTTTATTACTCAGGAGCCCTACTTATATACAGGAATGGATCGATGGATGGATGGTAGAATGAATGGATGGATACGGCTGTACCCTTTAGATCGGGCGATGGCTAGCACCACCAAGCCGTAATACTTAATGAACCAAAAACTAGATTTATTTTTTTTTACCTAAATAGTGAGGTTGAGGATTCGTACTTTGCAGCGAAGGGTTCAATTTTCACTCGTGCCTTGACTTTAGCCACCAAGCAGATAACCTCCTTCTAGTTAATTCTACCCGCTTAAAGTCTATTCTGCCCTCACTGTCCCTAAACCCCAGTGCTTTGAAAAACTCTGCGCCATCAGCCTGAACTACAGGGTGAAGCCCTTTACAGAACATTGTCAACTGTTCGGCAGTTTCTTCTTCCTTTCCACATGCACTGCATATCGTGTCTACCCCTTTGTATTTGGCCCGATATGTCTTTGTTCGCAATACTCCCGTCCTGTCCTCAAACAGTAGAGAACTACCCCGAGTATTATCACAGATCCTTTCCTTGGCTATTTCCTGCTTAAAAGTTCGATAGATCTTTAGTGTGGACTTCTTAATCATGCCAATTCTCCACATATTGATCTCAGCTTCCTTCACCTTCTTCTTAACCGATAATTTATTTTTTGTTTGGCCCCCTGCTGTTTTCCAAGTATTTACCAGTCAATTTTCTGGTTCGCTTCCACCATTTTGTATCGACATTCTTCATGTACAAGTTGCTGAATACCTTCATAGCCCAACGCTCTTCCCCCATTTCTCTCAATCGCTTCTCAAATTTTATCTTGCTGCTAGCTTCCCTGACCTTAAATGATGTCCATCCCATATCACCTTGTACTCTCTTATTTGGTGTATTCCCGTTAGCTCCTAAGGCAAGCCTACCTATTCCACGTTGGTTAATTTCTAATCTTGCTTGAACTTCTGATCTCATGCACAAGACCGCATTGCCGAACGTCAGACCAGGAACCATGACCCCTTTGCATATTCCTCTCACAACATCATACCTATTCTAATTCCATAGTGCCCTGTTTTTCATTACCGCTGCATTCCTGTTACCTTTAGTCGACACGTATATTTCGTGTTCCCTTAGGTACTCGGTCTCATTGTTTATCCATACGCCCAGATATTTGTATTTATCTGTTATCTCTAGCGTGACCTCCTGTATTCTAAGCTTACTACCTTCATTATCATTAAAAAATCATGACTGCTGATTTTTCCTTACTGAATCTGAAATCTAATCTATCTCCCTCATTACCGCAGATGTCCACCAATCTCTGAAAATCTTCCTTGTAGTCGGCAATTAGCACTATATCATCTGCGTACATCAATGCTGGTAGTGCCTGTTCAATGAGTTTTCCTTGTTTGACGAAAGAGAGGTTGAAGCCCAGTCCACTTCCCTCTAATTTGGCCTATAATCTTTGTAGGTACATCATGAATAACAAGGGTGATAGAGGACACTCCTGCCTAAGCCCCCGTTTCACCTCTGTGGGCTTAGATACCTATTTTTCCCACTTTATAACTACCTTGTTACTTTTATAGATATTCTTTAAAAAATTAGTGACTACATATTCCACGCCTAGTGTGTCCAGTATTCCCCACAATTCCTCTTGGACCACGCTATCGTACGCTCCCTTGATATCCCAAAATGATAGCCATAGGGGCCTGTGTTCCTTTTCTGCTATTTCGATGCATTGCGTCAGTCAGAACAGATTGTCTTCCAACCTCCTGTGTTTCCGAAACCCATTCTGCAGTTCCCCCAGCACCCCCTCATCCTCTATCCATGCCTGCAGTCTTTCCTTTATAATCTGCATCGCCAGCCTGTAGACCACTGATGTCACTGTTATAGGACGGTAGTTGTTTATATCAGCGTTGTCCCCCTTTCCTTTATAGATCATGCTCATCCTGCTAAGTTTCCATCCATCGGGAACTTATCCATCAATTATTATTTTGCTCACTGCCTCTCTCAAAGCCTTCTTAGATTTCGGACCTAATATCTTTATCAGCATAATTGGAATGCCATCTGGGCCTGTTGATGTACTACTAGGAACCCTTTTCTCAGTCCTTTCCCACTCTTGTTGTGAAAATGGAGCCATTGTGCCTCTTGATTCATCCGTGTCTATTGTGGTGCATAAAGCACTTCTGTGTTGAAATTTTTCTGTCACCCTTGTTCTTATATATTCAATAGCTTCGTCCCTTTCTAGCCTAGCACCTTGAGCTTTAGTTATAAACCTCTGCTGTAGGCTCATCTCATTTCTTAGGGAGTTTAGATTGTTCCAAAATTTCGCAGCTGCCTTTCTATCTTTTTTATGTACTTTTGCCAGCCACTGAGCTCCCTTTCTTCAAATCTTTTCATTAATCAGAAGGGTTGCATCCCTTCTACAGCTTAGAAAGATTTCCCCTTTTCTTTCAACATCACCTGTTGGTTCACCCCTCTGCTTAGCATGTCTGTGTTCCTTAGAGGCTTCCTGAGGTTTTGCTATGGCTCTCTTAACTTCCTCATCCCACCAACTTTTGGGTTTGTGTCTTCTTTTTCGGGGTGACTTGTCACGTCCCTTAGTAAGCTCTAGCTCAAACAGTCTAATTAGATTCGTGTATTTCCACACTGTTTTATTATTTAAATGGATGGATGGATGGATGGATATGGCTGTACCCTTTAGATCGGCCGGTGGCAAGCGCCACCAAGCCGTAATACCTAATGAACCAAAAACTATATTTATTTTTTTCTTTAAAAGTGAGTTTGAGGATTCGTAGTTTGCAGTGAAGAGTTTAATTTTCACTCGTGGCTTGACTTTAGCCACCAATCAGATAACCTCCTTCTAGTTAAGTCTACCCGCTTATAGTTTATTTTGCCCTCCCGGTCCCTAAACCCCAGTGCTTTGAAAAACTCTGTGCCATCATCCTGAACTATAGGGTGAAGCCCTTTACAGAACATTATCAAGTGTTCGGCAGTTTCTTCTTCCTCTCCACACGCACTGCATACTGTGTCTACCCCTTCGTATTTGGCCCGATCTGTCTTCGTTCGCAGTACTCCCGTCCTGGCCTCGAACAGTAGAGAACTACCCCGAGTATCATCATAGATCCTTTGCTTGGCAATTTCCTGCTTAAAAGTTCGATAGATCTCTAGTGCGGACTTCTTAATCATGCCCATTTCCACATGTCAGTCTCCGTTTCCTTCACTTTCTTCTTAACCGATAGTTCTTTTTGGTTTGGCCACCTGCTGTTTTCTAAGTATTTACCAGTCAACTTCCTGGTTCGCTTCCTCCATTTCGCATCGACATTCTTCATGTACAAGTAGCTGAAAACCTTCCTAGCCCAACGCTCTTCCCCCATTTCTCTTAATCGCTTCTCAAATTTTATCTTGCTGCTAGCTTCCCTGCCCTCAAATGATGTCCATCCCATATCACCTTGTACTCCCTGATTTGGTGTATTCTCGTGAGCTCCTAAAGCAAGCCTACCTATTCCACGTTGCTTAATTTCTAATCTTGCTTGAACTTCTGATCTCATGCACAAGACCGCATTGCCGAACGTCAGCCCAGGAACCATGACCCCTTTCCATATTCCTCTCACAACATCATACCTATTGTAATTCCACAGTGCCCTATTTTTCATGACGGCTGCATTCCTGTTACCTTTAGTCGTCACGTATATTTCGTGTTCCCTCAGATACTCGGTCCCATTGCTTATCCATACTCCCAGATATTTGTATTTATCTGTTATTTCTAGCGTGACCTCCTGTATTCTAAGCTCACTACCTTCGTTGTCATTGAAAATCACGACTGCTGATTTTTCCTTACTGAATCTAAAATCTAACCTATCTCCCTCATTACCGCAGATGTCCATCAATCTCTGCAAATCTTCCTTGTTGTTGGCCATTAGCACTATATCATCTGCGTACATTAATGCTGGTAGTGCCTAGTCAATAAGTTTTCCTTGTTTGACTAAAGAGAGGTTGAAGCCCAGTCCACTTCCCTCTAATTTTGCCTCTAATCCTTGTAGGTACATAGAGAATAATAAGGGTGACAGGGGGCACCCCTGCCTAAGCCCCCGTTTTACCTCTGCAGGCTTGGATACTTGTTTTTCTCACTTTATAGCTACCTTGTTACCTTTATAGATACCCTTTAAAAGATTAGTGACTACATGTTCCACGCCTAGTGTGTCCAGTATTCCCCACAATTCCTTTTGAACCACGCTATCGTACGCTCCCTTGATATCCAAAAATGCTAGCCACAGGGGCCTGTGTTCCTTTCCTGCTATTTCGATGCACTGCGTCAGTGATAACAGATTGTCTTCCAACCTCCTGTGTTTCCGAAACCCATTCTGCAGTTCCCCCAGCACCCCCTCATCTTCTATCCATGCCTGCAGTCTTCCCTTTATAATCTGCATCGCCAGCCTGTAGACCACTGATGTCACTGTTATAGGACGGTAGTTGTTTATGTCAGCTTTGTCCCCCTTTCCTATATAGATCATGCTCATCCTGCTAAGTTTCCATCCATCGGGAACTTCACCATCGATTATTATTTTGCTCACTGCCTCTCTCAAAGCCTGCTTAGACTTCGGACCTAATGTCTTTATCAGTCTAATTGGAATGCCATCTGGGCCTGTTGATGTACTACTAGGAACCCTTTTCTCAGCCCTTTCCCGCTCTCGTTGGGAAAATGGAGCCATTGCACCACTTGATTTGTCCTTGTCTATTGTGGCGCATAAAATACTTTTTTGTTGAAATTTTTCTGTCACCCTTGCTCTTATATATTCAATAGCTTCGTCCCCTTCTAGCCTGGCACCTTGGGCTGTAGGTATAAAACTCTGCTCTAGGCTCGTCTCATTTCTTAAGGAGTTTAGATGGTTCCAAAATTTCGCAGCTGCCTTTCTATCTTTTTTATGTACTTCTGCCAGCCACTGAGCTCCCTTCCTTCTAACCTTTTCATTGATCAAAAGGGATGCATCCCTTCTACAGCATAGAAAGGTTGCCGACTTTCTTTCAACATCATCAATCGGTTCACCCCGCTGCTTAGCATGTCTGTGTTCCCTAGAGGCTTCCTGACGTTTTGCTATGGCTCTCTTAACTTCCTCATCCCACCAACTTTTGGGTTTGTGTCTTCTTTTCCGGGGTGACTTGTCACGCTGGAAAAGAAGAGACACATACACAGCGCCCCCTCTCGGGTAAAAAGAACAGAACGAAACTGAAACTAAAATCATCTTACAACAATGTCTTATTTTCTGGGGCGACTTGTCACGTGCCTTAGCAAGCTCTAGCTAAACAGTCTAACTAGATTTGTGTATTTCCACACTGTTTTATTATCATCAGTGATTACATCCTCAATTTGTTTAGTAGCTATTTCTATTTGCCTTTCTGAATAAAATTTTTTCTGTAGTTGCTCATATTGTTTCCTTCCCGCTTTCACTGCTCCTCCGAAACTTAGCTTAATACGTTTGTGATCAATACCCAGACTTCTGGAGCCACACTCATCTATGTGCATTCCCCTGAGCCTATCATACATCCTATGTGATATCAGTGCATAATCTATTGTCGACTGCAGCCTTCCTACCTTCCGTGATATTTGTCCTCCACACTTCTAACTACCCAGACAACACTCGATGTCCTGAGGTCGTCCTCATATGGTACAATCGTCCTCGCACAGTTCTCGTTGACCTTAGTACTTACTGAGGACGACACAAGCTGGTTTGCACCGGAAACGTCTTTTCGAGTGCTTTCTGAGGACAACAATTGGTCTGGAAAAGGTCCTGTTAAGGATCTTTTGGGGAAGACAAAAGCATTGCACTGAGCACTTAGATATAATTCCTGAAGACGTTTGCGCACCAAGTAGATGCATTTCGTACGTGAAAACTTTCTCCATACGTTTGTTTCTTACAGTCATAAAGTTATTGTGTATTTTCGCCCCGTTTTTTTTTTTGCAGAAAATTTTTAAATTATGCATCGCGCTTAATGAGCCACACGTAATCAATAGACTTAGGTATAGAACATGGTATTGCGAAATGTCCATTTGAAACAGTGCGCTCTTAAATGTCACAGCCCTAAATTTTTCATTATACGTCGCTGTAGCGCGTAGTAATAAACTATCTGCTGGCAACCATTGACTATGTGGCACCATTCTAGACAATCAAGTAGCCAAGCCATTCCAAGTCAAGTGATTGTCAAAATGGCAGCGGCGGTCTTGTCAGGGAAAGTGCAGTGAACTAGTGAAGGTTCGCGTCCTTTGTTGTTTGTCATCATCATCATCATCAGCATGACTACGTCCACTGCAGGACAAAGGCCTCTCCGATGCTTCGCCAGTTAACCCGGTCCTGTGCTTGCTGCTGCCAATTTACACCCGCAAACTTCTTAATCTCATCTGCCCACCAAAACCTTCTGTCTCCCCCTAACCCGCTTGCCTTCTCTGGGAATCCAGTCAGTTACCCTTAATGACCAGCGGTTATCCTGTCTACGCGCTACATGCCCAGCCCATGTCCATTTCCTCTTCTTGATTTCAGCTATGATACCCTTAACCCCGGTTTGTTGCCTAATCCACTCTGCTCTCTTCTTGTCTCTTGAGGTTTACACCTGCCATTTTCCTTTCCATCGCTCGCTGCGTCGTCCTCAACTTAAGCTGGACCCTCTTTGTAAGTCTCCAGGTTTCTGCTCTGTAGGTAAATACCGGCAAGATACAGCTGCCATATACCTTCCTCTTAAGGGATAGTGGCAATCTACCTGTCATAATTTGAGAGTGGTTGCCAAATGTGCTCCACCCTATTCTTATTCTTCTATAGTTACTTCAATCTCGTGGTTTGGCTCCGCGGTTATTACCTGCCCTAAGTAGACATAGTCTTTTACAACTTGAAGTGCACTATTACCTATCTCGAAGCGCTGCTCTTTTCTGAGGTTGTTGTACATTACTTTCGTTTTCTGCAGCTTAATCTTAAAACCCACCTTTCTGCTCTCCTTGTCTAACTCCGTAATAATGAGTTGCAATTCGTCCCCTGAGTTACTCAGCAATGCAATGTCATCGGCAAAGCACAGGTTACTAAGGTACTCTCCAATAACTCTTATCCCTGTTTCCATTGTAGGCTTCTGAAAACCTCCTGTAAGCACGCGGTAAATAGTATATGGGAGATTGTGTCCCCCTGCCTTACACCCTTTATGATTGGTGTTCTGTGGCTTTCTTTATGAAACACTATGGTAGCAGTTGATCCCCTGTAGATTTCTTCCAGGATGTTTATATATACTTCATCGACACCCTGATTCCGCAGTGTCTGCATGACGGCTGATCGATGACGGTTCAAATCGATGCGCTTCAATTACGAAGTGTGAATATGAAGGCACAGAGTGTCTTCGGCTGTCTTAGAAGTTACCTGACACTCTCTTATACACAGCTAACTCTAGGACAAGCATTTTCGCTTTCATACATGACATTTCTTTTTAAAAAATACATTATAAGCGCAGAGCCCATACGAAGGGCTTACCCTGGATGCGTTTTCATTCGCTACTTGCTTTTGAAAAAAACTGGTTTTGAGCAGAAAATAAACACTGTTTCAGAAAAACATAAATGAGGAAAATATGCAAAAGTCATAAACAAATTGCAAACGCTCTGAAGTGAAGGCCTTGAAAGCAAAGGCTTCAAAAAAATTTCTTTAAAAACAAAGGAAAGGGCTATTGCTATTCTTCAGAATCATAATTTCAAACATACAGTCGCGTCAGCAAAAAAAAAAAAAGCAAAAGCGATACATTTAGATATATTTTTTTGCGGCAAAGACCCACGAACGGCGGATTCCGTTCTGAGCAATTATTATGGAAAGAGATACGTGGCATAGTGTTGTATCGTACTACCTGAAAATGAACTTACGCTGCAAATTAATTATTTGTCTCTTTGCATTACAGAACTCTGATGAACTTAATAAATTTGTAGATAAGTCTATCCCTAGTTCCTGTAATGTTTTTATTTGATGTTTGTGACCTGTACTAAAATATTTTGCATGATAAGTTGATGAAGAAAGTGACACTCTGTATTATAAAAGATAATGACGAAGGGAGTTTTTGTAACAATGCAGGTGTTTCTGTGAACATTTTCCTGAAGATTCTTTCCTTATACTTGAATTCTACAATTGTTGAATGGGAAGGTATCTTCCACTTACAATGCTCTAGTGTTTGCAGAGGCTCAAAATTTGCTCCTGTTCTGATTGAAATTTTTATACGATCAGTAGACAGGTCTGTTCAGGTGTGTCTCAAAAGCCTAGTGTTTACAATATTTAGGTATATAGACGATTGTCTTGTTTTTGTTCAGGCATCCAATTTTGAACAAACAGTAACTGAGATTATCCACGTTTTCAAAAAATGTGATTGATAATTGATATGTGGGGTTTAATGTCCCAAAGCACCATATGATTATCAGAGACGCCACAGTGGAGGGCTCCGGAAATTTCGGCCACCTGGGGTTCTTTAACGTGCGCCCAAATCTGAGCACATGGGCCTAGAGCTTTTTCGCCTTCATCAAAAATGCAGCCACCGCAGCAGGGATTCAATCCTGTGACCTGTGGGTCAGCAGTCGAGTACCTTAGCCACTGGACCACTGGAGCGCTCCATTTCAAAAAAATTCCGCCATATCCACGAAGTGAATTATGATGAGTGGGCGAAGCTCCGGAGGTAAACCTGGTAAACCATGAATCCTCTGTACATTTTGCCCACTCGATTTTATTACATCGCTCCCCCTAGCGTACGTCGCCGCACTAAATCGAACGATTGCCTTCAACCAATGACATGCGCCATATGTGACATCATTCCTATTTTATAAGATCTCGCGTCTTTCATCAACTACAAGTACCGCTTTCTAGTTTATAACATCTTGCATCTTTTCATCATCAGCTACAAGTACCACCATGTAGTAAACACTACAAGAACTAATCGAGAGGTGGCTACATACAGGAGACGGTACCGCCATCTAGTGAACACTGCAAGAACTAAACTAGAGGTGGTTACATACAGGGGACGGTACCGCCATCTAGTGAACACTGCAAGAACTAAACTAGAGGTGGCTACATACAGGCTACAGGGGACGCACAGCCCACGCCCTAAGGAGCTTCGCCCCTAAAAATGTGGTCTGGGCTTGAAATTTACCTATGAGTTACCACTAAATAGCCACCTATAGTTCTTAGACATCCAATTAGAAGTTCAAAACATTCATGTGTGTTGGAAGTATCGCCCTTGTTAAGAAAAACCGCAAATTTTAATTAAGTTATTCTAAATTTATTAGGAGAGGTATTGCTTTTTCATGTTTGCTTTTCACATCATTTACGTCTTGCTTTCATCAAGTAGGCACCAGCTTCTCGGAACAAGTGACGAGGTATGAATGACAGACTTGGCTTGTTGGTTTAACATACTTTAGGTGCAAATACGACACAGACGAAGAGATACAATACACAGAGAGTGCCACTTCTAACAAAGACTTATTTCGAAAGAGTACGGAAAATATATTGACACCACGTGCACAGTCACACTCTAGTAGCGTAACTCTTGTGGCGATAATGAAATGGAGGTTTCGCAGATGCGAAGATTACCTAATCCGATTATCCTCTTGTCCTCAATTATTAGTCTCGTACTGATTTATGAGGACTTTGGGTGACTATCGCGCAGGCGCTAAAGTCAGGAAGGCAACGATAATTGCGGCATTGAATCGTGAGGTTGCCTTCTCTGCCATTTCTGACGTTGTTATTAGTATGCTGTCTTAGCCTGTCATTCTGGCATTGCTTGGCCTGGCCTACGTACCTTCTACCACACGACAAGAGAAACTCATAGACCACACCCATCCGACAGCTTACATACTTGTTCTTGTGGTTCACATTGCAGGCCGTAAATTTCCTGAAAAGGGTCAGTCAATTTGCAGAGCCTGGACAGTTATAATGGGGCAGAGAAGACCCCTTTTGTGTCAACATGTTTATCAATCTTTTTCAAGTTATGGGATACGCAGTATGCATAAGAAATCACAGCAAGCTTAACATTATTCTGGAGCGCCTCTTCGCTTGCGTGGCAAGTGGTTCCTGAAGGAAAGGGAAAAGGGGCTAATTTCTGTCTGCCTTATAGGAGACACGGCTAAGCTCCTTATAAAGGATAAAGAGAAGAAAAAAATTGCAGAAAGAGAAAGATACTATGATAAGTGTTGCGCATGGGTACCGAAATCCTTTCGAGCTCCCTCACCTGCTTGGTCACGCGCCACCACCCAAGCGGTTGGTTTTCGATGGCCCTCTCACTTGCCTGCTCGCAAATACATCCATTCTGTTCTTGTCGCTTCATAGGCACGGCAGCTTGTGACAAGTTCCTACGATGAGTGTTACGCACGGGCACTGATATCTTCCCAAGCCCCCTAACCTGCTTGTTCACGCTCCACCACGCAAGGGGGTTTTTGATGGCCCTCTCGCCTGCCTCCTCGCGAATACGTACACTCTGCTCTAGTCGCTTCGTAGGCATGGTGCGAATGACAAGTTCCTACGATGAGTGTTATGCACAGGTACTGATATCCTCCCAAGCCCATTCTCCTGCCTGCTCTCACCCCATTGGAGCACCCCTGAAAGCTCTACGTAAGCCACTTATAAGTGTTAGGCATCTTGAAACTCACTGCAGCAGCCAGTATGGCGAAGGGGCAGGTGGTTCATGTGCCAATGTGGCCAACGCTGTGCAGTGGCAGCCACGGAACATGACCCACAACGTTGCCTTCAACGTACACATCATGCGCCGGCTCGCTAACAAGCCTTCCTACAAAAATGGTCTCGCCAAGAAATGTCGTGTGCACCTCCCGGCAAGGTTCTCAGATCATTCACTTTGTGGATATGGCAGTGACTGCTTCTGCAGTTTTGCTTCAAAGTATTGTAAAAATATGCTAGAAGTATTTGATTCCATTTTCTAGCCCTTCATTAGTATTCGAATACACCAAGTGAAATCGAATAATAATGAGATTTCTCGTTTTCTGTATAAAAGTGCAAAACATTTTTTTCTTTGATTTTTGAAACGGCAACATAGTAGTAGAAAATAGTTGATATTTTCAAGTTCGTTAGAGATAGAACACAAAACAGATTGCACCAAATCAGACCTGTTTAAGTACAAATTAGACGGTGGTATACAGCATCATAATCTTGTTATGCGGACTTCGTATTTACATGTGTGTCATGCGTATATGACAAGATATGAAGAAGAGGACAACAATGCCCGCCTAATTTATAGAAATTAGAAAAGAGGAAGACTAAGGAGAGGGGCACAAGCGACGACGTGGCCGAGACAGTCGGAGGCGCAAGGCTTGGAACGCAGACGTGCGCGGACGAGGGGTCGAAGCGGCACGATGTTTGCCGGAACCCCACAAGCACAGCTCCTAGGAAAGACGTGCCCCAGTCTTCCCAGCAACGCCCTGTGAGCTGTGGGGCGCAGACAGAAGAACGACTAGCGGTACAACCGCTGTGGGAGGGCCCTACGCTACGGTGACCAGACCTGGTAGAGACCCGTCTGTGCAGCTTACGGCCGGAACTATGGACGCAACGAGCTTCGAAGATGGGACGAGCTCTACGACTCGACGGTGGAGCTAGGTCAAGGCAACGCACCTTCAACTCTGTAAATATTACATTCTAGTCTTGTATATATATATATATATATATATATATATATATATATATATATATATATATATATATATATATATATATATATATATATATATATATATATATATATATATATATATATATATATATATATATATATATATATATATATATATAGTGTGTGGGGAAACTGTTATAGCACATTTAGCATAAGAGTGGAAGCTTGGGCTAGTTGGTGCGTAGTCATACAGTTAAACCTCGTTATAAAAAGACGGGCTATAACGAAATAATGGATATAACGAGCAAATCCTGATTCCCCTTGAAAGTCCTCATACAAACCAATGTATTCAAAACCTCGTTTTAACGAGGCAAAATTTGCCTTTTATGGGATATAACGAACAAATTTTATTAGGAAGTAAAGTCTTGAGCCGATGTCATGACAATGCACAACGCGAACCTGACACGGCGCGCAACGCGAGAACTGTATTTAGAAGTTCAAAACTCCCGCCACGCGCCCTCCAGCAACGCGCGCAAAGCAGACGGCACGTGTTGTTTTCGGAGAAGAGGCACGTGCGCCGCTTGGCTACCCCCGACAGCGGAGCGCTCGGTAGCTCCGTGAACTAAGGCCCCTCTATTTTTACAGGGGCCTTACCGCGAACGTCTCGCCCTTTTCTTTTCTTTTGTGTCTTCTTTATATTCTCCCTCTCCCCTTTCTCATGGCGCTGAGGCGCGCTTTCTAATCTTACATACCCCCTTCTCTTGAGTAACCGGTTCCTAGAGGATGGATGGATGGATGGATGGATATGGCTTTACCCTTTAGATCGGGCGGTGGCTAGCGCCTCCAAGCCGTAATACTAAATGAACTCAAAACTATATTTATTTATTTTTTCCTTAAAAAGTGAGTTTGAGGATTCGTACTTTGCAGTGAAGAGTTTAATTTTCACTCGTGCCTTGACTTTAGCCACCAATCACATAACCTCCTTCTAGTTAAGTCTACTTGCTTAAAGTCTATTTTGCCCTCCTGGTCCCTAAACCCCAGTGCTTTGAAAAACTCTGCGCCATCATCCTGAACTATAGGGTGAAGCCCTTTACAGAACATTATCGAGTGTTCGGAAGTTTCTTCTTCCTCTCCACACGCACTGCATACTGTGTCTACCCCTTCGTATTTGGCCCGATATGTCTTGGTTCGCAGTACTCCCGTCCTTGCCTCAAACAGTAGAGAACTACCCCAAATAATATCATAGATCCTTTCCTTGGCAATTTCCTGCTTAAAAGTTCGATAGATCTCTAGTGCGGACTTCTTAATCATGCCCATTTTCCACATGTCAGTCTCCGTTTCTTTCACTTTCTTCTTAACCGATATTTCTTTTTGGTTTGGCCACCTGATGTTTTCTAAGTATTTACCAGTCAACTTCCTGTTTCGCTTCCTCCATTTTGTATCGACATTCTTCATGTATAAGTAGCTGAAAACCTTCCTAGCCCAACGCTCCTCCTTCATTTCTCTCAATCGCTTCTCAAATTTTATCTTGCTGCTAGCTTCCCTGCTCTCAAATGATGTCCATCCCATATCACCTTGTACTCCCTGATCTGGTGTATTCCCGTGAGCTCCTAAAGCAAGCCTACCTATTCCACGTTGCTTAATTTCTAATCTTGCTTGAACTTCTGACCTCATGCACAAGACCGCATTGCCGAACGTCAGCCCAGGAACCATGACCCCTTTCCATATTCCTCTCACAACATCATACCTATTGTAATTCCACAGTGCCCTATTTTTCATCACTGCTGCATTCCTGTTACCTTTAGTCGTCACGTATATTTCGTGTTCCCTCAGGTACTCGGTCCCATTGCTTATCCATACGCCCAGATATTTGTAGTTAACTGTTAACTCTAGCGTGACGTCCTGTATCCTAAGCTCACTGCCTTCGTTGTCATTGAAAATCATGACTGCTGATTTTTCCTTACTGAATCTAAAATCTAACCTATCTCCCTCATTACCGCAGATGTCCATCAATATCTGCAAATCTTCCCTGTTGTTGGCCATTAGCACTATATCATCTGCGTACATTAATGCTGGTAGTGCCTGATCAATAAGTTTTCCTTGTTTTACTAAAGAGAGGTTGATGCGCAGCCCACTTCCCTCTAATTTTGCCTCTAGTCCTTGTAGGTACATCATGAATAATAAGGATGACAGGGGGCACCCCTGCCTAAGCCCCCGTTTCACCTCTGCAGGTTTGGATACCTGTATTTCCCACTTTATAACTACCTTGTTACCTTTATAGATACCCTTTAAAAGATTAGTGACTACATGTTCCACGCCTAGTGTGTACAGTATTCCCCACAATTCCTCTTGAACCACGCTATCGTACGCTCCCTTGATATCCAAGAATGCTAGCCACAGGGGCCTGTGTTCCTTTTCTGCTATTTCGATGCACTGCGTCAGTGAGAACAGATTGTCTTCCAACCTCCTGTGTTTCCGAAACCCATTCTGCAGTTCCCCCAGCACCCCCTCATCTTCTATCCATGCCTGCAGTCTTCCCTTTATAATCTGCATCGCCAGCCTGTAGACCACTGATGTCACTGTTATAGGACGGTAGTTGTTTATGTCAGCTTTGTCCCCCTTTCCTATATAGATCATGCTCATCCTGCTAAGTTTCCATCCATCGGGAACTTCACCATCGATTAATATTTTGCTCACTGCCTCTCTCAAAGCCTGCTTAGACTTCGGACCTAATGTCTTTATCAGTCTAATTGGAAAGCCATCTGGGCCTGTTGATGTACTACTAGGAACCCTTTTCTCAGCCCTTTCCCACTCTCGTTGGGAAAATGGAGCCATTGCACCACTTGATTCGTCCTTATCTATTGTGGTGCGTAAAGTACTTCTTTGTTGAAATTTTTCTGTCACCCTTGCTCTTATATATTCAATAGCTTCGTCCCCTTCTAGCCTGGCACCTTGGGCTGTAGGTATAAAACTCTGCTCTAGGCTCGACTCATTTCTTAAGGAGTTTAGATGGTTCCAAAATTTCGCAGCTGCCTTTCTATCTTTTTTATGTACTTTTGCCAGCCACTGAGCTCCCTTTCTTCTAATCTTTCCATTGATCAGAAGGGATGCAGCCCTTCTACAGCTTAGAAAGGTTTCCCATTGTCTTTCAACATCATCTGTCGGTTCACCCCGCTGCTTAGCATGTCTGTGTTCCCTAGAGGCTTCCTGACGTTTTGCTATGGCTCTCTTAACTTCCTCATCCCACCAACTTTTGGGTTTGTGTCTTCGTTTCCGGGGTGACTTGTTACGCGTCTTAGCAAGCTTAAGCTCAAAGAGTCTAATTAGATTCATGTATGTCCACACTGTCTTATTATCCTCCGTGATTATTTTCTCAATTTGTTTTGTGGCTATTTCAATTGGCCTTTCTGAATAACAATTTTCCTGTAGTTGCTCATGTTGTCTCTTTTCCACTTTCACTGCTCTTCCAAAACTTAGCTTGATACGTTTGTGATCACTACCCAGACTTGTGGAGCCACCTTCATCTATGTGCATTCCCCTGAGCTTATCATACATCCTATGTGACATCACTGCATAATCTATTGTCGACTGCAGCCTTCCTACCTCCCATGTTATCTGCCCTTCACACTTCTTGGTACTGTTGCAAATGATCAAATCAAGCCTTTCACACATATCCATGATCATTTTGCCTGTCGGGTCGGTATACCCATCTATATCTTCTATGTGCGCATTCATGTCTCCTAGTATAATTATCTCGCACTCTCTTCCTAACTCCTGAATGTCCTTTGATATACACTCTACCGTTGCCTGGTTTTCCTCTCTGGCCTTTGCTCCCGTCCACAAGTACACGAAACCAAGGAGTGTCATTTGACCTGCCACTTTCCCTTTTAGCCATAAATGTTCCTTGCACTCCTGCGTGACCCTTTGCCAGTCTGTACTTTTATGAATGAATGACCCAATACCACACTCCTTTCTGCTGCCTTCTGTTCTATTACAATATTCCCATGCGTAGTCCGGATTGTTCGGAGGTTGTTCCATGTCCCTGAAATGTGTTTCTTCAAAACCGTATACCATCGGCCTCTCTTCCCTTAGCTGTTCTTCTATCTCTTTTCACTTCAGCCTGTTCCTACCACCCTGCATGTTAATATACCCTATGTCTGAATGGGCTCGGCGCTCGTGGCTACGTCTATTTATGCCCCGGACTCTACCTAGACATTGGTGCCACTTTAGAATTGTATCTGTCTATAACACCTGTCGAAGAGTCTCCCTGGTTGTTTTCCTCGTTACTAGCTATCCTGCACCCCGAAGGGCTCGCTTTTCCCCCAAAAAAGCTACTGCGCGTCCTGCAAGTCGCCAACCCACCTCATGACCTAGTCGCCCATCGAAGTGAATTCTGTCTCGTTGAAAACCACCCCACCTATGCACTTCTCTGTTTATTTCCACCACCTCAAAGCCTTTCTCTCGACTCATCCGCCATATCTCTTGGTTTGCGTTGACAACCGCTCTTTGCAGGTTGCTATCACGCACCGGTACCTCCGGTATCGTGCATCGTGCACTACCTGTACTTTAGAAGAAGTGGCGCGCATGTCATCGACACCTTTCGCCAGTGTGGCTGCTAGTCCTGCTGTATATTCATTTAAGACATCGTTTAAACCGCCTGAAATTATCACGAGGTTTCGTCTATCAGCTGTAGTTTTGAGTTTTGCGCTCGCTTGCCTCATGACTGCTTCAAGCTTGCGTCCTGGGAACGCCCCTACTGCAACCCTCCTGTCACCTCTTACCCTCTCTTTGATGGCTTCTGTGCATGGATTTATTTTATTTATTTATTTATTTACAATACTGCCAGTCTCTTACGAGACCAAAGCAGGAGGGCATGAGTATCAAAATACAATGAATGCTAAGTACTTTCTTACAGGCGGCATACAGAACTGTAGTTATTTTAAAATTAGTAATAATAATCCTAGTTACATAGAAACATTAGACATAGGTATTTATGCACTCCAAATATTCACACTTCGGAAGCAGCAAACTAAATCTTTGCTGCATAAAAAAAATCAATACAGTTTTATACAGAGAAGGCATTGTGTAAACTTATACATCCAAATAAATACTACTGGAAAACAATATTGGAGGTCATGGTTGAAGAAAGCCGTTGTCTCAAAGTATACTCTCAATTTTTGAAGTGAATTCTGCCAGTGTTGTTACGTTAGTAATGGAGGGATCTAACCGATTCCATTCGCTGATTGACAGGGGGAAAAAGGATTGCTTGAAACAGTCGTTGTTGGAAGAGTATTCTTTGATAGTGTATGCATGTTTATGTCGTAGTGTTCGTGATTCTGCCAAAGATATGTACCTGGATGCATCGATCCGGCTGTGGTTATGCAGAATGTGGTGTAAAAATTTGAGACGCGCGATTTTTGCTCTTGTTGCAAGAGTGGGTAGACCGGAGGTTTCTAAAAGGTGTGTGGGTGAGTCGGTGCGTTTGTACTTATTATGTATAAACCTAATGGCCTTCCTTTGAACCCGTTCAACTTTTGCTATATTAGTAACACCTTGCGGGAACCACACAGTGTTAGCGTACTCCAAGATTGGTCGCACGAATGCGGTGTAAGTTAGGAGCCTAGTATCTGTCGGCGCGAAGGGTAAACGCCTTCGTAGAAAAAACAGTTTACGCAAAGCCGATGCTGTAACATTGTTAATGTGCGCATCCCATCTCAATTCGGAAGTCAAGGTGACGCCAAGATACTTCTGCTGCGTAACTCTTTGTAAAGGTACGCCGTTAATTGTATAGGTAAAGTCGGAGGGTTCTTTTTTCCTGGTTACCGTCATGCAAACTGTTTTTGTTAGGTTAATTAACATTTGCCACTGCTCACACCAGTGAGCAATCTTACTCAATGAATTATTTAAAGATAAATGATCATCCGAACTGTTAATTGCTCTATAAATAATGCAGTCGTCTGCGAAAAGTTTAATTTTGCAGTCTATGTTATCAGTGATGTCATTTATGTAAATTAGAAATAATAATGGCCCTAGGACGGAGCCTTGGGGAACACCTGACTTAACTGGGGCTGTCCACGACGATACTCCTTCGAAAACCACGAACTGTGACCGGTTTATAAGAAAGTCTCTTACCCAGTTCGTAATTTCCCCATCCCCAATAATGTTCTGCAATTTCGAAATCAGTTTAGTATGACACACTCGATCGAACGCTTTTGCTAAATCAAGTAGAATTACGTCAGTTTGGCCACGGTTGTTTATACTGAGTGCAAGGTCGTGGACAACCTCGGTAAGCTGCGTGATTGTTGATAAACCTTTCCGGAAGCCATGTTGATGGGGGGACAGGAGATTGTTGTTTTCTAGAAAAATAGTTAAATGCTTAGCGATTATATGCTCTAGTATCTTACATGACGTACTGGTGAGGGATATAGGTCTAAAATTGGAAGGAACAGCAGTATCTCCGGTTTTGTGTATGGGTATCACCTTTGCTACTTTCCATTCTGATGGCAGTTTTGCTGTTTCTATTGATTTGCGATAAATTATGCCGAGGTATTTACTACACGGTTCTGCGTATCGAAAAAGAAATTCATTTGCAATATCATCGGGGCCACTGGCTTTCTTCGTGTCTAGATTCAAAAGTAGGTTAAGAATCCCGGGGTCGCTTATAACTAATGGTTCAATGGGAATTCGAGCTGTGGGCAAGGCCGCAGGAGTGGTGCCATTGTCATCAGTAAAGACAGATTGAAAATAATCGTTGAAAATATTGGCCTGGTTTGTTTTATCGCTATCGCTTAAACACGTCTTTGTTTCAGCGGCAGAGCGAAAATGTTGCCAGAATCGTTGAGGGTTGTTTTTTATGTAACACGGAAGCGTTGTAGTAAAATATTGCCTTTTGGCGAAGCTAGCTTTTTGTTTGAAGTCTGTAATAGCATGTGCTAGGTTAGATACGGTTACTGGATTTTTGCCTTTCTTTTTGATTGCTTGGCGTAGCCTCTTAACTTTTCGCTTTGCGTGTAAAACTTCGCGGGTTATCCAAGGATTATGTTTTTTTTGCCTTTTTGTTTTCAGTGGGACAAAGTGGGTAACGCAGAACACAACGATAGTCTTGAAACACGACCATAGATGATTTACATCAGTCGTTGGATGTATAGCAAGGTTTGAAAAGTTTTCAAATTCGTGAGCTAAGTAGGTTACAATGCTGGCATCATCACCTTTAGGAAAATTTCGTACAGTAGTTACTGATGAACGTGGTGTTATGTCATATCCTAGTTGGAGCTGACAGATTGGTATGCGGTGATCTGATATCCCCGGAATCACATTGACGACTGATTTATTTAACGGGAACTGGCCACTAATCAATATAAGGTCGAGTACGCTTTTTGTTTGATCTTTTATACGTGTTGGCGCAAGCACGACTTGTTGTAGATTGAAATTTAAAATTAAATCCATAAGTGTCTCCGATGACTGTGACGTGTACTGCATGTTGTTCCAATTTATGTCGGGAAGGTTAAAATCACCCATGATGATTAGTCGAGAGTTATGGGCATGAGTTTGAAGATAATCTTGGATCGCTATAATACATTTGTTGTCTGATGAGGGGCTTCTGTAAACGCACCCGGTTACTATGCTAATTCCATCACAATGAATTTTACAGAATACCGCCTCTGCGCCTATAACTTCGGGAAGCACGGCAAAAGGAATCGATTTGCTTATCAACAGGGCCACACCCCCACCACGTGTGGGACGATCTTTCCGGATTACAGCGTACTCTGGGGGAGTGAATTCGTCGTTTAAGATATCAGGCGTCAACCATGTTTCCGTGATGGCGACTATGTGTGGCTCTTGATCAAGCAGTAGTTGTTCAAGGCTTGCCGATTTATTTAGTATACTGCGGGCGTTTACGGTTAGTAACATTATTTCTTTGATTGGGCGTGTTGTCGGGTCTTCGGGCGGTTTACTATGTCGTTTTTTTCTACTGGAACCCTTTCACCCTTTTCGTCGTCCCAGACAAAAGCGACATCGTTAATATAAAGCTTGGTGTATGCTAGTGCGACTTTGTCTTTTTTTTCCCGATTAGTTTTGGCGCTGTCCCAAAGCTTTTTCCTTGTCTCACGGGTTTTGCGAGCGAAATCCTCCCCTATAGAGAGGCCAGTATTTTTGAGCTTGAAGCAATTCTTCAAAACACTCCCTTTCTGTCTCGAGTCAAGAAGCTTCAGAATCACTGGTCGTGTCTTGTTTAGCGCATATCTGCCTAATCTATGAATTCTTTCAATTTGAACCGGCTCCAGCCCAAGAACACTTTCTATTATACCTTTGTTAACTGCTTGCTCCAGTTTATCGCTTGTTTCGTCTTTCATTTCTTCTAGGCCATAAATAATTAAGTTTGACCGACGGCTGCGGTTCTCAAGCTCCTCAACTCTTTGCTCAAGCGTTTTAATTGTGCTATTCATGGCAAAAATCTGGTCGTTGCAGGCTTTAAGTTTTTCTTCTAGTGCGCCTAGAGCGTCCAGTTTATTTTCAATACCCGCTAGTCTCTGTTCCTTAATTTCCTTAATATCTGCGGAAATTACATTCAGTTGCTTCATGATTTGAGAGAGCTCAGGTCCGGGATTGGTCTCTACATCACCGCCGAGCAACAACAGTTTTCTCACGAACAATGAGCATTCAAACAACAGATCACACAGCCGGGGGCACGGCAGCACCAACAGGCATCGGTCACTAGAGCGGATACATTTACCGAAACGTTTCCTTACCTGCACAAGGAATACGAAGTGGTTAGGGATCCGCATGGCCAAGGTGCCGCCGTGCCCTATGGCCGCCGCGCTCCTGGGTGACGAACTTATAGGCTGATCCGCGAGGGGCGACCACGGGTGAGCGCATGCGCCGGAATCCGTGAGTGTTGACGAGTACTGATGGCGTTGATAATCCAGGGCGATCCTTGCAACTGTCTCTGGCACGTGGCTGTTCGTCGCTTTCCGAGTGGCGCTAACCAAAAATGGCTTTCCGGTAGCGCTGGTGCAAGGTGGGAACAGCAGGCCGAGTAGAAACTGCACAAGGAATACGAAGTGGTTAGGGATCCGCATGGCCAAGGTGCCGCCGTGCCCTATGGCCGCCGCGCTCCTGGGTGACGAACTTATAGGCTGATCCGCGAGGGGCGACCACGGGTGAGCGCATGCGCCGGAATCCGTGAGTGTTGACGAGTACTGATGGCGTTGATAATCCAGGGCGATCCTTGCAACTGTCTCTGGCACGTGGCTGTTCGTCGCTTTCCGAGTGGCGCTAACCAAAAATGGTTTTCCGGTAGCGCTGGTGCAAGGTGGGAACAGCAGGCCGAGTAGAAACTGCACAAGGAATACGAAGTGGTTAGGGATCCGCATGGCCAAGGTGCCGCCGTGCCCTATCTGGCATCATCACCTTTAGGAAAATTTAAATTCGAGTCCCCGGCTATCATCACATGCTGTGACTTTTCACCTGGAGCGTCCTGCACCTGGGGGCTACTTGCACCTGTGACGCCGGCTGCTTTGTCCCCTCCCAGCCCCACCACTACCTCGCTGAAGCTGGGCCTTGCGACAGTTGAACCGGCTAAACCTGTTTTTTCCAAACTTGCTTGTTCTTCCTTCTCCACCGTTCTGGTTGCCGGTTCTCTACTGTGCTCTCCGTAGGCCGCTTCTTTGTTCAGCTTCGCTAGTGCTTCCTCGGTGGACTTCAATCTTTCTCCCATTGCCCTCGTTTTCTCTTGCTCTGTCGCCAACGCAGTCTCGAGCTCATCGATTCTCACCAGCAGTTCACTTTGGGCAACCTTCATTTTCTCCATTTTTTTCTTGACCTCACATTGCCTACACTTCGCGTCAGCCTCTTCTCTATCCGCTTCTACGCTTGAGTCCACTTCCAAACCCTCTCCGCATCCTGAACACGTTACAGACTTTTTAACCATGTCTTTCTGACACCAATTGTCCCTATACTCGATAATTACTAAACTCGAGCCGTGCACTACGAAAAAAAAAGAAAGTCTAAGTTCTACTACAAAAATTTGCGTGTTCAATGTACGCACACCTCCCCCACGTGGTGGCCAAAAAAACAACAACAACAAAAATTTCAAACACACACACCCGCACTAGCTAATAAATACCTGTTGACTGGCCCCCGAAAAGCCGTACCATAAAATTAGTGCTACCAAGATTTCAACCGCTGCCTTTAATTATAAAGACAAGCTCAAAACATGCAAAAACACTTATCTGCGCAGTCGATCCGGAGCGCTCGAAAAACACGTCCATCCACCGTGACAGCCCGAACTGAACTGGCAGCGCAAAAGAGGGCAGCGCAAAAGAGCGCCCCCTTCTGCCCTTTCCTCTTCACAGTCACTTTCTCTGCAAGTGTTGTCGCTCGCCAACGTTAGCCACGTTGCTTTTGCGTGCGTGTTTCTTCTCTTTTTCGACCGCTTCCGCCTTATCTTTTATCGTGCTGCGCTCGTGATTCCATTATCATGAATGCGCTAGGCGGGAAGCGAAAGCGCATAACGCTAAATCAGAAGGCGGCTATGATAAGAGCCGTCCAATCGGGGACCAAGAAAGGCAACGTGGCAAGAGACTTTGGCGTATCGACGAGCACACTGTTAACCATCTTGAGCAAGCAGGAGTCCATCATCGACGCTGTTGCACGTGGCGTGAAAGGAAGCGCTAAGATGATGATTATTTTATTATTTATAGGTGGGGTTTAACGTCCCAAAACCACCATATGATTATGAGAGACGCCGTAGTGGAGGGCTCCGGAAATTTCGACCACCTGGGGTTCTTTAACGTGCACCCAAATCTGAGCACACGGGCCTACAACATTTCCGCCTCCATCGGAACTAAGATGATGAGGGCACCTGCGTTTGAATGGAATCCAGTTAGTTACCCTTATCGACCAGCGGTTATCCTGTATGCCCGGCCCAGGTCCATTACTTCTTGATTTTAGCTATGATATCCTTAACCCTCGTTTGTTCCCTAATCCACTCTGCTCTCTTCTTGTCTCCTAAGGTTACACCTACAATTTTTCTTTCCATTGCTCGCGCCGTCGTCCTGTATTTAAGCTGAACCCTCTTTGTAAGCCTCCAGGTTTCTGATCCGTAGCTAAGTACCAGCAGGATACAGCTGTTATATACCTTTCTCTTGAGGGATAGTGGCAATCTACCTGTCATAATTTGAGAGTGCTTGCTAAATGTGCTCCACCCCATTCTTATTCTTCTAGTTCCTTCAATCTCATGGTTCGGCTCCGCGGTTATGACCTGCCATAAGTAGACATAGTCTTTTACAACTTGAAGTGCACTATTACCTATCTGGAAGTGCTGCTCTTTTCTGAGGTTGTACATTACTTTCGTTTTCTGCAGCTTAATTTTAAAACCCACCTTTCTGATCTCCTGGTCTAACTCCGTAATAATGAGTTGCAATTCGTCCCCTGAGTTACTCAGCAATGCAATGTCATCGGCAAAGCACAGGTTACTAAGGTACTCTCCATTAACTCTTATCCCTAACTGTTCCCATTTTAGGCTTCTGAAAACCTCCTGTAAGCACGCGGTAAATAGCATTGGGGAGATTGTGTCCCCCTGCCTTACACCCTTCATGATTGGTGTTCTGTTGCTTTCTTTATGAAGCACTATGGTAGCAGGTGATCCCTTTAGATTTCTTCCAGGATGTTTATATATACTTCATCGACGCCCTGATTCGGCAGTGCCTGCATGACGGCTGATGTTGTTTGTGTGCATGGTTAAAAGTGAGATATGAGTGAGAGTGTAAATCGTAGGTGGTGACGGTAGGTAAATTGCCGTGTTGATGGGTGCACTGGGCTGCTCAACGTTCACACTGATCATGGATCCATTGTCACCAGCCGACCGCGGCGAGGTGCACTCCAAGCCGAAAAGGACTAAAGTGGGGTATGCCATTGGTTCTTTAGAAGACTAAATGCGCTGCCACAGATTTTGAACCAATTTTGGCCTTACTGCGGGAGTAACTGCAAAGGTTCAGCTGTTACCCCAAGCACTTACTTCGCTTGGTTTAAATGTTGGGCCCAGTAGAATGCTCCAGTGGGACTAACAGTTGAACCGTCTAGACCAATGGCAAAAAAATGGCGACACTGCGTTTGCGGAGTATATTTTATGTGTATTCCAATTTAATCAGCACTGAAGAACATAGTATGGTATTCATGCAACACATACACACATATATATACATACGCACTATTATTTCAGTAAGGTAAAACGCCACAAACACTGACCACCTGCGCTAAACTACAGAAAGCAGACTATCAGGTATATATAGCACAGTATTTTGACCGCCCATGTAGTGCCAGTGGGCGACTTTTACTCGGCTTAAAAAAACGATAAACGTTGACACCGTAACGCGAAAATTTACATGAGCTAAGTCGTAGCATCGATGCGCACCGATCTTTTAATATAGATCCATCTATTCTTCAACATGCCTCCAACCCGAGAATACGAATTATCGGCTGGCATTCGATCATGTCGGCCGAACCAGCGTTCGCAGTGCTGGCGCACGAGTCCGAAAACGCATACATAGCAGCGGCGCTTAATCGGGAAAGCTAGCGAAGCAGCCAGGCGCCCCGCCGATGCCATACCGTGTCGGCTTGCTGACGGCGTCGTTAGGCTTACGACGAGTACGGCTGAATGATCACCGGCGAACGCAACATGTGGCTCGCGTGGAATTTTCGTCGTCGTTATTTTATAGTCCCAAATGAACAATGGGCGTCCCAAATTAGTCGGTGTCTTACCGAGTGATGTAAATATCTGTATACTTACAGCGACGAGACCGTTCGCAGGCATGGTTTTTTTCATTATGCTGGTAAGTCGCTTGTGTACCACCGGCCGCCCGATTAGTTGTATCCGCGATCGCCTACACGCTGGATTTTCGATAACGGTTGTCGCATGGAGAAAAAGACATAAATTTGTCTGAGCTACATTTTCTGTGAATTTGTACGCGACGCTTTCTTCGCTTGTGCCGGCAATGCACTCACACCGGCAGCCAGCTTGATACCGATGACGTACGAAGCCTACTTTTTCTATGTGCCGCTTTGAAGTTGTGGTCACTGTGTGGGTACACGAGCACTGACGAACAGCTTACATTTATTAGCGTTGTCAGAGTTCTTCGTAGTTCGAACTAATTCAGCACATTGAAGCGAGTTATCAGCATTTCCCGTGTTCGGCAATTTTCACTCGGTTTCAGCCCGCCCGTGCCGGCATGGTGGAAACGCGAGGGCGGTTGCAGTGTGCACTGACTGCGCGTTGTACTTGCCTTTCATAACACCTTCTATTCGTTTCATATATAGTGCTTCGCTTTCACAGTGGAGTATAGCCTATATAACTTGTTTTCATGATCGCCGACCACGCCGAGCATTGAAGTGCAGCATCGACAGGAGGCGATCGCGGCGCAGTTGCCCTCCCCGTTGGCCCCTCCATTACCAGGCGTTTGCGCAAGACACGCACTGTCACGCATTTAGCCCCTGTTGGACGAACCGTTCGTCCGTTGTTTTAACGACTGCAGTTAGTCCGACTTTGCCGAATTTCGGCTTAGAGTGTGCGGTTCGAAGCAGCCTAGAACAACAGCCAATCGCGATCAATTGGGCTTTGAAGCAGAACGGCTATTTGGGCTAGTTGGTTTGAATTCATGGTAATAAGGGCTGCAGCGCGAGCACGAAGGTGCTAGAAGAAACAGACGAAAGACGAGGCAAGGAAACTCAAAGAGGAAGCGCTCGTGTTGTCGTCTTTGCTTTCCTTGCCTCGTCTTTCGTCTGTTTCTTCTAGCACCTTCGTGCTCGCGCTGCAGCCCTTATTACCATGGCTTCGAAGCAGCCTGGTCCCAACGTGAAAGGATCGACTTCTGCATCTGACACATGGCCCGACCTCGGGCAAGTCAAGTCAACGCCCGTGTCGAGTGTACTGATAGGCTGTCATGTGGAGCCTCTAGCACTAGTGAGTGCATTGGGCGCGATACACGTGGTGATGAGGACTTTGTGTCAAACTTTCGAAGAAGATTACAAATGTAGTTGATTGAGCTGTGTTGACTGCCTTGATACTGCTTTTCTTTTTTCAGACTATATGCGGACTCGAATGCCTGCAAAGCTGTCTATTGTGATTAATTACTGTTAAATAAATAAATTTCAGTCAACAAGCTTTGTTTGTTATTACTCTAATAGTACAGCACTGTCACCTCTCTGTTGATTGATACAGTATATATACTCGAGACGTCGCAGGTGTTTCTCTTTTGATGTATGAAAATGTCATGAAAAGAAGTAAATCCTAATTAGTATCACTGCCCACAGTACCGAACCGGCCACGCTATCATTGTTCTGCAAAGATACTGAAAAAGTCCTGAATTGTTGTTTTGAGGATGTGCTGAGGTTGTTATGTGTATGGAGAAGGGGAAAGGATTAGTGCCTTTCTAGTACCACAAGAGGACATTCTGAGGGCGTCATATTGTCCTCACGGGGGCATACAGAGGACGTCCTGAGGTTGTGTTTGTGTTGTCTGGGTACTGTTGCAAATGATCAAATCATGTCTTTCAAACATAACCATGGTCATTTTACCTGTTGGGTTGGTATACCCATCTATACCTTCTATGTGCGCATTCATATCTCCTAGTATAATTATCTCGCACTCTCCTCCTGATTCCTCAATGTCTTTTAATGTACACTCCACCACTGCCTTGCTTTCCTCTCTGGCCTTTGCTCCCGTCCACAAGTACACCAAACGAAGGAGTGTCATCTGCCCAGCTACTTTCCCTCTTGACCATAAATCTTCCATGCATCCCTGCTTGACTCTTGACCAGCCCATACTTTTATGTATAAATGCGCCAATTCCAACTCCCTTTTTGGTGCCTTCTCTTCTATTGCAATATTCCCGTACGTAGTCCGGATTGCAAGGCGGTTGCTTCATGTCCCGAAGATGTTTCTTTACAACCCCATATACCATCAGCCCTCCTGCCTTAACTGCTCTTCTATCTCTCCTCACTTTAACCTGTTCCTGCCACCCTGCATGTTAATATAGCCCATGTCTGACTTAGCTCGGCTCTTGTGCTTACGTCAATTTCTTCTCCCATGGACCCCAAGTGACTTGAATATTTGTGCCCCTTTAGAACAGTCTTTGGCTACACTGTTCGCTTCGGGGCTCTGGGTCCCGCTAAAAAATCTGTGGCTTGACGACCCATCCTAATACCAACCCTCCTGCCTGCCGCACCACTGTAGTGAATGACATCCTGTGCAAAGGGGTGAGCGCCGGGCTCGTACACGTCTTGGTTCACCCCTATTACGCTGTATCCGAGCTGCCGGCTCATACCCTTGATCACACAGTTGGCCTTCACTACCCCCCTTTCAATTTCACGAGACTGTTCCCAGACCTCTGGAACTGTGCACATGGTCACATGCACACTCCCAGAGGCGTCTCGGAGCTTATGCATCCTATCCTCTGTCTCTAAAGGTTCTGACCCTTGCCCTTCAAGCCATCATTGAGCCCAGCATGAGTAATGAAGAAATTTTTGCCCTCCTTGATGTCTTCTACAACCTTCTGAGCTTTGGCCAGCGCATCCACCATGCTCTTCCCTGACTGGGCCTCCACTCTCACTCTCCCATCTTCCTTCACTGTCGTGAAGACGCCATCCCTAACCCTGGCTACGTTAGAGCCCCCACCACTAGGTCCCTTCTACGCTCCAAGCGCTGGCTTCCTGTTTGTGATGGCGCCCCTGTTAGCCTCACCTGTTTCGCTCTCTGCCGTCTGTACTGTGTTCCTGCCTTGCTAGAAAATGGCCGCGCCACCGAGCTGTATGTTCTCGGAGCCTCCGTGCGGTGGCCACACACTGCTGCCCCCTGACCTCCCTTCTCGCCTGTTCCTTCCCGCCTCTCGCCTTCTCCGCTACCCACGCCTTCCGTCTCACACCGCTCGGGCCCGGGGCAAAGTGCTATTAGCCCCTTTACCCGCTGCTCAAGCTCGGTATGCCCTTCCCGTTCTTTTCGAAGGTCGCCCTTCATTTGCTCTAATAGGCTGGCGGTAGCCTCCTCCCGCTCACGCGACGCACCGAGCTGTTTTGGAGTTTTTGGATTCAGTGGATTGGATGGATGGATTGATATGGCTGTACCCTTGAGATCGGGTGGTGGCTAACGCCAGCAAGCCGTAACACTTAGTGAACCAAAAAGTAGATTTATTTTTTTTCGTTAATTAGTGAAGTTGAGGACTCGTATTTTCTAGTAAAGTGTTCATTTTTTATTCATGCCTTGACTTTAGCCACCAGTCAGACAACTTACGTCTAGTTTATTCTACCCGCTTAAAGTATATTTTGCCCTCCCTCTCCCTAAACCCTAGCGCTTTGAAAAACTCTGAGCCATCATCCTGAATTATAGGGTGAAGCCCTTTGCAGAACATTATCAAGTGTTGGGCAGTTTCCTCCTCCTCTCCAACGCACTGCATACCGTGTCTACCTCTTCGTATTTGGCCCGATATGTCTTGGTTCGCAATACTCCCATCCTGGCCTCATACAGTAGAAAACTACCTTGAATATTATCATAGATCCTTTCCTCGGCAATTTCCTGCTTAAAACTTCGATAGATCTCTTGCGAGGACTTCTTACTTAATCATGCCAATTCTCCACATACCGGTCTCAGCTTCCTTCACCTTATCCTTAACCAATAAATTGTTTGGTTTGGCCCCTATTTCAAGTATTTACCAGTCAATTTTCTGCTCCCATTCTTCCATTATGTATCGTCATTCTTCATGTACAAGTAGCTAAAAACCTTCCTAGCCCAACGCTCCTCCCCTATTTTTCTCAATCACTTCTCAAATTTTATCTTGCTGCTAGCTTCCCTGCCCTCAAATGATGTCCATCCAATATCACCTTGTACTCCCTGATTTAGTTGATTGATATGTAGGGTTTAACGTCTCAAAACCACCATGTGATTATGAGAGTCGTCGCAGTGGAGGGCTCCGAAAATTTCGACCACCGGGGGTTCTTTACCGTGCATCCAAATCTGAGCACATGGGTCTACAACATTTCCGCCTCCATCGGATATGCAGCCGCTGCAGCCGGGATTCGATCCCGCGACCTGCGGGTCAGCAGCCGAGTACCTTAGCCACTAGACCACCGCGGCGGGGCACGCCCTGATTTGGTGTATTCCCGTGAGCTCCTTAGGCGAGCCTACTTATTTCACGTTGCTTAATTTCTAATCTTGCTTGAACTTCTGATCTCATGCACAAGACCGCATATTCGAACGTCAGACCAGGAACCATGACTCCTTTCCATATTCCTCTCACAACATCATACCTATTGTAGTTCCACAGTGCCCTGTTTTTCATTACCGCTGCATTCTTGTTATCTTTAGTCGTCACGTATCTTTCGTGTTCCCTTAGGTACTCGTCCCCGTTGCTTATCCATACGCCCAGATACTTATATTTTTCTGTTATCTTTAGCGTGACCTCCTGTATTTTAAGCTCACTACCTTCATTATCATTAAAAATTGTCACTGCTGATTTTTCCTTACTGAATCTGAAATCTAACCTATCTCTCTAATTACCGCAGATGTCCATCAATCTCTGCAAATCTTCCTTGTTGTCGGCCGTTATCACTATATCATCTGCGTAACCAATGCTGGTAGTGCCTGTTCAAAGAGTTTTCCTTGTTTGACTAAGAAGAGGTTGAAGCCAAGTCCACTTCCCTCTAATTTGGCCTCTAATTGTTGTAGGTACATCATGAATAACAAGGGTGACAGAGGACACCCCTGCCTAAGCCCCCATTTTACCTCTGCGGCATTAGATACCTGCTTTTTACACTTTATAACTACCTTGTTACCTTTATAGATATCTTTTAGAAGATTAGTGACTCCATCTTCCACATCTAGAGTGCCCAGTATTCCCCACAAGTCTTCTTGAACCATGCTATCGTACGCTCCCTTGATATCCAAAAATGCTAGCCACTGGGGCCTGTGTTCCCTTTCTGCTATTTCGATGCACTGCATCAGTGAAAACCGATTGTCTTCCAACCTCCCGTGTTTCCGAAACCCATTCTGTAGTTCCCCCAGCACCCACTCATCCTCTATTCATGCCTGCAGTCCTTCCTTTATAACCTGCATCGCCAGCCTGTAGACCACTGATGTCACTGTTATAGCACGGTAGTTGTTCATGTAAGCTTTGTCCCCCTTTTCTTTATAGAACTTGCTCATGCTGCTTAGTTTCCATTCATCGGAGACTTCACCATGTATTATTATTTTGCTCACTGCCTCTCTCAAAGTCTGCTTAGAGGTTGGACACAATGTCTTTATCAGCATAATTAGAATGCTATCTGGGCCTGTTGATATACTACTTGTATTAAGACGATGGAGACCAGGGACTGCTTCAAACGAATACTGTTTATTAGAAGAAGAAAAGTAGCACGTGCTCGCTCTAGGCAGCAGTCTTCTTTCTTCTTCTAGCGTTTGATGATGAATTTTTATGGGCTCCCGTACGCCCAAGTTAAAATAGGACAGCTCGTGCGGGCTATGGTTCACAGGACTTCTTGGAAGTTCTTTTTTTTGTTTGTGGGAAGTAGACAAGCTCTTGTTATTCCATCTCGCCCTGAGTAGAGTTCTTCGTTCGGGCACATTTTTCAATATGTTCTTGGAACCTTGTCCTCAACCAACACCATGTCACCCTGTGAGAGTGGTTTTGCTTGCCGCGTCTTGGCTTTGACTGCAGCTCCTATTTCCTGATGTATTCTCGATGCCATTTTTTCCACCAAGCTCGCACGAGTTTGAATCTGCTTCGCCATGTGTCTTCAATGTCATCGTTGTACAGTAGTGTTTGTCCATCTTGAAGCTGTCGCCGTCCGCCTATAATGTCTGCCGGCGTCAATGGCATTGACTCGTTAGGTTCTCCATACACGTAAGTCAACGGTCGATGGATGAGTGCTCCTTCAACTTCTGCTACAATAGCGCGTAGCTCCTCTACCAAAGATGTACTTTTCGATATTATCTCTCGCACCGACGTCTTCAGGATTCTTATGAGACGCTCGTAAAGTCCTCGCCATCACGGCGCGCACTCGCCTATCGTTTTTCACTGAATTGGTTGGCCACTGCAGTAATCCTTTAAGACCTCGTTTTTAATGGTTTCGAGCATTCTGTTCATTTCCTTTTCAGCTTTAATAAATGTTTTTGCGTTGTTCGAGTAGATTACTGCTGGCATTCCCCGTCTAGCTGTAAATTGTCGGAATGCTTGTAGAAAACTTGACGATGACAAATCGTTGGTAACCTCCAAGTGTACTCCTCTCGTTACCACAAAGGTTTATATCAGTACATATTCGTTCACAATCTGGTACTTGTCCTTTACGTAAAAAGGTCCTGTGAAGTCAACTCCCGTAACTATGAATGACTCTGCTCCGGTGACTCTGTCTGCCGGGAGTGGAGGCATGTTTTGCGTGGCCGGTCTAGACTTATGCCTCTTGCAGACGACACATCTGTTGAGAACTCTTGTCACTGCTTGTCTATCCTGCAATATCTAGAACTTTGTTCGTAGTTGCGCTAGCGTCACTTGAACTCCTCCGTGTAATACCCTTTTATGCACGTGACATATTAGCAGTAACCTGAAACGCCCGTCCTTTGGAATTACTCTAACGTGCTTGTTGAATTCTTGGCTGCACTGCAATAGTTCCTTCTGTTTGATGATTCCATCGTCATCAAGGTAGACTTCGTGTACATTTATTTCAAATAACTGAGTGTTTGAATATGCCTCACTCTTTGTTTGTCTCAGTGATATTCGGGTCTGTCTTTCCAATATTTCTGTGCATCTGTTATCTCTTTTCCTGTCAACGGCCCTTTGTGTTTTTCCCTTCTCGTGTTGTTTATGAATCTGAACACCCATGCTGTCACTCTTATAAGCCGTCCGTATGATGAATACCTTTCAATTTCCAAGATTGGTTTGATTTCGGCTCTTCCCATGCATTGGTGACATTGTGTTTTATGCTGGCCTTCCACATCTGTATTCGCGCCAATTACGCTTGCGGAGTTATTTTCGAGTGATGTTATCCTTTCGGGACCGTTCCACCATAACTGTGATGTTATCGATGTCTTCGCGCTTATTCCTCGTGTAAGTAGGTCAGTAGGGTTGCCGTCACTTTGAACAAATGACCAGCTTGTTTGAAGTGTTTTTTTTCTTCTTTCTGTGATTCTGTTGGTAACGAACGAATGCTTTTTGCTTGTTCCCTTGATCCAGTGAAGCACAATCATCGAGTTCGTCCAGAAGTGTATTCCCTGAAATCTTTTGTTGAAGTGACCATCGCTGCCATCAGTTCAAGTCGCGCCAATGTCAGCTCTTTTATTGGAGCTACACGGATGTTTTTTGTTACCAGCCTTGATTATTTGCTTCCATCGCGATATATTGCTATTAAGTATGCTGCCGCTTCGTAGGCTGATGGACTCGCGTCGGCAAATACATGCAGCTTGTATGCTTGTACTGGTTGATTCTTGCTTGTGTGGCATCGGATGATTTCTAGAACTCGAAAGTCTTCCGCTTCAAACATGAGGTTCTTCTATTTGTAGCATTTTTCTTTAAGCAGCCGGTCGTCCCACGTAATGTTCCTTCTCCACAGTCTCTCCAGTCCTATTTTCGCGCGTACAGTGAACGGCGACAACGAACCGAGCGGGTCAAATATCTTCGCTGTGGCTTATAACACGGCCCTTTTTGTCAAGTACGTTGTATTTGTAATTGATTCCAACTTTTCAACAGGGAAGGAAATCATGTCCTTTGAGTGTTCCCATATCAAGCCCAGAAGCATTGTAAATCCTCTAGATCGAATCTCCATGTGAAAATATTTCCTTTTGTTTTCATCTATTATTTTGTTTAATCGCTCTTCATTGGGTGTTCATTCTCTCAAATTCATCGCTGGCACTCTGAACACTTGCTTTGCCTCTTTGTACAACTTGACTGCTTCAGCAAGCGTTGCTGCTCCCAGAATGACATCATCCACGTAGATAGCTTTCTGCAGTGTCCTTGTCGTATCAGGAAACCGGTCTTCCACTTCTTTCAAATGCTGTTTATTGTAGCTGCCAGTATAAACGTGCTTGACGTTGTTTCGAAGGTTACTATTGTCATGCGCCATGTTTGCGCTTCATTTATTGACCTTCCCTAAGCGTCATGCTTCCACCACAGAAATCTCATTGCATCTTTAACCTCTTCGTGTATAGAGAATGGTAGAAATGCCTTTCCAAAATCTCCTAATAATGACATCTTTTCTTTTCGGAATATAATGAGAAGCGCTAGCATGTCCTCATTCAAAATGGGTCCTGCCTCTAGGTTATCGTTTAAAGACATACCTTTTGGAAAAGTGACGAGGCGCCGAACACTACTCGAACCTTTGTTGTGGCTCGGTTCTCTCGCATGCTCGCATGATGTGGCATGTAGTATCAATGTGCATTTGGCTGTTCTAATGGCTCTTGGACCTCCTCTGCGACTCCTAATGCCTTATACTCTGATATAACTTTGCCGTAGCGATGCAGCACGTCTTCATTTTTCTGCAGCCTTTTAGTAAGTTGCTGTAGTCTTTTTATCGCATTTTCCTTATGGATTTCCGAGTTTACGTCTTGTTTCCATGGCAAGCTGACTTGAGAGCGACCGCTTTGTTGTCCAATCTCGCGCTCGAATTTTTCGACCACTTCATTTCCTGCGTTATCAAAACTATTCCTTGTGGACACCATTGACTCCAGGCTCCAAAACTTCTGTAGCTCTTGTTGGAGTTCTGTCTCCGCAGCTTCACGTTTACTTTCACTTTCACCTTATTTCCTTAAAGGCCCCGAGTGGGGGCATTACATAAGGGGTGGGTGTACAGTAAGGATACATGATACATGACCATTCAGTATGAGAGGTGCACTTTTACAGCATCAGTGAAAGCATCTGGGTTGGTGGTGGCAACGATGGCGCAGGGAAGGCCGTTCCAGTCAACAATGTTGCGTGGGAAAAAAGAAGACTAGAAGGTGAGAGTACGGGTTTGAAGACGGGCAACACTTAAGCAATGACCTGTACGAAGGGATATGCGAGCAGACGGTGAGATGTAGGGTGGCTGATTGAGTAAAGTGTAATACATTTTTTGAAACAGGTATAGGCTGGCAGTGCGACGGCGACAAGAAAAGGTGGGCAGGCTAGTTGCCGCCTTTAATGAGAATACACTAACGTTATACGAATATGATGAGTGAATGAACCTGATGGCGCGGTTCTGCACCATTTCTAATGCGTCTATGAGATAAGATTGACGAGGCTACCACATTGCGGACGCGTACTCAAGTTTTGGTCAAATTAAAGATTTGTATGCGATGAGTTTAACGTTATGAGGAGAGCTGCGTAATTGACGTCTGAGAAAGCCCAGGGTTTTGTTACTGGATGAGATGACGTTGGACACATGCGGAAACCAACTGAGATCTTTGAAGATAGTTACACCGAGGTGTTTGAAGGTACTAACAGATTAAGTAGGAGTGCTAGCAATTTTGTACGGATAGAGGAGAGGGCTTCGCGAGCGGGTGACCGACATTAATTTACATTTACTGGAATTCAGGACCATAAGCCAGCGATCGCACCAATTCAGGATTTTAGATGAACTGATCTGCAGCACAGCCTGGTCGGAGGTATTTCTTATTGACTGTTAAATAACTCGGTCATCTGTGAACATACGAATAGAGCAAGTAACTTCCAATGGCAGATCATTGATATATATCAGGAACAATAGGGGACCCAGCACGGAACCCTGGGGGACGCCGGAGGATACAGGGACGGGGTTAGAGGCTATGTTATTGATGCGCACACACTGAGACCGATTAGTAAGGAGTTCTTCAACCCATTGTATGACATCTGAATGCAAACCTAAGTGGGAAAGTTTTAACAGCAAGCATTGATGTGGTACCTTGTCGAAGGCTTTAGCGTAGTCAAGGAAGATTGTGTCTACCTGTATATTATAGAGTTCATGTTGGAATGCAGATCATGAATAAAAAGAGCGAGCTGTGTTTTACACGACGGACCCTTGCGAAAACCATGCTGTGATGAATGGAAAAAGCTGTTTGAATCGAGGAAGTTCATGATGTTAGTGTAGATTATATGTTCCGTGATTTTACATGGTATGCTCGTTATGGAGATGGGCCGGTAGTTTAATGGTGAAACTCTGTTACCTTACTTGTAGACAGGAACGACCTTATCCACTTTCCAATGGTTCGGTAGAGTGCCTGATGATAGAGACTGTGAGAACATGGTTAAGACTGCGGCAGAAATATCTTAGTGTTCTTTAGAAGTTTAGAAGTGACGTCATCAACATCTGCGGACGAAGAAACCTTTAGCTGTTCAATCAGTGATGCGACGCCTTCGGCCGAGAAATTTATAGCTGGCATTATTGACATAATAGGGGTAGGGAACTCAGGTAGGGGGGTGTCTGATTCGGCTGTCAAAATGGATGAAAAAGCGGCATTAAATGTATTAGCGCGCCCAGAATCTGAAAGGATACCACCCTGATCCGTATAGATACGGATAGTGCGGTTGGGCGGAGAGATAATGATCTGCGAGAATTTACGGGGGTTATCGGTTATCATGCGGGGAAGGTCCGAGTGAAAAAAAGAATGTTTACAATGACGAACTTCTGCGAGATATGCGCGTTCAGCTTGATATTATCTGTCCCACGAGTCAGCATTTGGTTTAAACTTCGCGGTACGAAGGAGCCGCTTCTTTTTGTTCTCAAGTGTTTTAAGTGTTTTGATATACCACGGCTTATGACGATTGGAAGAAATAGTGGCGACTGGAATATATTTGTCCGCTGAAAGATTCATCTTGTCCTGAAAGTATGACCAGTTCTGTTGCACAGAGTGATTGTGAAATGTTGACTCGTAGGACCGATAGAATTCATGCAGTTCGTCGTTTATGGCCGAGTAGTTACCTTTATTGCAGAGGCGAATTTTTTTTTCGCTGGGAAATGGTGAAAAGGTTGTTTGAGGGAAAATGTGGCATGAATTACTTTGTGGTCGCTTATTTCCTTAAGGTATCTAATTGATGACATGAATTCGGAATGCGACGTCATCAACTTCAACATTCAGAACCATGACTTCTTGATTATGTGTTAGTTTTGTCTTGCTCTGCTCTGACGGCCCCTGTAGTACCCATCCCAGTATATTTTCTACAGCCGTCAGTCTGTCCTGGATTCTTCGAGTTCCACCAGTTGTTAGTACGCCTTTAGCAGTGAGCCAAATACACTTTTATGGGGGGGGGGGGCAACGCAGAGGTAAAGACGACCAGCTCTC
The DNA here is from genome assembly GCF_013339725.1 of Rhipicephalus microplus. Taxonomy (NCBI): domain Eukaryota; kingdom Metazoa; phylum Arthropoda; class Arachnida; order Ixodida; family Ixodidae; genus Rhipicephalus; species Rhipicephalus microplus. The sequence goes on along the minus strand of NC_051175.1, from coordinate 26,750,824 downwards.
AAGCGGAGCGAGCGCGAGCAGCAACAACACTCTTCCTTTTCTTCTTTCACTGGTGCTCCTGCCTGTGCCATATATCAAAGCTACAAATCATTCCCCCCCCCCCCCCCCCAGAAAAGGAGCCATCCTGGTGACTTGCGGACCGGATAGTTTGGCCCTGTACCTCTCTATTTTATAATAAATGTTTTTCATCATCATCATAGGATGGGTGGTTAGTAGTGCGGTTTCCATCGATCGACATGAACAGTCTCGCGACCACGACGGCGTTGGTCTGTCGATGGTGGAACCGGCTCAACAATATAGTTAACCCGTGAGGACTGACGTAGGACTCGGTAGGAGCCTTCGTACTTTGGCAGTAGCTTCGTGGAAAGATCGGGAGCAGATGAGGGAACACGAATCCATACCAACGTGCCAGGCGAATATGACTAGGCGGGCAGGTTTTTCCTCGTGACGGTCCTTCTGGTACGCTTGATCTTGTGCGGTTAAGGAACGTGCGAGTTGCCTGCAATCTTCCGCATAGGTGGCGACTTCGAATAGAATTATGGATTCGGAAGCGTCCAGACGGTACAAGAGAATCGTGTCAATGAATGAGGAAGGTTCACGCCCGTAGAGGAGAAAGAACGGAGAAAATCCTGTCGTAGAGAGTGGCGCTATTGTATGCGTAACAAAGGGGAGTAGGCGGTCCCAGTTGGTGTGGTCAGCAGACACGTACATAGCATGTCGCCCAGTGTGCAATTAAACCGTTCGGTCATTCTATTTGTTTGCGGATGGTACGCGCTGGTTGTCCGATGCACAACGTTGCATTCACGAAGAAGTGCTTGTACGGCTTTGAAAAGAAACGTACGTCCGCGGTCGCTGAGTAGCTCACGAGGCACGCCATGGCGAAGAACAAGATTGTGAAGGATAAACAAGCGAAATTCACGTGATGCGGTCTCTGGCAACGCAACAGTTTCAGCATAGCGCGTCAAGTGATCGATAGCGATAACCACCAAGCTGTTCCCGTCAGGAGTGTAGGGAAGGTGACCGTACAAGTCAATTCCGATGCGGTCAAAAGGTCGAGATGGGCAAAGCAACGGCTGCAGTTGTCCATTGGCTATGTTCGGTAGGCTTTTTCGGCGTTGACATTTGGAACACGAACGTACGTACTGTCGGACAAATCAGTACATTCCGCGCCAATAGTACCGCGGCCGGAGGCGTGCATACGTTATCCCACCGGCGTGGCCGCATTGAGGATCCGCATGAAAGGAGTCGCAAATAGCAGAACGTAGGTGGCGAGGAATCACAAGCAACCACTTGCGGCCGTCGAAAAGGTAGTTGCGATGGCATAGGAGTCCATCGAGGATGACAAAATGTCGAGCTGTACGTTGTAGTGAACGATTGGCGGTACCTTGAGTTGGCTGAGACAGTACCTCTATCATAGAGACTATCTAAGCGTCTTGGCGCTGCTCGGAGTGCATGTCAAGGAACGAAGGTGCTGCAGCATCGAGACTGGAAACAGACGCACTTCCATGTTCATGGGTAAGTGGAGAGCGGGAAAGAGCATCGGCATCTGAATATCGGCGGCCCGACCTGTAGATGACATAGATATCATAGTCTTGGAGACGCAATTCCCAACGAGCCAGATGGCCAGACGGGGCTTTTAGTGACGATAACCAGCAGAGGATGTGGTGATCAGTCACGACGTCAAATGAACGGCCATAGACGTAGGGTCGAAGTTTTGTGATTGCCCAAACGATGGCCAGGCATTCCTTTTCTGTGACCGAATGATTCTCTTCAGCCTTAGTAAGAGTGCGACTGGCATAAGAAACCACGTACTCGTCGAAGCCAGACTTGCGTTGAGCAAGAATAGTGCCAAGGCCGACTCCACTAGCGTCGGTGTGGATTTTGGTAGGCACATCTAGGTCAAAGTGATGGAGAATCGGTGGAGATGTCAGCAAATGACGTAGTTTCGCAAATGCGTCATCGCAAGCGGAAGACCACGCCAAAATTCCTTCACTGTCAGAAAGTAGCCGTGTTAAAGGGGCTATTACGGATGCGAAATTACGGACGAATCGATGAAAGTATGAACATACGCCGATAAAGCTCTGGTGTTCCTTTAGTGTCAATGGCTTAGAAAACTGGGCGATGGCACGTAGTTTCGCACTGTCAGGTAGAACACCATCCTTGCTAACAACATGCCCTAAGGTGGTGAGCTTCCGGGCGGCAAAATGGCACTTTTTCAAGTGTTGTTGGAACCCAGCATGTGTGAGGCATTCCAGGACACTTGCGAGGCGCAGGAGATGGGTATCAAAGTCTTTTGAAAAAATGACGACGTCATCCAGATAGCAAAGACACATATGCCATTTGAAGCCTCGAAGTATGTTGTCCATCAGACGTTCGAAGGTGGCAGGGGCGTTGCAAAGACCAAACGGCATCACGTTAAACTCGTACAAGCCGTCCGGAGTTACAAACGCACTCTTGGCGTGGTAAGATTCATTCATGGGTACTTGCTAGTAGATCGAAGATCCAGCGAGGAAAAGAACTCTGCTCTTTGCAAACAGTCGAGAGCGTCGTCAATTCTGGGGAGAGGATAAACATCTTTGCGCGTGATCTTGTTAAGGCGCCTGTAATCAACACAGAATCGTATGCTCCCGTCCTTAATTTTGACCAGTACCACTGGGAAGGCCCACGGACTGTTGGACGGCTGTATGACGCCCTGATTGAGCATATCAGGTACTTGATTGTCGATAACTTGGCATTCAGAGTGAGAGACCCGGCATGGACGCTGACTCAATGGTGCGTGGGCGCCGGTGTCTATACGATGAACAATTGCAGATGTTCGGCCCAAATTGGTTTGCTTGAAGTCGAAAGACGTCCGGAAGCGGTCGAGAAGTTTCAAGAGCTAGGTTCGTTGGACCACAGGAAGGTCCGAATCAATCGATGGAAGGAAGGCGTCCAAGGAAGATGTAGTGGACGTGAGAGCGGGAGTAACACTGGCGATCTGAAGGCTTGTTGCGCGATCGAGCAGTTGACAGGCACAAACACAATCAATAGCCTCAAAACGGCCGATGCATTCGCTACTGAATAATCTGGCTTGCTCTGGAAGGAGATTCTTGGCGTAAATGGTTGCGGAAGTGTTTTCCACCATCAGAAGAGAAAAGGTAGAAGACGGTTTTTTCTAGAAGTGAAGTCTTCAGATGGCGTGAACATGACGAAAAAGCTTGTTAGAATTGTCGTCTGCGAGTGATGATAGTTCCAGTTCGGCCCGGGCACAATCAAGAACGGCATGCTGTGTGGAAAGGAAGTCCAAGCCTAATATCACGTCATGCGAGAAGTATGGAAAAACGATGAATTCGACCACGTACAGGACGTCCTGGATGAGTATCCGAGCCATTCACGTCATAGGATTTACTTGATGCGCGGTTTCCGTACGCAGGGAGAAGCCAGAAAGCGGAATCGTAACTTTCTTTAACTTGCGACGCATTGCTTCACTCAATGCAGACACCGCAGCTCCAGTATCGATTAATGCTCGAATGGCAACACCTTTAATAAAAACAGCTATTTCGTTAGTGGGTAGAGGACGAGGCTTTGTAGAGTTGGACGGTGGCGCAGTTCTTCCCTCTGGAACAGCGATGGTCAGTTTTTTGTTTGGGCAGGTGGTGCACGCCGAAACATCGGTGAAGGCGAACGTTGGCGTTGGGAGGGCGATCGGTGCTGGTTGAAGGCGTGGCGGCTCGGTGGAGGGGTATCCGAATAGCATCGAGAGGCAGCGTCTGTGGTGGCTCTTTGTGGGCGTAGCCGTAGGTTTCATCGATGGTACCTGGATAAGGGACCCGCCGGCGACAGAGAAGGAGGTAAAACTTTATTAGACCAAGGGATTTGGGCACTTACGTCCCAGGGTCCCCGCACGACCCCACTGCGCTATGCGTTCATGAGTTCATACGTTCATGCGTTCATGAGTTCAGACGACAGTAGTAGCAGATGGGTCTGCTATCCAGTGTGCGCCAAGGCTTGTTGGGAAACGTTGAAGGACGGTGGGAAAGGGGAACTTGCGAACCTGCCGGGACGCGCGTTGCGTAGAAGGCGTTCGTTTGGCGGGCAGAGTCGATGACGTTTGACGGCGCATGTGCTGGCCTTTGCGCGACGTCAGCGAAAGTCAGGGTAGCGGACACAGGCGGTGGCTGGTACGTGGGCGGCAGTGCCTCACAGAATTGCTCTTCAATGGTTTGGCGCAGAGACGAGGTCAGCCCGTGAGTATTGCCGGGAAGGAAGAGCGCAAGAGACAACTGGCGAACCACTTACTCTCGGGCGAACTTTTGGATAAACTGTTGTTTTTGTCGTTGGAACTGTTGGACGGCGTCAATACCGTCTGCTCTGGTGAAATTGCACCAACAGTCAATGGTGACGTGGTCGTCATGTCGAAAGTAGGGCGTCGTGTTGAAATGTGCTGTGTTCGCAACTCATCGTAGTGTTCGCTGTGCTGAATACCTTCCGCAACTGTTCGCGGGTCTTTCGCCACCACCATGGGGAAGGCATCATCTTCGATGCCCTTCATATTATGTTTGACCTTGGCTGTTTCGGACATGTCGGGATTGTAGCGACGGCAGGGGCCCACAACGTCCTCAATGTAGGACGAGAAACCCTCTCCAGACAGTTGGGCGCGATCTCGCAAGCGCTGTTCTGCACAGAGCTTGCGCACTGTTGGTCGGCCAAACACGTCTGCGAAGGTGATCGTGAAAGTGGCCCTGTCGGTAAGCTCAGCTTCATGGTTGTTGAACCAGAGCTCCGCTACTCCTCTCAGGTAAAAGCGGACGCGGCCAAGTTTGTCGTTTTCGTCCCGCCTATTATTCACGCTTACTTTCTCGTACGATGAGAGCCAGTCCTCGACGTCCTGCTCATCGGTGCCGCTCAAGATGACTGGGTCTCGCTCTCTCGGGAGACCGGGAACGCGGGCAGGTGGGGATGTAGGAATGATCTGTTGTGCAACGTCGGTGGACATCGTTAACGGCCAAGGTAGAGTTCGGTTGTGGAGTTCCAAGATGGGAAATGTACCCAGCACTATGCACCACTTCTTAGTACGCCTTTAGCAGTGAGCCGAAGACACTTTTACCGGGGGAAATGCAGAAGTAAAGCCGACCAGCTCTCAAGCGGAGCGAGAGCGAGCAGCAACAACACTCTTCCTTCTCTTCTTTCACTGGTGCTCCTGCCTGTGCCATATATCAATGCTACACAGCGAGGAATTCCCTATAATAGTCTGAGCCGATCACTAGTCCTACAAAATCTGTTGCAGTCGTCTCGATCTTGTGATCCGCCACTTGCATCTTTAGCTGTTTCATTTTCTCGCTGATTTTCTGACTTGGAGTGGGTATACAACTGTGCGAGATAACGTCGACTTGTAACGCTTCAATCGCTGTTGTCGTTCTTGTTTCTCGTGATCTTATAGTCACTTGTACCACGTTCATTAGCTTGATCTTTTCGTCTCCTCCAAAAGAACCAATCGTCAGCCTTTCCTGTCGCAACACCTTCGCACCTATTTCCTTCGCTAATCCCGCTTCAATAAATGAACGTTGACTTCCGCTGTCTAATAGCAAACGGCAATGTCGGCCACATGTTTCTCCTTCTCCGCATGCTACAGCCGTCTGCAAAAGCACAAACAAAATGGAGCCATGCGTGATATTTTCGGTTGCCTGTAGCGTAGACGTCGTCGCTACGGTTTACGCTGTTGAGTCCAGCTCTGCCCTTGCTTTCTGCATCACAGTTTTACACACTCACGTGGCATGTCGTCCCTTGCATTGCTTGCATTTTACTTGGGCTTTGCAAATGCGTGCAGTGTGGTTTGGTGGCGTGCATCCGAAGCATGCTCTATTTTCGCTAAGCATAGCTTTCTGTTCATCCGTTGGATTGTTCCGTCGAGAGTTTTTGGTTGCGTGGGTTTTCTACTTGCAGAATAAGCATATTCTGTCTGCTGAGCTATAGAAGCTTGAAGTTTTGCGCATCTGTCGGCCATTCTTTCTTGTTTTTGCAGCTATCCTCTCTTGTTCACGTTGTGTTTCTTCACGAAAAGCCGCTTGCTCTCTCAAGAATAACATAAGCCTGTCCAGCTTTTTCTCGCACGCTTTTCCTGTTGAGTTGCTTTGCTCGCCGTTTTCTGAATCTGAGCTGTTTTTCATGGCTTCTTTTGACTTGAACTGCACTGATAATTCTGGTGGAATTGCTCTTTTTAATACTGGTAACAACATCGGCGCATAGCTCTCGGTTTCCACTTTTAGGAACTTGAGTGCCAATATATTAACTGTCACTCTCTGTACTAGCCTATTTAAGTCATCTGTATCTTGAGCAGACCTCACTTTCTCCAAACTCAAGAGCTCATTCATATGCATCTGAATTGATTGTTCGCGATTGCCGAACGTTTTTTGCAGTATTTTGATTGCGCCGTCTTAATTTTCCTCCGCTGAGTAGTGAAGTCTTTCAATAGCAGCTAACGCTTTTCCGGTTAGCGATGCTCACAAGTAATTAAACTTCCGCCCCTTGCTCATGTTTCGTCTCAGGTGAACTGCCGACTCGTACTGAGCCCAAAAGCGGTTCTACAGCAAAGTTTTTCCCCCCGAACTTGACCATTTCGAGCTTTGGTAGCTTAACTAGTTTCGTTGCTTTTTGTTCTGCACTTGATGGCGCCACCTGCCTTGTCCTATTGTTTAAATCCGATTGTGCAGACTGTCTAAGTCTGAATTCTATAGCAGACAAGGTCGTCGCTAATTCTCATACCGTATCTATGACCCTTTTGAATTCAGCTTTGGCATTGTCTTCTGTCAAAAACTTTTCCATTTGCTCTTTCGCGCTCTTGAGACTGTCGCTTATTCCTTTAATCTCCGCCTGCGTTGTAAGCACCTGCTCCCGCTTAGCTCCATCATTATTCGCTGCTCGGCTGTGTTAATCAGTTGCGTGATCTGGGAGCGAAGTGCTTTCTCTTTCTTCGTTATTCCTTCCTTGCTCATATTTAGGCGGTTAACAATGTCTCCTTACTTGTCAATCGTTCGTTCTGATGCTCGCACCGTCGTCTCGTCGCTCGATCCAGGTCGAGCCTCTGCTCCTTCGCCGTTTTCTTCTCTGCTGCTCCGTGGCAGGTTGACCTTTCTTGCCGGCGAGGAGGTAGTATCCTGGTTCATGGCACCATTATTCAGACGATCGAGACCAGGGTCTGTTTCGAACGAATACGGTTTATTAGAAGAAGTGAAGTAGCACGCGCTCGCTCTTGGCAGCAGTTTTTTTTCTTCTTCTTCCGGCGTTTGATGATGATATTTTATAACTAGAAACCCTATTCTCAGCCCTTTTGCACTCTCGTTGTGAAAATGAACCCATTGCGCCACTTGATTCATCCTTTTCTATTGTGGTGCATAAGGCCCTTCTTTGTTGAAAATTTTCTGTCACCCTTGTTTTTATATAATGAATACCTTCGTCCCCGTCTAGCCTAGCACCTTGAGCTGTAGTGATAAACCTCTGCTCTAGGCTCGTCTCATTCTTAGGGAGTTTAGAGGGTTCCGAAATTTCGCAGCTGCCTTTCTATCATTTTTATGCACTTCTGCTACCCACTGAGCCCCATTTCTTCTAATTTTTTCCTTGATCAGAAGGGATGCTTCCCTTCTACAGCTAAGAAAGATTTCCCACTTTCTTTCAACATCATCTGTCGGTTCACCCCGCTGCTTAGCATGTATGTGTTCCCTAGAGGCTTCCTGCCGTTTTGATATGACTCTCTTGACTTCCTTATCCCACCAACACTTGGTTTTGTGTTTTCCGGGGTGACTTGTCATGTGCCTTAGCAAGCTCTAGCTCAAACAGTCTAATTGATTCTTGTACGTCCACACTGTTTTATTATCCTCAGTGATTACTTTCTCAATTTGTTTAGTAGCCATTTCAATTTGATTTTCTGAATCCAAATTTTCTTGTAGTTGCTCATCTTGTCTCCTTCCCAATTTCACTGCTCTTCTAAAACTTAGTTTGATACGTTCTTGATCACTACCCAGACTTCTGGAGCCACATTCATCTATGTGCATTCCCCGGAGCCTATCATACATCCTAAGTGACATCAGTGCGTAATGTATCATCAACTGCAGCCTTCCTACCTCCCATGTTATTTGTCCTTCCCACTTCTCAGTACTGTGGTGAACGATGAAATCATGCCTTTCACACATATTCATGATCATTTTGCCTGTTGGGTCGGTATGCTTGTCTATATCTATATGTGCGCATTCATATCTCCTAGTATAATTATCTCGCACTCTCCTCCTAATTCCTCAATGCCCTTTGATATACACTCTACCATTGCCTGGTTTTCCTCGCTGGCCTTTGCTCCCATCCACAAGTACACCAATCCAAGGAGTGTCATTTGCCCTGCCACTTTCCCTGTTAGCCATAAAGGTTCCTTGCACTCCTGCTGGACCCTTCGCCAGTCTGTATTTTTTTAAATGAATGCCCCAATACCACCCGCCTTTCTGCTACCTTCTGTTCTATTACCATATTCCCACGCGTAGTCCGGATTTTTAAGGGGTTGTTTCATGTCCCTAAGATGTGTTTCTTCAAAACCGTATACCACCGTCTTCTGCTTCCTTAGCTGTTCTTCTATCTCTTCCCCCTTCAACCTGTTCCTGCCGCCCTGCATGTTAATATACCCTATGTCCGAATTGGCTCGGCCCTCGTGGCTACGTCTATTGCTTCCCTGGACTCTACCTATCTTAGATACTGGTGCCACTTTGAAATCGTATCTGTTCTAACCACCTGCCAAAGAGTCTCCCTGATTGTTTTTCTCCTTACTAGCTATCCTACACCGCGAAAGGCCCGCTCGTCCCCCCCCCCCCCCCCCCCAAAGAGCTACTGCGCGTCCGACAAGTTGCCAACCCACCTCATGACCTAGCCGCCCTTCGAATTGAATTCTGTCTCGTTGAAAACCACCCCACCTATGCACCTCTCTGTTTATTTCCACCACCTCGAAGTCTTTCTGTCGACTCATTCGCCATATCTCTTGGTTTGCGTTGACAACCGCTCTTTGCAGGCTGCCGTCACGTACCGGTATCTCCGGTATTGTGCATATCATTACCTGTGCCGGAGGAGAACTGGCGTGCATGTCATCGACCCCCTTTGCCAGTGTGGTTGCTAGTCCTGCAGTATCTTCATTTGAGACATCGTTTAAACTGCCTGAAATTATCACGAGAGTTCGTCTGTCAGCTGCATTTCAGTTTTGCACTCCCTTGTCTCATGACTGCTTTCAGCTTGCGTCCTGGGAACGTCCCTACTGCAACCCTCTTGTCACCTCTTACCCTTTCTTTGATTGCTTCTGCGCATCGATTTATATTCGAGTCCTCGGCAATTATCACATGCTGTGACTTTTCAGCTGGAGCGTCGTGCATCTGGGGGCTACTTGTACCTGTGACGCCGGCTGCTTTGTCCCCTCCCAGCCCCACCACTACTTCGCTGAAGCTGGGTGTTATTATATTTGGTGGAGGTGCTGGGTATGACGAGTAGCCAATTGCGGCCATCAAGGTTGGTAGTTGCGGCGATAAAGTATTCCATCACAAATGGCGAAGTGAGAGGCTTGTCAGTTTATTGTTCGAGATGGCGGGTGGGTGGGTGTTTCAGATAGGTATTACATCAGAGACGCAATCCACGAATCTTTGCGGTGCTCCGCAGCCATGTCGATGGGTCCTGATAGTGGAAGTTGTTTTGAATGGAGACATCCGCAATATCAGTAGAAACAGGCGAACGTGAAAGAGCATCGTCATCGGCATGCTTTTGGCCGGAGCGATAAATGACACGGTTGTCGTACTCTTCAAGCCGTAAAGCCCTTCGTGCCAAGCGTGTGGAGGGATCCTCGAGGGAGGATAACCAGCAGAGCGCGTGGTGATCGGTAACAACATCGAAAGGGTGGCCGTACAGATCAGGCCGAAATTTTGTAATGGCACAGAAGATCGCTAGGCATTCTTTCTCAGTTACCGAATAATTTGCTTCTGTTCTTGTAAGAGTGCGGCTGGCGTACGCAACAATATTCTTGGTAACTAGGCTTTCGTTGGACAAGTACAGCGCCAAGACCGACACCGCTAGCATCCGTGTCGATTTCTGATGGGAGCGCTTGAATCGAAATGTCGCAGTATGGGCGGTGTTGTAAGCAGTTCACGGAGATTCGCAAAAGCACTGTCGCAGGCTGGAGACCACGCAGATAGATTGTGGTCTCCCTAAAGTAGGTCCGTCAGAGGTGCCATGATCGAGGCAAAATCCCGGATGAAGCGGCGGAAGTATGAGAAAAGCCCAATAAAACTTACGCAGCTCCTTGAGAGACGCAGGCTTCGGGAACTCGCTAACAGCAAGTAGCTTAGCGGGGTCAGGGAGAACGTCATCCTTAGACACGACGTGTCCGAGAATGGTCAGCTTGCGTGCTCCAAAGTGACACTTCTTCAAGTTTAGTTGGAGGCCCGCTGTGGAAAGGCAGCGTAGAACCTGTTCTAAGTGACGAAGGTGTGTGGGAAAATTGGGCGAGAATACCACCACTTCATCCAAGTAGCAAAAACACGTGTTTCATTTGAGGCCTCATAGGATAGTGTTCATTATGCGCTCAAATTTTGTCGGTGCATTGCATAGGCCGAATCGCATCACGTTAAGTACGTATAAGCCGTGTGGTGTAACAAAGGCAGTTTTGGGCCTAATATCCGGATTCATGGGCACTTGCCAATATCCAGAGCGTAGATCAAGGGAGGAAAAGAACTCTGCGCCTTGTAAAGAATCGAGGGCGTCATTGATCCGAGGCAAAGGATACACATCCTTTCGTGTTATTTTGTTTAGGCGACGATAATCTACGCAAAAGCGTATTGTGCCATCCTTCTTTTTAACTAAAACAACCGGCGACGCCCAAGGACTGTTTCATAGTTGAACGACGCCGCACTTTGGCATGTCACCTACTTGTTCATTTATGACACGGCGTTCAGGTGGTGAAACACGGTATGGTCGTTGCCGTAGTGGTGGGTGATTACCTGTGTCGATCTGGTGGCATACAGTACATGTTCGACTTAAGGTAGCGCTGTGATTGTCAAAAGATGGCTAAAACCTATCAAGGAGGCTCAAAATCTCATACCTCTGTTGTGGATTTAGGCCTTCGTCGATTACACGGTTGAAAATGTCGCTAGTAGAAGGGCCATTCACGGAACTACAGTGGAGGGCACTGACTTCTGATAATTCATCAGGAACGTCAAGTGTAGCGATGATTTCGAATGATTCAATTGAGCCGATACATTCGCCCCGAAGCAGCGTAATCGTAAATGGGAACGGATTCCCCACAGGGACGTCGGTCGCACCACCTTGAACAGTAACGGGAGCAGTTGGAAGCGGTGATAGGCGGCGATGAACGAAAGCAGCGGAAGGCGTGAAGAATGTGGTAGCGTCAACGGTGGCGGAACATGACACAGGTGCGAAGACATCAGCGCGCGGAGGGATCTGAGTGTCGTCACTAATGACCAACTTCACGTATGAAGGGCGATCGTCTGCAGGTAGAGCATCGCCAAGAGGACAAAAGACGACTTCGGCACGGGCGAAATCAATGACGGCTTGGTGATGGGAGAGAAAATCAAAGCCTAAAATGATGTCGTGAGAACAGTGCGGGAGTACTACGAACTGCACTGTGTAGGGCACTCCTTGAATTACAAATCAGGCGGTACACGCCGCCACAGGCTGCACAGGCTGTGCAGGGGCAGTATAAAGAAACAAACCCAAGTAAGGCGTTGTCGCTTTTCGAATTGCACGGCAAATGTTTTGGCAATGGCAGAAATGGCGGCACAAGTATCAGTAAGGGCAAGTACAGGTACACCTTCAAAAACGGCATCAATTACATTCGGCGGTGAACGAAGAAAGCTTGTGCTTTGCGACGAAAACGCAGTGCTTGCCTCGGGAACTGCGTCATTTAGTTCTCCGCGTCAATTGTAGCGGGGCGTCGGCACATCGGAAAGGGTGAGCGACGAAGTGGAGAAGGAGATCGGCGATCAGAAGGTGGTCGGTGGCTTTGTCGAGGAGGGTGCCATTCGAGGTCTCGAGTGTAGGGGAACGTGATGTCGTACTTATATGAACGAGGGTTTTCACGTGGATGGAGCGGGTGGCGGCGGCAAAGACGTGCGACGTGTCCGAGCAGACCACACGAAAAGCAGCTCGGTTGGTTGTCGGCAGTGCGCCACAGATTAGGGACTCGGTGGACTTGAGGCCGTGGTGGCTGGGCGGCCTAAACTGGAGCAGGCAGTGTAGGCGGCGCTCGAATCGTCTGTGGTCGTGGTCGTGCTGCTGCGTCGGTACGCGTCAATCGTGCATTGACTGGTGGCGCCAGCTGCGGAGGAAGGACTTCAGACACTTGGTCTTGTATAATAATCCGTAGTGTAGGGCTAAGCGGCGCACTGTGCTCCGGTAGGCCGGAGATGAGCGAAAGTTGGCGGGCGTCTTTTTCGTGCACAGAATGTTTCATCTGCGAGAGGAGGATGGGATCTTGCGAGGGAGTTAAGCCGGACATCGATTCATGATGTGGGACAGCACGGCGGGTGACGAGACGTTGCCGGCGGCACTCGGTAACTTGAGTGACAGTAGCCGGGCTTTTCGAAATGAGCATCTGGAATGCATCCTCGTCGATACCCTTAAAATATGCTTGATGCGGTCCACCACTGTCATGTTCGCATAGACGCGTTTGCACAAGTCAAAGACGTCTTCTATGTAACTTGCGAAATTCTCACCAGGCAGTTGAGATTTTGACTGAAGGCGCTGCTGCACACGATGTTTGCGGACAGCAGGACGACCGAGGACTTCGCTAAACTTTGCCTTGAATGCTGTACAAGTGGAAACGTCGGTCTCATGGTTGCGAAGCCACGAGTAGGCAATGCCACTGAGGTAAATGGCGATGGTGGCCAGTCTCGTGGCTTCGTCCCATTTGTTCACGACACTCACGAGTTTGTAGGTAGCCAGCCAGTCGTCGACGTCGTGATCTTCAGTGCCGCTGAATATGGGAGGGTCCCACTGACGGACCGCACCAGAGCACACGATGGCCTGGGGAGCCATTGGTTGAGGGCTTGTGGCAGATGCAGTGATCATAGCAGCAGGTAGGGTCCGGCTTCGCAACTCCAGTATTGCGAGGAGACCCAGCAAACTTCACCAAATATAATAAAGAACTGAGACAATTTAGAACTGTTATTTGAGACCTAGTAGGAGCGTAAGCCTAGCCAGCGAAAGCGGCGACAACGTCCGGGCCGAGCGTCTCGTGCTTAGTACTGACGATGTGTTTGCCGAGCTATGCTTGACCCACTACTTCTTCATTAGACGACCATTGAACTGGCTGAACCTGTTTTTCCAAACTAGCTTCCTCTTTCTTCTCCGCCGTTCTGGTTACCGGTGCCCTGCTGTTTTCTCCTAAAGCCCGCTCCTTTGTTCACCTTCTCTAGTGCTTCCTCGGCGGACTTCAGCCTTTCGCCTACTGCCCTCGTTTTTTCTTGCTCTGTCGCCAACGCAGTTTACAGCTCGGTGATTTTCATCAACAGTTCACTCTGATCAGCCATCATTTACTCCATTTTTTCATCGGCCTCACATTGCCTACAGTTGGCGTCAGTCTCCTCTTTATTCGCATCTGCATTTGGGTTCGTTTTCAAACCTACCTCGCATTCTGAACACTTTGCAGCCTTTCTAACCATGTCTTTCTGACACCAATTGTCCTTATGAATTGTCCCTCTCGATAATTACAAAACATGGCGTACGACGAACCGTGCCCTATGAAGAAGAGAAACTCTAAGCTCTACTACGAAAAAAAATGCGTGATCAATGTACGTTCACTTCCCCCACGGGGTGGCAAGAGATAAAAAAACCCAAAGAAACAAACACACACACCCGCAAAAACTAGTAAATACCTGATGACTGACCACTGAAAAGCTGTACAGTGTAAAAAGTGCTACAAAGCTTTTACTGCTGCCTTAAAAATGATAAAGGCAAGCTCAAAAATGCAAAACCACTTATCTGCACAGACGGTCGGGAGCGGTCAAAAAACATGTCTATCCACTGTGTCAGTCTGAACTGAAACTGTTCAAAAGTGGATGGATGGATGGATATGGCAGTACCCTTTAGATCGCGCGGTGGCTTGCGCAACCTGGCCGTAATACTTAATGAACCAAAAACTAGATTTATTTTTCCTTTAAATAGTGAGGTTGAGGATTCGTACTTTGCAGTGAAGGGGTTAATTTTAACTCGTGCCTTCACTTTATACACCAATCAGATAACCTACTTCTAGTTGATTCTACCCGCTTAAATTATATTTTGCCCTTCCTCTCCCTAAACCCTAGCGCTTTGAGAAACTCTGGGCCATCATCCTGAATTATAGGGTGAAGCTCTTTACAGAACATGATCAAGTGTTGGGCAGTTTCCTCCTCCTCTCCAACGCACTGCATACCATGTCTACCTCTTCGTATTTGGCCCGATATGTCTTGGCTCGCAAACTCCCGTCCTGGCCTCAAACAGTACAGAACTACCCCGAGTACTATCATAGATCCTTTCCTTGGCAATTTCCTGCTTAGAAGTTCGATAAATCTCTAGTGCAGACTTCTTAATCATGCCAATCTTAAACATAAGTGTCTCAGCTTCCTTCACCTTCTTCTTAACCAATAATTCTTTTTGGTTTGGCCCCTAGCTGTTTTCTAAGAATTTACCAGTCGATTTTCTGGTTCGCTTCCTCCATTTTGCATCGACATTCTTCATGAACAAGTAGCTGATTACCTTCCTAGACCAACGTTCCTCCCCAATTTCTCTCAATCGCTTCTCAAACTTTATCTTGCTGCTAGCTTTCCTGCCCTCAAATGATGTCCACCCCATATCACTTTGTACTCCCGTATTTGGTGTATTCCCGTGAGCTCATAAGGCAAGCCTATCTATTTCACGTTGCTTAATTTCTAATCTTGCTTGAACTTCTGATCTCATGCACAAGACCACATTGCCGAACGTCAGACCAGGAACCACGACCCCCTTTCCTTATTCCTCTCACAACATCGTACCTATTGTAATTCCACAGTGCCCTGTTTTTCATTACCGCAGCATTCCGGTTACCTTTAGTCGTCACGTGTCTTTCGTGTTCCCTTAGGTACTCGGCCCCATTGCTTATCCATACGCCCAGATATTTATATTTATCTGTTATCTCTAGCGTGATCTCCTGTATTCTAAGCTCACTACCTTCATTGTCACTAAAAATCACGACCGCTGATTTTTTTTACCTAATCTGAAATCTAGCCTATCTCCCTCATTACCGCAGATGTCCACCAATCTCTGCAAATTTTCCTTCTTGTCGGCCATTAGCACTATATTGTCACGGGGTCGTGACGTGGCCGAAGACAGGAGACTTCGTGTTGGGATTTAACTGTTTATTTGGGCGAACCTGTGCCCGGTAAACGGAAAGTCCAATTACAGCAGCAGTCTCGCACAGATAGCAGTCCCGGACTGATAGCGGCGAACGGAGCGTCGGCCTTCGATCAACAACTGACAAGCGGCGAAGCGCGTCGGCATTTATACTCTTGCTGTCGAATGTTCTAGCGTTATCGCTGGCGGCGGCGTAGGTTCCAGAACAATCTGTACCGTTCGCACAGTGGGCGTGATCTTATTGAAATGATCTACTACAGTCCGGAACCTTCTCGAAAACTGCAGGCGTGGTTCGCGCTGAGAATGGTGTGGTGTTTTGGGACGATAACGAAAACTTGGGAAATGAAACGTGGCGTTGCCCCCCTCTGAAAAAAAGGCATCGTCCCGATGCTTTAACTAAAGATGAAGGTACAATAATAATGCTAGAAAGTACAATGAATAAATTACGATACAACTATAATACAAAAAAACACTGTTTCAGTTTGTTAACGAGCATGAAACGGCTTGAGGCGCGCGACATGTACGACTTCAGGTCGCGATCGGCGTCGTTGAGAGTTCGTGATGCCGTCGGGGACAACCTCGCAATCAAGTGGGCCGAGACGTCGAACCACCCTGTACGGTCCGAAGTACCGTCGCAGAAGCTTTTCACTTAGTCCACGTCGGCGCATCGGCGTCCACACCCAAACACGTTCACCGGGCTGGTATTCCACGAAGCGTCGTCGAAGGTTGTAACGGTGGCTGTCGGTCGTCTGTTGATTCTTGATACGGAGACGCGCAAGTTGTCGGGCTTCTTCGGCGCGTTGAAGGTACTTGCTCACATCGAGGTTTTCTTCGTCGGTGACGTTGGGTAACATGGCATCGAGCGTCGTTGCCAGGCTCCTTCCGTAGACCAATTTGTATGGAGATATCTGCGTCGTCTCCTGCACCGCCGTGTTGTATGCGAAGGTCACATACGGAACAATGGCGTCCCACGTCTTGTGTTCGACATCGACGTACATTGACAGCATGTCGGCGATCGTCTTGTTAAGCCGCTCGGTGAGGCCGTTGGTCTGTGGGTGGTACGCTGTCGTCCGGCGGCGGTTTGTTTGGCTGTATGCCAAGATCGCTTGAGTTAAGTCGGCAGTGATTGCCGTTCCTCTGTCGGTGATAAGGACCTGCGGGGCGCCGTGACGTAGGACAATATTTTCGACGAAGAACTTAGCTACCTCGGATGCACTGCCTTTTGGCAGGGCTTTTGTCTCGGCGTAGCGGGTGAGGTAGTCAGTAGCTACCATGATCCACTTGTTTCCGAAAGTCGACGTCGGGAACGGCCCCAATAGGTCCATACCAATCTGCTGGAAAGGTCGGCAAGGTGGATTAATTGGCTGCAGAAGTCCCGCTGGCCTTGTCGGCGGTGTCTTGCGTCGCTGAAAGTCCCGGCATGTCCTCACATAACGAGTGACGTCGGTGGGTAAGACGTGGCCAGTAGTACCTTTTTTGTATCCTCGCAAGCGTGCGAGAAACACCGAGGTGCCCTGCCGTCGGATCGTCGTGCAGGGCCAGCAGGCGTTCTGGTCGCAGAGCTGAAGGCACCACAAGGAGGTACTTAGCTCGAAGCGGTGAAAAGTTTTTCTTTTGTAGAAGACCGTTTTGTAGAAAGAACGACGCAAGTGCGCGCTTGAATACCTTCGGGACTTCGGCGGTCCTGCCTTCGAGGTATTCTACTAGGGCCTTAAGTTCCGGGTCGGCCCGCTGTCGTTCAGCGAAGTCGTCGGTAGTTATCGTTCCCATGAAGTACTCGTTATCCGGGTCGTCGGGTAGCGGTTGGTCGACAGGCGCACGAGAGAGACAGTCGGCGTCAGAGTGTTTTTTGCCGGACTTGTAAGTGACAGTAATGTTACTCTTGAAGTCTCAGGCTCCATCGTGCGAGGCGACCTGAAGGGTCCTTCAAGGTGGCTAGCCAACACAAGGCGTGATGGTCGCTCACAACTTTGAAGGGCCTGCCGTAGAGGTAGGGGCGAAATTTCGACGTAGCCCAGATGATGGCGAGGCACTCCTTTTGTGTTGTGGAATAATTTGCTTCTGCTTTGGATAGCGATCGGCTGGCGTAACTAATAACCCTTTCAAGTCCGTCAGCCCTCTGCACAAGAACGGCGCCAAGACCTACGCTGCTTGCGTCAGTATGTATTTCTGTCTCGGCGAATTCGTCGAAATTGGCAAGTAACGGAGGCGTCTGGAGGCGATGTTTGAGCTCCTGGAAAGCGTGTTCCTGTAGCGTTTCCCACTTGAACTCCACGTCGGCCTTGGTAAGGTTAGTGAGAGGATCGGCGATGCGGGCGAAGTTTTTCACGAACCGCCTATAATAGGCGCACAGGCCCAGAAATCGGCGCACGGCCTTCTTGTCAGTGGGCGGCGGGAAGTCGGCGATGGCGGCTGTTTTTCGTGGATCGGGACAAACTCCAGACTTGCTGATAACGTGTCCCAGAAACAAGAGCTCCTCATACGCAAATCTGCACTTTTCTGGCTTCAGTGTGAGTCCGGACGTCTTGATGGCTTGAAGTACAGCTTCAAGGCGCCGAAGATGCTCGTCGAAATTCGAAGAAAACACGACGACGTCGTCCAAGTACACAAGGCAAGTTTGCCACTTCAATCCTGCCAGTACTGTATCCATAACGCGTTGAAAAGTTGCAGGCGCTGAGCAAAGGCCGAAGGGCATCACCTTAAACTCGAAGAGGCCGTCCGGTGTTAGAAACGCCGTCTTCTCTCGGTCTCTTTCGTCGACTTCGATTTGCCAATAGCCAGTCTTGAGGTCCATTGACGAAAAGTACTTGGCGTTATGGAGCCGATCAAGTGCGTCGTCTATTCGTGGGAGAGGATACACGTCCTTTCTTATGGTTTTGTTCAGGCAGCGATAATCGACGCAGAAACGTAGGGTCCCATCTTTTTTCTTCACTAACACCACGGGGGATGCCCATGGACTCTTGGACGGCTGGATAATGTCATACCGCAGCATTTCATCAACTTGTCTCTTCATGGCCTCACGTTCTCGCGTCGAAACCCTGTACGGACTCTAACGGAGTGGTCTGGCATTTTCTTCGGTTATGATGCGATGTTTCGTGATTGGGGTCTGCCGAATTTTTGATGACGACGAAAAGCAATCTTCGTATTGCAGGAGCAGGGCCTTGAGCTGTTCTTGCTTATCGTTCGGTAGTCTGGGATTGACGTCGAAAGCTATGGGAGGGGCTTGGTTTCTCTGAGCAGGTTCCGCAGAATCGGTGAGGGCGAAAGCACTGGTGGCTTCGACAATGTCTTCGATGTATGCGACCGTTGTTCCTTTGTTCACATGTTTGTACTCATTGCTGAAATTCGTGAGCATAACTGTTGCTTTGCCTCCCCGCAGCTCTGCTATTCCTCTTGCGACGCCAATGTTTCGGGTGACCAACAGATGCTGACTGCCTTCAACGACGCCTTCCAAGTCAGGTGATTTAGGAGCGCCGACTGAAATAATGACGCTTGAGCGAGGCGGAATGGTGACTTGTTCTTCCAGCGCATTCAAGGCATGGTGTCCTGACGGCGTGCGCGGTGGTAGTGCTTCTTCTCTGGATAACGTTATCGACTTTGTTTTTAGGTTGATGACAGCACCATGGAGGCATAAGCAGTCCATGCCAAGGATGACATTTCTCGAGCAACGCTGTAGGACTACGAAGTCTGTAGGATAAATACGGCCGTTAATGGTGACTCTCGCTGTGCAGATTCCTGCAGGCGTTACAAGATGACCTCCGGCTGTGCGGATTTCAGGGCCTTTACAAGCTGTCCTAACTTTCTTTAACTTCGCGGCGAACGATCCACTGATGACAGAATAGTCGGCTCCAGTATCGACGAGAGCGGTCACACTGTGGCCGTCAATAAGAACGTCGATGTCGCTAGTTCGCCGTCTCGCGTTACAGTTAGGGCGTGGCGTCGGGTCACGGCTGCGTTGGCTTGATCCGCTGCTTCCATGTTGCGTCGTCAGGCCACCTCCGGTAGGTGAGCTTTCGCCGTCAGGGAGTTGCCTGGTTGGCGTTGTGTTCGTAAAGCTCCGTCGCGGCGTCGTCGTCGTCGGAGGATCTTCGGTAGTTCGTCGCACAGCAACCGCACCTCCACCGGTTGCTGCCCTTAGTTTCCCGGATACGGGCTAGGAGACCGGCCCCGCGTTAGGCTGGAGTACTGCCGGGGGTGCGGTGACATGCGGCGGCTGGGCGACGGCGAACGGGAAGGACTTCGGGGTGTCTATTGAGTTCCGGTCAGGTAGTCGGCGATGTAACGTGGCCGTTCCCCTGGCTGCGGACGTGGTGCATCGACGGCGAAGCCACGCAGTCCCATCTGTCGGTACTGGCAACGGCGGTAAGTGTGCCCGGCCTCGCCGCAGTGGTAGCACAGTGGGCGGTGGTCAGGGGTGCGCCAAACGTCGGTTTTCCTCGGCGCACTGCGCTGGCCCGCTGGTGAACGGTAGGTTGTCGGTGGGGGTGGTGGCGGCGGTGGTGTCCGGCGACGGAAGTGCGATGGGGCGGCGTTTTGGCGTGGACGGGGAGGAGCGTTGTGGCGCACTGCAGCGGCGTAGCTCATAGTTTCTGGCTCGGGCAGCGGTGTTTGGGGAATTCGAAGTGATTGCCGAACTTCTTCTCGCACAATGTCGGCGATCGAATCCACTTGAGGGTGCGCCGAAGGCAACAGTTTGCGCAGCTCTTCCCGCAAGATCGATCGGATCGTTTCACGCAAGTTTTCGGAGTCACTGGTTTGAGCAGCAGCGCATTCTGGAGTCAGGCGACGATTATACTGTCTGGTGCGCATGTCAAGGGTTTTTTCGATGGTGGTCGCCTCGGATACTAATTCTTGGACGGTGTTCGGTGGATTCCTCATTAGTCCCGCGAAGAGCTCCTGTTTGACCCCTCACATGAGGAAACGAACTTTCTTCTCCTCAGGCACATCTGGGTCAGCGTGACGAAATAGGCGGGTCATCTCCTCTGTGAAAATTCCAACCTTCTCATTTGGTAGCTGAACCCGGGTCTCTAGTTGAGCAGCGGCCCTTTCTTTGCGAGCGACACTCGCGAACGTTTGCAGAAATGCGCCGCAGAAGACATCCCACGTTCGGAGCGTGGACTCACGATTCTCTAGCCAGGTCCTTGCGGTGTCTTCCAGGTGGAAGTACACACGACGGAGCTTTTCTTCGTTGTCCCAGTGGTTGAGGGCGGCCACACGGTCGTATGTTCTAGCCAGGACTCCGGGTCTTCGAACGATGACCCATGGAAAATTGGTGGTTCCCTGGGTTGATGCATGACCATCGTGGGCTGGGATGCGGTGGTTGTCATTGTCGCTGCAGTCGCGGTCATGGCCTTGGTCTTCCGCGCCTTGTCTTCTAGAGTCCCATACTCCGGTGGTAGCCCTTGCTGTCGGCGGCTTGTTCGCTGCTCCTGGTTGGCGTCGGTGTCTTCTCCGCGACGTGGGCTGGGTTCACGGCTTGACGGGGGCGTCCGGTACATGAACGAAGCAGCACCTCCACCAGATGTCACGGGGTCGTGACGTGGCCGAAGACAGGAGACTTCGTGTTGAGATTTAACTGTTTATTTGGGCGAACCTGTGCCCGGTAAACGGAAAGTCCAATTACAGCAGCAGTCTCGCACAGATAGCAGTCTCGGACTGATAGCGGCGAACGGAGCGTCGGCCTTCGATCAACAACTGACAAGCGGCGAAGCGCGTCGGCATTTATACTCTTGCCGTCGAATGTTCTAGCGTTATCGCTGGCGGCGGCGTAGGTTCCAGAACAATATGTTCTGGAACCTACGCCGCCGCCAGCGATAACGCTAGCGGCGGCGTAGGTTCCAGAACATATTGTTCTGGAACCTACGCCGCCGCTAGCGTTATCGCACAGTGGGCGTGATCTTATCGAAATGATCTACTACAGTCCGGAACCTTCTCGAAAACTGCAGGCGCGGTTCGCGCTGAGAATGGTGTGGTGTTTTGGGACGATAACGAAAACTTGGGAAATGGAACGTGGCAATATCATCTGCGTACATACTTGCTGGTAGTGCCTGTTCAATGAGTTTGCCTTGTTTGATGAAAGAGAGGTTGAAGCCCAGTTCACTTCCCTCCAATTTTGTCCCTAATCCTTGTAGGTACATCATGAATAATAAGGGTGACAGGGACACCCCTGCCTGAGCCCCCATTTTACTTCTGCAGGCTTGGATACCTGTTTTTCCCACTTTACAACTACCTTGTTCCCTTATAGATATCCGTTCAAGATTTGTGTCAACATCTTTCACGCCTAGTGCGTCCAGTATTCCCCACAATTCCTCTTAAACCACGCCATCGTACGCTATCTTGATATCGAAAAATGCTAGCTTCAGGGGCCTGTGTTCCTTTTCTGCTATTTCAATGCACTGCGTCAGTGAGAACAGATTGTGTTCCAACCTCCTGTGTTTTTGAAACGCATTCTGCAGTTACCCCAGAACCCCCTCATCCTCTATTCATACCTGCAGTCTTTCCTTTATAATCTGCATCGCCAGCCTGTAGACCATTGATGTCTCTGTTATAGAATGGTAGTTGTTTATGTCAGCTTTGTCCCCCTTTCCTTTATGGATCATGCTCATCCTACTAAGTCTCTATCCACCGGAAAGTTCCCCATCGATTGATAGTTTGCTCACTGCCTCTGTCAAAGCCTGCTTAGACTTTGGACCTAATGTCTTTATCAGCGTAATTTGAATGCCATCTGGGCCTGTTGATGTAATACTAGGAATCCTTTTCTCAGATCTTTCCCACTCACATTGTGAAAATGAAGCTATTGCGCTACTTGATAAATCCTTGTCTATTGTGGTGCAAAAAGCACTTCTTTGTTAAAATTTTTCTGTCACCCTTGTTCTTATATAATCAATAGCTTCGTCCCCTTCTAGCCCAGCACCTTGAGCTGTAGTTATAAACCTTAGCTCTAAGCTCGTCTCATTTCTCAGGAAGTTTAGATGGTTCCGAAATTTCGCAGCTGCCTTTCTATTTTTTAATGTACTTCTGCCAGCCACTGAGCTTCCTATCTTCTAATCTTTTTATTGGTCAGAAGGGATGCGTCCCTTCTATAACTTAGAAAGATTTGCCATTTTCTTTCAACATCATCTATCTGTTCATCCCGCTGCTTAGCATGTCTGTGTTCCCTAGAGGCTTCCTAACGTTTTGCTATGGCTCTCTTAACTTTCCCATACCACCAACTTTTTGGTTTGTGTCTTCTTTTTCGGGGTGACTTGTCATGTGCCTTCGAAGCTGCAGCTCAAACAGCCTAAGTAGATTCATGTATGTCCACACCGTGTTATTATCCTCAGTGATTACTTTCTCTATTTCTTTAGGGGCAATTTCAATTTGCCTTTCTGAATAAAAATGTTCTTGTAGTTGCTCATCTTGTCTCCTTCCCTCTTTCATTGCTCTTCCAAAAGTTAGCTTGATACGTTTGTGATCACTACCCAGACTTCTGGAGTCACCTTCACCTATGTGCGTTTCCCTGACCTTATCATACATCTTTTGTGACATCAGTGCGTATTCTATTGTCGACTGCAGTCTTCTTACCTCCCATGTTATTTGCCCTTCACACTTATCGGTACTGTTGCAAATGATCAAGTGAAACCTTTCACACATATCCATGATTATTTTGCCTGTCGGGTCGGTATACCCATCTATATCTTCTATGTGCGCATTCATATCAACTGGTATATTTATCTTGCACTTTCCTCCTAACTCCTGAATGTCATTTGATATACACTCAACCATTGCCTGGTTTTCCTCTCTGGCCTTTGCTCCCCTCCATAAGTACACGAAACCAAGGAGTGTTATTTGCCCTGCCACTTTCCGCTTCAGCCATAAATGTTCCTTGCACCCCTGCTTGATCCTTTGCCAGTCTTCACTTTTACGAATGAATGCCCCAATACCACCCCCCCCGTTCTACTGCCTTCTGTTCTATTACAATATTTACACGCGTAGTCTGGATTGTTAGGAGGTTGTTCCTTGTCCCTGAGATGTGTTTCTATTAAACCGTATACCATCGGCTTCTGCTTCCTTAGCTGTTCTTCTATCTCTTCCCACTTAGCCTGTTCCTATCACCCTGAATGTTAATATTTCCTATGTCTGAATTGGCTCGGCGCTTGTGGCTACGTCTATTTTCGCCCCGTACTCTACCTATCTTAGATACTGGTGACAATCTGTCCATACCAGCTGCCAAAGAGTCTCCCTGGTTGATTTTCTCGTTACTAGCTATCCTATACCCCGAAGGGCCAGCTTGCCCCCCCCCCCCCCTCAAAAAAGCTACTGCGCGTCCTGCAAATCGTCTACCCACCTCATCACCTAGCCGCCCATCAAAGTGAATTCTGTCTCGTTGAAAAGCAGCCTACCTATGCACCTCTCTGTTTATTTCCACCACCTCAAAGCCTTTTTCTCGACTCATCCGCCATATCTCTTGGTTTGTGTTGACAACTGCTCTTTGCAGGTTGCTATCACACACCGGTACCTCCATGTTTGTACATATCACTACCTGTACCTGAGGAGAGGTGGTGGGCATGCCATCGACGCCTTTTACCAGTGTGGTTGCTTGTCCTGCTGTATCTTGATTAAAGACTTCGTTTAAAGCGCCTGAAATTATCACGAGGTTTCGTCTATCAGCTATAGTTCTGAGTTTTGCGCTCGCTTGCCTCATGACTGCTTCCATCTTGCGTCCTGGGAACGCCTCTACTGCAACTCTCTTGTCACCTCTTACCCTTTTTTTTGATGGCTTCTGTGCATCGATTTATAATAGCGTCCCCGGCGAATATTACATGCTGAGAGTGTTCAGCTGGAGCGTCCTGCACCTGTGGTTTCTTGCATCTGTGACGCCGGCTGCTTTGTCTCCTCCCAGCCCAACCACTACTTCGCTGAAGCTGGGCTTGCGACAATTGAACCGGCTGAACCTGTTTTTTCCAAACTTGCTTGCTCTTTCTTCTCCACCATTCTGGTTACCGGTTCCCTACTGCTCTCTTCGTAGGCCACTCCTCTGTTTACCTTGGTTAGTGCTTCCTCGGCGGACTTCAGCCTTTCTCCCATTGCCCTCGTTTTTTATTGCTCTGTCACCAACGTAGTCTCGAGCTCGATGATTCTTATCAGCAGGTCACTCTGAGCAACCATCATTTTGTCCATTTTTTTCTCGACCTCACAGTGCCTACACTTTGCGTCAGCCTCTTGTCCATTCGCTTCTACACTTGGGTGCTTTTTCAAACCAACACCACATCCTGAACACTTCACAGTCTTTTCAACCATGTCTTTCCGACACCAATTGTCCCTATGACTTGTCTCACTCGATAATTACAAAATTCGAGCCCTGCCCTCCGAAAAAGAGAGTCTAAGCTCTACTATAAAAAATTTGCGTGTTCACTGTACGTGTACCTCCCCGATGGGGTTACAAAAGAAATAAACAAGGAAAGAATCAAACACACACACACTTAAAAACTAATAAATACCCGGTGACTGAACCTCGAAAGAGCCGTACAATGAAATAAGTGCTACAAAGATTTCAACTGCTGGCTTATAAATATAAAGGCAAGCTCCAAACATGCGAAACCTTTATCTGCGCAGTCGATTGGGAGCGCTAAAAAACACGTCCATCCACCGTGACAGTCCAAACTCCAGTCCGAGCCCAGCAGTTGGATGGTTGGATGGATTTGGCTGTACACTTTAGACCGCGCGGCGGCTAACGCCACCTAGCCATAATACTTAGTGAACTAACCATTAGTATAATCTTTTTTTTTCTTTAAATAGTGAGGTTGAGGATTCGTACTTTGCAGTGAAGGGTTTAATTTTCACTTGTGCCTTGACTTTAGCCACCAATCAGATAACCTCCTTCTAGTTAAGTCTACCCGCTTAAAGTCTAAAGGTATGGATGGATGGATGGATGGATGGATGGATGGATGGATGGATGGATGGATGGATGGATGGATGGATGGATGGATGGATGGATGGATGGATGGATGGATATGGCTGTACCCTTGAGATCGGGAGGTGGCTAGCGCCACAAAGCCATAATACCTAATGAACCAAACATTAAATTTACTTTCTTCCCTTAAATAGTGAGGTTGAGGATTCGTACTTTGCAGTGAAGGGTTTAGTTTTCACTCGTGCCTTGATTTTATCCATCAATCAGAAAAACTCGTTCTAGTTAATTCTTCGTTTTAAAGTCTATTTTGCCCTCACTGTCCCTAAACCCCAGTGCTTTGAAAAACTCTGCGCCATCATCCTGAACCATTGGGCGAAGCCCTTTACAGAACATTATCAAGTAATCCACAGTTTCTTCTTCCTCTCCACACGCATTGCATACCATGTCTACCCCTTCGTATTTGACCCGATAAGTCTTGGTTCACAATACTCCCGTCCTGGCCTCAAACAGTACAGAACTACCAAGAGTATTATCATAGATCCTTTCCTTGGCAATTTCCTGCTTAAAGGTTCGATAAATCTCTAGAACGGACTTCTTAATCATGCCGATTCTCCACATATCGGTCTCAGCTTCCTTCATCTTCTTCTTAACCGATAATTCCTTTTGGTTTGGCCCCCTTCTTATTTCCAAGTATTTACCAGTCAATTTTCTGGTTCGCTTCTGCCTGTTTGTATCGACATTCTTCATGTAAAGCAGCTGAATACCTTCCTAGCCCAACGCTCCTCCCCCATTTCTATCAATCGCTTCTCAAATTTTATCTTGCTGCTAGCACTCCTGCCCCCAAATTATGTCCATCCGATATAACCTTGTACTCCCTGATTTGGTGTATTCCCGTGAGCTTCTAAGGCAAGCCTACCTATTCCACGTTGCTTAATTTCTAATGTTGTTGAACTTCTCATCTCATGCACAAGACTGCATAGCCGAACGTCAGACCAGGAACCATGACCCCTTTCTATATTCCTCTCCAACATCATATCTATTGTAATTCCACAGTGCCCTGCTTTTCATTACCGCTGCATTCCTGCATTCCTGTTACATTTAGTCGACACATATATTTCGTGTTCTTTTAGGTACTCGGCCCCATGGTTTATCCGAACGCCCAGATATTTGTATTTATCTGTTATCTCTAGCGTGACCTCCTGTATTCTAAGCTCACTACCTTCGTTGTCATTGAAAATCATGACTGCTGATTTTTCCTTACTGAATCTAAAATCTAACCTATCTCCCTCATTACCTCAGAGGTCCACCAATCTCTGCGAATTTTCCTTGTTGTCGGCCATTAGCACTATAGCATCTGCGTACATCAATGGTGGTAGTGCCTGTTCGATAGTTTTCCTTGTTTGACGAAACAGAGGTTGAAGCCCAGTCTACTTCCCTATAATTTGGCCTCTAATCCTTGTAGGTACATCATGAATAGTAAGGGTGACAGGGGACACCCCTGCCAAAGCCCCTGTTTTACATCTGCAGGCTTGGATACTTGTTTTTCCCACTTTTTATTTAGCTTGTTACCTTTATAGATATCCTTTAAAAGATTAGTGACTACATCTTCCACGCCTAGTGTGTCCAGTATTACCTACAATTCCTCTTGAACCACGCTATCGTACACTCTCTTGATATCCAAAAATGCTAGCCCAGGGGCCTGTGTTCCTTTTCTGCTTTTTCGATGCACTGCGTCAGTGAGAACAGATTGTCTTCCAACCTCCTGTGTTTCCGAAACCCATTCTGCAGTTCCCCCAGCACCCCTTTATCCTCTATTCATGCCTGCAGTCTTTTCTTTAAAATCTGCATCGCCAGCCTGTAGACCACTGATGTTACTGTTATAGGACGGTAGTTGTTTATAACAGCTTTTTCCCCATTTTCTTTTTAGATCATGCTCATCCTGCTAAGTTTCCATCCATCGGGAACTTCTCCATCGATTATTATTTTGCTCACTGCCTCTCTCAAAGCCTGCTTAGACTTCGGACCTAATGTCTTTATCAGCATAATTCGAATGCCATCTGGGCCTGTTGATGTACTACTAGGAACCTTTTTCTCAGCTGTTTCCCACTCCTGTTGTGAAAATGGAGACATTGCGCCACTTGATTCATTCTTGTCTATTGTGGTGCATAAAGCACTTCTTTGTTGAAATTTTTCTGTCACCCTTTTTTTTATATAGTCAATAGCTTCGCCCCATTCTACCTAGCACCTTGAGCTGTAGTTATAAGCCTCTGCTCTTGGCTCGTCTCATTTCTTAGGGAGTTTAGATGGTTCCGAAATTTCGCAGCTACCTTTCTGTACTTTTTGTGTACTTCTGCCAGCCACTGGGCTCCCTTTCTTCTAATCTTTTTATTGATCAGAAGGAATGCATCCCTTCTACAGCTTAGAAAGATTTCTCATTTTCTTTCAACATCATCTGTCGGTTTACCCCGCTGCTTAGCATGTCTGTGTTCCCTCTAGGCTTCCTGACGTTTTGCTATGGCTCTCTTAACTTCCTCATCCCACCAACTTTTAGATTGGTGTTTTCTTTTCCTGGGTGACTTGTCACGTGCCTAAGCAAGCTCTAGCTCAAACAGTCTATTTAGATTCGTGTATGTCCACACTGTTTTATTATCCTCAGTGATCACTTTCTCAATCGTTAGTGGCTACTTCAATTTGCCTTTCTGAATAAAAACTTTTCTGTAGTTGCACATCTTTTTTCCTTCCCACTTTCACTGCTTTTCCAAAACTTAGCTTAATACGTATGTGATCACTACCCAGACTTCTGGAGTCACCTTCATCTATGTGCATTCCCCTGAGCTTACCATACATCCTTTGTGACATCAGTGCGTAATGTATCGTCGACTGCAGCCTTCCTATCTCCCATGTTATTTGCACTTCACACTTCTCGGTAGTGTTGGAAATGATCAAATCAAGCCTTTCACACATATCCATGATCATTTTGCCTGTCAGGTCGGTATAGCCATCTATATATTCTATGTGTGCATTCATATCTCCTTGTATAAATATTTCGCACTCTCCTCCTAACTCCTGAATGTGCTTTGATATACTCTCTACCATTGCCTGGTTTTCCTCCCTGGCCTTTGCTCCCGTCCACAAGTACACGAAACCAAGGAGTGTCATTTGCCCTGCCACTTTCCCTTTTAGCCACAAATGTTCCTTGCACTTCTGCGTGACCCTTTGCCAGTCTGTACATTTATGAATGAATGTCCCAATACCACCCCCCTTTCTGCTGCCTTCTGTTCTATAACAATATTCCCACGCGTAGTCCGTATTGTTTGGAAGCTATTCCATGTCCCTGAGATGTGTTTCTACAAAACCGTATACCATTGGCCTCTACTCCCTTAGCTGTTCTTCTATCTCTTCCCACTTCAGCCTGTTCCTACCTCTATGCATGTTAATATACCCTATGTCTGAATTCGCTCGGCGCTCGTGGCTATGTCTATTTCTGCCCCGGACTCTACCTATCTCAGATACTGGTGCCACTTTGGAATCGCATCTGTCCATACCACCTGTCAAAGAGTCCCCCTGGTTCTTTTCCTCGTTACTAGCTATCCTGCACCCAGATGGCCCCGTTTGCACCCAAAAAAGCTACTGCGCGTCCTGCAAGTCGCCAACCCACCTCATGACCTAGCCGCCCATCGAAGTGAATTCTTTCTCGTTGAAAACCACCGCACCTATGCACCTCTCTGTTTATTTATACCACCTCAAAGCCTTTCTCTCGACTCATCCGCCATATCTCTTGGTTTGAGTTGACAACCGCTCTTTGCAGGTTGCCGTCACGAACCGGTACCTCCGGTATCGTGCATATCGCTACCTGTACCTGAGGAGAATTGGCGCGCATGTCATCGAGGCCTTTTGCCAATGTAGTTGCTTGTCCTGCTGTATCTTCATTTAAGACATCGTTTAAACCACCTGAAAGTATTACGAGGTTTCGCCTATCAACTGAAGTTTTGAATTTTGCACTCGTTTGCCTCATGACTGCTTCCAGCTTGCGTCCTGGTAACGCCCCTACTGGAACCCTTTTGTCACCTCTTACCCTCTCTTTGATGGCTTCTGTGCATCGATTTATATTCGAGTGTCCGGCGATTATCACATGCTGTGACTTTTCAGCTGGAGCGTCCTGCACCTGGGGGTTACTAGCACCAGTGGCGCCAGCTGCTTTGTACCATTCCAGCCCCCCGCCCCCACGACCTAGCTGAAGCTGGGCCTTGCGACAATTGAACTGGCTGAACCTGTTTTTTCCAAACTTGCTAGCTCTTTCTTCTCCGCCAATATGGTTGCCGGTTCCCTACTGTTCTCTACGTAGGCCGCTCCTCTGTTCACCTTGGCTGGTGCTTCCTCGGCCTTTCTCCCATTGTCTTCGTTTTCCCTTGCTCTGTCGCCAGTGAAGTCTCGAGCTCGGTGATTCTCATCAGCAGGTCACTCTGGGTAACCATCATTTTCTCCAATTTTTTCTCGACCTCACATTGCCTACACTTCCCGTCGGCCTCTTCTCTTTCCGCTGCTACTCTTGGGTCCACTTTCAAACCAACGCCTGATCCTGAACACTTCACAGTCTTTTTAACCATGTCTATCCGACACCAATTGTCCCTATGACTTGTCTCACTCGATAATTACACAATTCGAGCCCTGCCCTACGAAAAAGAGAAAGTCTAAGCTCTACTACAGAACTTTGCGTGTTCAATGTACGTTCATCTCCCCCACGAGGTGGCAAAAGATAAAAAACACAAAAAAGCAAAAAAAATCAAACGCACACACACGCACAAACTAATAAATACCTGGTGACTGACCCCCGAAAGAGCCGTACAATAAAATAAGTGCTATAGAGATTTTAACTGTTGCCCTATTTTTATAAATACACGCTCAAAACATGCAAGACAACTTATCTGCGCAGTCGATCGGGAGCGCTCAAACAACACGTCCATCCACTGTGATAGTGGTGGATGGATGGATGGATGGATGGATGGATGGATGGATGGATGGATGGATGGATATGGCTGTACCCTTTAGATCGGGCGGTGGCTAGCGCCACCAAGCCGTAATACTTAATGAACCAAAAATTAGATTTATTTTTTTTCCTTACCTAGTGAGGTTGAGGATTCGTACTTTGCAGCGAAGGGTTCAATTTTCACTCGTGCCTTGACCTTAGCCATCAATTAGATAATCTCTTTCTAGTTAATTCTACCAGCTTAAAGTCTATTTTGCCCTCACTGTCCCTAAACCCAAGTGCTTTGAAAAACTCTGCGCCATCAACCTGAACTACAGGGTGAAGCCCCTTGCAGAACATTATCAAGTGTTCGGCAGCTTCTTCTTCCTCTCGACACGCACTGCATACCGTGTCTACCCCTTCGTACTTGGCCCGATATGTCTTTGTTCGCAATATTCCCGTCCTGGCCTCAAACAGTAGAGAACTACCCCGAGTATTATCATAGATCCTTTCCTTGGCTATTTCCTGCTTAAAAGTTTGATAGATCTCTAGTGCGGACTTCTTAATCATGCCAATTCTCCACATAGCGGTCTCAGATTCCTTCACTTTCTTCTTAACCGATAGTTCTTTTTGGTTTGGCCGCCTGCTGTTTTCTAAGTATTTACCAGTCAACTTCTTGGTTCGCTTCCTCCATTTTGTATCGACATTCTTCATGTACAAGTAGCTGAAAACCTTCCTAGCCCAACGCTCTTCCCCCATTTCTCTCAATCGCTTCTCAAATTTTATCTTGCTGCTAGCTTCCCTGCCCTCAAATGATGTCCATCCGATATCACCTTGCACTCCCTGATTAGGTGTATTCCCGTGAGCTCCTAAGGCAAGCCTACCAATTCCACGTTGCTTAATTTTTAATCTTGCTTGAATTTCTGATCTCATGCACAAGACCGCATTGCCGAACGTCAGACCAGAAACCATGACCCCTTTCCATGTTCCTCTTACAACATCATACCTATTGTAATTCCACAGTGCCCTGCTTTTCATTACCGCTGCATTTATTTTACCATTAGTCGACACGTATATTTCGTGTTCCCTTAGGTACTCGGCCCCATTGTTCATCCATACACCCAGATATTCGTATTTATCTGCTATCTCTAGTGTGACCACCTGTATTCTAAGCTCACTACCTTCATTGTCATTAAAAATTGTGACTGCTGATTTTTTCTTACTGAATGTGAAATCTAACCTATCTCCCTCATTACCGCAGATGTCTTCCAATCTCTGTTAATCTTCCTTGTTGTCGGCCATTAGCACTATATCAACTGCGTACATCAATGCTGGTAGTGCCTGCTCAATGAGGTTTTCTTGTTTGACGAAAGAGAGTTTGAAGCCCAGTCCACTCCCCTCTAATTTGGCCTCTAATCCTTGTAGGTACATCATGAATAACAATGGTGACAGAGGACACTCCTGCCTAAGCCCCCGTTTCACCTCTGCGAGCTTAGATGCCTGCTTTTTCCACTTTATAACTACCTTGTTACTTTCACAGATCTCCTTTAAAAAATTAGTGACTACATCTTCCACACCTAGTGTGTCCAGTATTCCCCACAATTCCTCTTGAACCAGGCTATCGTACGCTCCCTTGATATCCAAAAATGCTGGCCCAGGGGCCTGTGTTCCTCTTCTGCTATTTCGATGCACTGCGTCAGTGAGAACAGAATGTTTTCCAACCTCCTGTGTTTCCGAAACCCATTTTGCAGTTCCCCCAGCACCCTCTTAACCTCTATCCATGCCTGTAGTCTTTCCTTTATAATCTGCATCGCCAGCCTGTAGACCACTGATGTCACTGTTATAGGATGGCAGTTGTTTATGTCAGCTTTGTCCCCCTTTCCTTTAGAGATCATGCTCATCCTGCTAAGTTTCCATCCATCGGGAATTTATCCATCAATTAATCTTTTGCTCACTGCCTCTCTCAAAGCCTGCTTAAACTTCCGACCTAATATCTTTATCAGCATAATTGGAATGCCATCTGGGCCTGTTGATGTACTACTAGCAACCCTTTTCTCAACCCTTTCTTACTCTTGTTGTGAAAATGTAGCCATTGCGCCACTTGATAAATCCTTGTCTATTGCGGTGCAAAAAGCACTTCTTTGTTAAAATTTTTCTGTCACCCTTGTTCTTATATAATCAATAGCTTCGTCCCCTTCTAGCCCAGCACCTTGAGCTGTAGTTATAAACCTTAGCTCTAAGCTCGTCTCATTTCTCAGGAAGTTTAGATGGTTCCGAAATTTCGCAGCTGCCTTTCTATTTTTTAATGTACTTCTGCCAGCCACTGAGCTTCCTATCTTCTAATCTTTTTATTGGTCAGAAGGGATGCGTCCCTTCTATAACTTAGAAAGATTTGCCATTTTCATTCAACATCATCTATCTGTTCATCCCGCTGCTTAGCATGTCTGTGTTCCCTAGAGGCTTCCTAACGTTTTGCTATGGCTCTCTTAACTTTCCCATACCACCAACTTTTTGGTTTGTGTCTTCTTTTTCGGGGTGACTTGTCATGTGCCTTCGAAGCTGCAGCTCAAACAGCCTAAGTAGATTCATGTATGTCCACACCGTGTTATTATCCTCAGTGATTACTTTCTCTATTTCTTTAGGGGCAATTTCAATTTGCCTTTCTGAATAAAAATGTTCTTGTAGTTGCTCATCTTGTCTCCTTCCCTCTTTCATTGCTCTTCCAAAAGTTAGCTTGATACGTTTGTGATCACTACCCAGACTTCTGGAGTCACCTTCACCTATGTGCGTTTCCCTGACCTTATCATACATCTTTTGTGACATCAGTGCGTATTCTATTGTCGACTGCAGTCTTCTTACCTCCCATGTTATTTGCCCTTCACACTTATCGGTACTGTTGCAAATGATCAAGTGAAACCTTTCACACATATCCATGATTATTTTGCCTGTCGGGTCGGTATACCCATCTATATCTTCTATGTGCGCATTCATATCAACTGGTATATTTATCTTGCACTTTCCTCCTAACTCCTGAATGTCATTTGATATACACTCAACCATTGCCTGGTTTTCCTCTCTGGCCTTTGCTCCCCTCCATAAGTACACGAAACCAAGGAGTGTTATTTGCCCTGCCACTTTCCGCTTCAGCCATAAATGTTCCTTGCACCCCTGCTTGATCCTTTGCCAGTCTTCACTTTTACGAATGAATGCCCCAATACCACCCCCCCCCCGTTCTACTGCCTTCTGTTCTGTTACAATATTTACACGCGTAGTCCGGATTGTTAGGAGGTTGTTCCTTGTCCCTGAGATGTGTTTCTATTAAACCGTATACCATCGGCTTCTGCTTCCTTAGCTGTTCTTCTATCTCTTCCCACTTAGCCTGTTCCTATCACCCTGAATGTTAATATTTCCTATGTCTGAATTGGCTCGGCGCTTGTGGCTACGTCTATTTTTGCCCCGGACTCTACCTATCTTAGATACTGGTGACAATCTGTCCATACCAGCTGCCAAAGAGTCTCCCTGGTTGATTTTCTCGTTACTAGCTATCCTATACCCCGAAGGGCCAGCTTGCCCCCCCCCCCCCCAAAAAAGCTACTGCGCGTCCTGCAAATCGTCTACCCACCTCATCACCTAGCCGCCCATCAAAGTGAATTCTGTCTCGTTGAAAAGCAGCCTACCTATGCACCTCTCTGTTTATTTCCACCACCTCAAAGCCTTTTTCTCGACTCATCCGCCATATCTCTTGGTTTGTGTTGACAACTGCTCTTTGCAGGTTGCTATCACACACCGGTACCTCCATGTTTGTACATATCACTACCTGTACCTGAGGAGAGGTGGTGGGCATGCCATCGACGCCTTTTACCAGTGTGGTTGCTTGTCCTGCTGTATCTTGATTAAAGACTTCGTTTAAAGCGCCTGAAATTATCACGAGGTTTCGTCTATCAGCTATAGTTCTGAGTTTTGCGCTCGCTTGCCTCATGACTGCTTCCATCTTGCGTCCTGGGAACGCCTCTACTGCAACTCTCTTGTCACCTCTTAGCCTTTTTTTGATGGCTTCTGTGCATCGATTTATAATAGCGTCCCCGGCGAATATTACATGCTGAGAGTGTTCAGCTGGAGCGTCCTGCACCTGTGGTTTCTTGCACCTGTGACGCCGGCTGCTTTGTCTCCTCCCAGCCCAACCACTACTTCGCTGAAGCTGGGCTTGCGACAATTGAACCGGCTGAACCTGTTTTTTCCAAACTTGCTTGCTCTTTCTTCTCCACCATTCTGGTTACCGGTTCCCTACTGCTCTCTTCGTAGGCCACTCCTCTGTTTACCTTGGTTAGTGCTTCCTCGGCGGACTTCAGCCTTTCTCCCATTGCCCTCGTTTTTTATTGCTCTGTCACCAACGTAGTCTCGAGCTCGATGATTCTTATCAGCAGGTCACTCTGAGCAACCATCATTTTGTCCATTTTTTTCTCGACCTCACAGTGCCTACACTTTGCGTCAGCCTCTTGTCCATTCGCTTCTACACTTGGGTGCTTTTTCAAACCAACACCACATCCTGAACACTTCACAGTCTTTTCAACCATGTCTTTCCGACACCAATTGTCCCTATGACTTGTCTCACTCGATAATTACAAAATTCGA
Organism: Rhipicephalus microplus; assembly: GCF_013339725.1. NCBI lineage: Eukaryota > Metazoa > Arthropoda > Arachnida > Ixodida > Ixodidae > Rhipicephalus > Rhipicephalus microplus. Next base: position 26,715,956 of record NC_051175.1, on the reverse strand, counting down.
GCCCTGCCCTCCGAAAAAGAGAGTCTAAGCTCTACTATAAAAAATTTGCGTGTTCACTGTACGTGTACCTCCCCGATGGGGTTACAAAAGAAATAAACAAGGAAAAAATCAAACACACACACACTTAAAAACTAATAAATACCCGGTGACTGAACCTCGAAAGAGCCGTACAATGAAATAAGTGCTACAAAGATTTCAACTGCTGGCTTATAAATATAAAGGCAAGCTCCAAACATGCGAAACCTTTATCTGCGCAGTCGATTGGGAGCGCTAAAAAACACGTCCATCCACCGTGACAGTCCAAACTCCAGTCCGAGCCCAGCAGTTGGATGGTTGGATGGATTTGGCTGTACACTTTAGACCGCGCGGCGGCTAACGCCACCTAGCCATAATACTTAGTGAACTAACCATTAGTATAATCTTTTTTTTTTCTTTAAATAGTGAGGTTGAGGATTCGTACTTTGCAGTGAAGGGTTTAATTTTCACTTGTGCCTTGACTTTAGCCACCAATCAGATAACCTCCTTCTAGTTAAGTCTACCCGCTTAAAGTCTAAAGGTATGGATGGATGGATGGATGGATGGATGGATGGATGGATGGATGGATGGATGGATGGATGGATGGATGGATGGATGGATGGATGGATATGGCTGTACCCTTGAGATCGGGAGGTGGCTAGCGCCACAAAGCCATAATACCTAATGAACCAAACATTAAATTTACTTTCTTCCCTTAAATAGTGAGGTTGAGGATTCGTACTTTGCAGTGAAGGGTTTAGTTTTCACTCGTGCCTTGATTTTATCCATCAGTCAGAAAAACTCGTTCTAGTTAATTCTTCGTTTTTAAAGTCTATTTTGCCCTCACTGTCCCTAAACCCCAGTGCTTTGAAAAACTCTGCGCCATCATCCTGAACCATTGGGCGAAGCCCTTTACAGAACATTATCAAGTAATCCACAGTTTCTTCTTCCTCTCCACACGCATTGCATACCATGTCTACCCCTTCGTATTTGACCCGATAAGTCTTGGTTCACAATACTCCCGTCCTGGCCTCAAACAGTACAGAACTACCAAGAGTATTATCATAGATCCTTTCCTTGGCAATTTCCTGCTTAAAGGTTCGATAAATCTCTAGAACGGACTTATTAATCATGCCGATTCTCCACATATCGGTCTCAGCTTCCTTCATCTTCTTCTTAACCGATAATTCCTTTTGGTTTGGCCCCCTTCTTATTTCCAAGTATTTACCAGTCAATTTTCTGGTTCGCTTCTGCCTGTTTGTATCGACATTCTTCATGTAAAGCAGCTGAATACCTTCCTAGCCCAACGCTCCTCCCCCATTTCTATCAATCGCTTCTCAAATTTTATCTTGCTGCTAGCACTCCTGCCCCCAAATTATGTCCATCCGATATAACCTTGTACTCCCTGATTTGGTGTATTCCCGTGAGCTTCTAAGGCAAGCCTACCTATTCCACGTTGCTTAATTTCTAATGTTGCTTGAACTTCTCATCTCATGCACAAGACTGCATAGCCGAACGTCAGACCAGGAACCATGACCCCTTTCTATATTCCTCTCCAACATCATATCTATTGTAATTCCACAGTGCCCTGCTTTTCATTACCGCTGCATTCCTGCATTCCTGTTACATTTAGTCGACACATATATTTCGTGTTCTTTTAGGTACTCGGCCCCATGGTTTATCCGAACGCCCAGATATTTGTATTTATCTGTTATCTCTAGCGTGACCTCCTGTATTCTAAGCTCACTACCTTCGTTGTCATTGAAAATCATGACTGCTGATTTTTCCTTACTGAATCTAAAATCTAACCTATCTCCCTCATTACCTCAGAGGTCCACCAATCTCTGCGAATTTTCCTTGTTGTCGGCCATTAGCACTATAGCATCTGCGTACATCAATGGTGGTAGTGCCTGTTCGATAGTTTTCCTTGTTTGACGAAACAGAGGTTGAAGCCCAGTCTACTTCCCTATAATTTGGCCTCTAATCCTTGTAGGTACATCATGAATAGTAAGGGTGACAGGGGACACCCCTGCCAAAGCCCCTGTTTTACATCTGCAGGCTTGGATACTTGTTTTTCCCACTTTTTATTTAGCTTGTTACCTTTATAGATATCCTTTAAAAGATTAGTGACTACATCTTCCACGCCTAGTGTGTCCAGTATTCCCTACAATTCCTCTTGAACCACGCTATCGTACACTCTCTTGATATCCAAAAATGCTAGCCCAGGGGCCTGTGTTCCTTTTCTGCTTTTTCGATGCACTGCGTCAGTGAGAACAGATTGTCTTCCAACCTCCTGTGTTTCCGAAACCCATTCTGCAGTTCCCCCAGCACCCCTTTATCCTCTATTCATGCCTGCAGTCTTTTCTTTAAAATCTGCATCGCCAGCCTGTAGACCACTGATGTTACTGTTATAGGACGGTAGTTGTTTATAACAGCTTTTTCCCCATTTTCTTTTTAGATCATGCTCATCCTGCTAAGTTTCCATCCATCGGGAACTTCTCCATCGATTATTATTTTGCTCACTGCCTCTCTCAAAGCCTGCTTAGACTTCGGACCTAATGTCTTTATCAGCATAATTCGAATGCCATCTGGGCCTGTTGATGTACTACTAGGAACCTTTTTCTCAGCTGTTTCCCACTCCTGTTGTGAAAATGGAGACATTGCGCCACTTGATTCATTCTTGTCTATTGTGGTGCATAAAGCACTTCTTTGTTGAAATTTTTCTGTCACCCTTTTTTTTATATAGTCAATAGCTTCGCCCCATTCTACCTAGCACCTTGAGCTGTAGTTATAAGCCTCTGCTCTTGGCTCGTCTCATTTCTTAGGGAGTTTAGATGGTTCCGAAATTTCGCAGCTACCTTTCTGTACTTTTTGTGTACTTCTGCCAGCCACTGGGCTCCCTTTCTTCTAATCTTTTTATTGATCAGAAGGAATGCATCCCTTCTACAGCTTAGAAAGATTTCTCATTTTCTTTCAACATCATCTGTCGGTTTACCCCGCTGCTTAGCATGTCTGTGTTCCCTCTAGGCTTCCTGACGTTTTGCTATGGCTCTCTTAACTTCCTCATCCCACCAACTTTTGGATTGGTGTTTTCTTTTCCTGGGTGACTTGTCACGTGCCTAAGCAAGCTCTAGCTCAAACAGTCTATTTAGATTCGTGTATGTCCACACTGTTTTATTATCCTCAGTGATTACTTTCTCAATCGTTAGTGGCTACTTCAATTTGCCTTTCTGAATAAAAACTTTTCTGTAGTTGCACATCTTTTTTCCTTCCCACTTTCACTGCTTTTCCAAAACTTAGCTTAATACGTATGTGATCACTACCCAGACTTCTGGAGTCACCTTCATCTATGTGCATTCCCCTGAGCTTACCATACATCCTTTGTGACATCAGTGCGTAATGTATCGTCGACTGCAGCCTTCCTATCTCCCATGTTATTTGCACTTCACACTTCTCGGTAGTGTTGGAAATGATCAAATCAAGCCTTTCACACATATCCATGATCATTTTGCCTGTCAGGTCGGTATAGCCATCTATATATTCTATGTGTGCATTCATATCTCCTTGTATAAATATTTCGCACTCTCCTCCTAACTCCTGAATGTGCTTTGATATACTCTCTACCATTGCCTGGTTTTCCTCCCTGGCCTTTGCTCCCGTCCACAAGTACACGAAACCAAGGAGTGTCATTTGCCCTGCCACTTTCCCTTTTAGCCACAAATGTTCCTTGCACTTCTGCGTGACCCTTTGCCAGTCTGTACATTTATGAATGAATGTCCCAATACCACCCCCCTTTCTGCTGCCTTCTGTTCTATAACAATATTCCCACGCGTAGTCCGTATTGTTTGGAAGCTATTCCATGTCCCTGAGATGTGTTTCTACAAAACCGTATACCATTGGCCTCTACTCCCTTAGCTGTTCTTCTATCTCTTCCCACTTCAGCCTGTTCCTACCTCTATGCATGTTAATATACCCTATGTCTGAATTCGCTCGGCGCTCGTGGCTATGTCTATTTCTGCCCCGGACTCTACCTATCTCAGATACTGGTGCCACTTTGGAATCGCATCTGTCCATACCACCTGTCAAAGAGTCCCCCTGGTTCTTTTCCTCGTTACTAGCTATCCTGCACCCAGATGGCCCCGTTTGCACCCAAAAAAGCTACTGCGCGTCCTGCAAGTCGCCAACCCACCTCATGACCTAGCCGCCCATCGAAGTGAATTCTTTCTCGTTGAAAACCACCGCACCTATGCACCTCTCTGTTTATTTATACCACCTCAAAGCCTTTCTCTCGACTCATCCGCCATATCTCTTGGTTTGAGTTGACAACCGCTCTTTGCAGGTTGCCGTCACGAACCGGTACCTCCGGTATCGTGCATATCGCTACCTGTACCTGAGGAGAATTGGCGCGCATGTCATCGAGGCCTTTTGCCAATGTAGTTGCTTGTCCTGCTGTATCTTCATTTAAGACATCGTTTAAACCACCTGAAAGTATTACGAGGTTTCGCCTATCAACTGAAGTTTTGAATTTTGCACTCGTTTGCCTCATGACTGCTTCCAGCTTGCGTCCTGGTAACGCCCCTACTGGAACCCTTTTGTCACCTCTTACCCTCTCTTTGATGGCTTCTGTGCATCGATTTATATTCGAGTGTCCGGCGATTATCACATGCTGTGACTTTTCAGCTGGAGCGTCCTGCACCTGGGGGTTACTAGCACCAGTGGCGCCAGCTGCTTTGTACCATTCCAGCCCCCCGCCCCCACGACCTAGCTGAAGCTGGGCCTTGCGACAATTGAACTGGCTGAACCTGTTTTTTCCAAACTTGCTAGCTCTTTCTTCTCCGCCAATATGGTTGCCGGTTCCCTACTGTTCTCTACGTAGGCCGCTCCTCTGTTCACCTTGGCTGGTGCTTCCTCGGCCTTTCTCCCATTGTCTTCGTTTTCCCTTGCTCTGTCGCCAGTGAAGTCTCGAGCTCGGTGATTCTCATCAGCAGGTCACTCTGGGTTACCATCATTTTCTCCAATTTTTTCTCGACCTCACATTGCCTACACTTCCCGTCGGCCTCTTCTCTTTCCGCTGCTACTCTTGGGTCCACTTTCAAACCAACGCCTGATCCTGAACACTTCACAGTCTTTTTAACCATGTCTTTCCGACACCAATTGTCCCTATGACTTGTCTCACTCGATAATTACACAATTCGAGCCCTGCCCTACGAAAAAGAGAAAGTCTAAGCTCTACTACAGAACTTTGCGTGTTCAATGTACGTTCATCTCCCCCACGAGGTGGCAAAAGATAAAAAACACAAAAAAGCAAAAAAATCAAACGCACACACACGCACAAAGTAATAAATACCTGGTGACTGACCCCCGAAAGAGCCGTACAATAAAATAAGTGCTATAGAGATTTTAACTGTTGCCCTATTTTTATAAATACACGCTCAAAACATGCAAGACAACTTATCTGCGCAGTCGATCGGGAGCGCTCAAACAACACGTCCATCCACTGTGATAGTGGTGGATGGATGGATGGATGGATGGATGGATGGATGGATGGATGGATGGATGGATGGATGGATGGATGGATGGATGGATGGATGGATGGATGGATGGATGGATGGATGGATGGATGGATGGATGGATGGATATGGCTGTACCCTTTAGATCGGGCGGTGGCTAGCGCCACCAAGCCGTAATACTTAATGAACCAAAAATTAGATTTATTTTTTTTCCTTATCTAGTGAGGTTGAGGATTCGTACTTTGCAGCGAAGGGTTCAATTTTCACTCGTGCCTTGACCTTAGCCATCAATTAGATAATCTCTTTCTAGTTAATTCTACCAGCTTAAAGTCTATTTTGCCCTCACTGTCCCTAATCCCAAGTGCTTTGAAAAACTCTGCGCCATCAACCTGAACTACAGGGTGAAGCCCCTTGCAGAACATTATCAAGTGTTCGGCAGCTTCTTCTTCCTCTCGACACGCACTGCATACCGTGTCTACCCCTTCGTACTTGGCCCGATATGTCTTTTTTCGCAATATTCCCGTCCTGGCCTCAAACAGTAGAGAACTACCCCGAGTATTATCATAGATCCTTTCCTTGGCTATTTCCTGCTTAAAAGTTTGATAGATCTCTAGTGCGGACTTCTTAATCATGCCAATTCTCCACATAGCGGTCTCAGATTCCTTCACTTTCTTCTTAACCGACTATTCTTTTTAGTTTAACTCCCTGCTGTTTTCCAAGTATTTACCACTCAATTTTCTGGTTCGCTTCCGCCATTTTGTATCGACATTCTTCATGTAAAGCAGCTGAATACCTTCCTAGGCCAACGCTTCTCCCCCATTTCTATCAATCGCTTCTCAAATTTTATCTTGCTGCTAGCTTCCCTGCACTCAAATGATGTCCATCCGATATCACCTTGTACTCCCTGATTAGGTGTATTCCCGTGAGCTCCTAAGGCAAGCCTACCAATTCCACGTTGCTTAATTTTTAATCTTGCTTGAATTTCTGATCTCATGCACAAGACCGCATTGCCGAACGTCAGACCAGAAACCATGACCCCTTTCCATGTTCCTCTTACAACATCATACCTATTGTAATTCCACAGTGCCCTGCTTTTCATTACCGCTGCATTTATTTTACCATTAGTCGACACGTATATTTCGTGTTCCCTTAGGTACTCGGCCCCATTGTTCATCCATACACCCAGATATTCGTATTTATCTGCTATCTCTAGTGTGACCACCTGTATTCTAAGCTCACTACCTTCATTGTCATTAAAAATTGTGACTGCTGATTTTTTCTTACTGAATGTGAAATCTAACCTATCTCCCTCATTACCGCAGATGTCTTCCAATCTCTGTTAATCTTCCTTGTTGTCGGCCATTAGCACTATATCAACTGCGTACATCAATGCTGGTAGTGCCTGCTCAATGAGGTTTTCTTGTTTGACGAAAGAGAGTTTGAAGCCCAGTCCACTCCCCTCTAATTTGGCCTCTAATCCTTGTAGGTACATCATGAATAACAATGGTGACAGAGGACACTCCTGCCTAAGCCCCCGTTTCACCTCTGCGGGCTTAGATGCCTGCTTTTTCCACTTTATAAGTACCTTGTTACTTTCACAGATCTCCTTTAAAAAATTAGTGACTACATCTTCCACACCTAGTGTGTCCAGTAATCCCCACAATTCCTCTTGAACCAGGCTATCGTACGCTCCCTTGATATCCAAAAATGCTGGCCCAGGGGCCTGTGTTCCTCTTCTGCTATTTCGATGCACTGCGTCAGTGAGAACAGAATGTTTTCCAACCTCCTGTGTTTCCGAAACCCATTTTGCAGTTCCCCCAGCACCCTCTTAACCTCTATCCCTGCCTGTAGTCTTTCCTTTATAATCTGCATCGCCAGCCTGTAGACCACTGATGTCACTGTTATAGGATGGCAGTTGTTTATGTCAGCTTTGTCCCCCTTTCCTTTAGAGATCATGCTCATCCTGCTAAGTTTCCATCCATCGGGAATTTATCCATCAATTAAACTTTTGCTCACTGCCTCTCTCAAAGCCTGCTTAAACTTCCGACCTAATATCTTTATCAGCATAATTGGAATGCCATCTGGGCCTGTTGATGTACTACTAGCAACCCTTTTCTCAACCCTTTCTTACTCTTGTTGTGAAAATGTAGCCATTGCGCCACTTGATTCATCCTCGTCTATTGTGGTGCATAAAGCACTTCTGTGTTGAAATTTTTCTGTCACCCTTGTTCTTATATATTCAATAGCTTCGTCCCCTTCTAGCCTAGCACCTTGAGTGGTAGGTATAAACCTCTGCTCTAGGCTCGTCTCATTTCTTAGGGAGTTTAAATGGAAATGTGTGCCAGCGCCACCTGGCGGTTTCGTCCAAAGGCGTAACGCGCTAGTCGGCGCGTTCATCACACATGGCTATTTTAGCCGCTGAACTGACAGGCGAATCGATTGCGTCGCGTTTACATAAGGGTAGAATTAAGAAAGAACCGACCATTTACTGGTGACAGAATAAATTGCCGAAGAAAGCCAGGTTTATTAAAAACCGTATTTGTAGATACATGGCGCCCCCTTCCAAAAAAAAAAAAAAAAAACATCGGCGGCGGCGGCGCGCTGGTCAGTTGGCGTCGGCGGCACAGCGAAAACTGTCGGTGGCGGCGCGTAGACGTCCCGGTGCACACCTCTAGCGGCGGCTGTTTTTATCGCCGCAAAGCTCTTTGCGCTTGTGGCCGTGAGTTTCGTTGTTGCGAATAAATAATCTGTTTATTGTTTTTTAGTAGGCAAGGAAACGTGAGTGACTTTAGTGCTCAGTGTAAAAAAATCAAAGCAAATGCTTCTGCCTTGACTTTTTTGACACTTAGCGTTTTAAGCGTGTTAAAAAAGGTATACAGGTATATCAATTTGCATTATATGTACACAGTTGCTTCAGAGCAGTAGTAATCCTGTAAGGAGATGCAGTGAAAATAGAAGTGTCGCTCGCACGCAGTCATAAACCTTTGGCAAATATTAGTGCAGCGCCTGTGCAAACTCTTTTAATTCTTTGGGGTATCCACCTTTCACGGAATTGTTTGAGAAGCTCTTGAACATTCGGACAGAACGATGCTTGGGACACTGCTTGAGACGTTGAAGCCCACATATCAATCAACCTATTTATTAGCCACCAGAAGTAAGGCGTAATCTACGTGAAAATACGTGCACATGATGCGGTCAAGTATACAAAAATATTTCAGGCGATATGTTTGCCCTATTGAAATCATTTAAATTGTACGAGCTCTGTTATGTCTTTTAGATACATTGTTGCAAAAAATGCAGCTTTTGTAACCAAACCCTCTGGCAATGCGAAAATTACTTACGTCCAGCGCACTCGACACCAAGATGCAATTGGTGCACATCGTGCTCAATATAGAAGGAAGAAAGAAAACAAGAGGTGGCTTGACGTCACACTCTTCAAGTCCAGTCATAAAAAAATTAAACTGGGGCATGCTGGGAATTTATCAAAAGCATGAAGCACGAGGGGGATCGGCGTCTGATGAGGTTGAATTGTGGACAAATTAGGCACGCTCTCTTCTACGTATTGTTTCCTTTGTGGTGCTGAATACTATGTGCTACAGCCAACCATGAGAAACTTTTTCTCGGGTCAAAACAAACCTCGCTTGTGTTTTATAAGACTTTTCACCTATCAGGTCCAAAAGCAGCGCTCTTTTAAAGAGAATAGCAGAATGTGTGTACCTATATGTTCAATAAATGAAGCCTAGTGTCCAGTATAGTGGACATGGTTCTCCTGTGGAAATCGTTGTACTAACAACTTTCTTAATTTTTGCATGCTTTTAGAAAGTCTATAGCTAAAAAAGAAGATAAAAAAACTTTGTTCTGCCCTAGAAAAAGTTCGGGTCGGAAAAGAATATGGCGTAGCCACAAATTAAGTATTGAACCTGATATTATGAATACAATAGATTACCTACGACGAGAAAAAACTAAAGAATGTAATGCAGTTGGTCGTAGCTTCTTCGTATATAAATTATCTATGACTATATATTGAAACTGTGAGGACTCAAATTCAACTGTGCCAAAGAAAGACAGAAGTCCTCAGTCTGTAAAAACCGTTCATGGGCGGTTCGAAACATGTTCGCGTACTTTACACCAGGCGGCTCCTAAATGGCGTGAAGAATGCGCTCGCAGTGGGGTATTACTCTTCGGTTCCGACAATGACGAGCGAGCTAGAACAGGTTGAAGAGCGAAGGCATTTCCGTAGGGAACTCGCCAGCGTCATGGCGGGAGGAGAAAAGAGCGAGCGGGGGGAAGCGTTCAACTTCATGCGGCACGTGTTGGACGTTTAAAGAACTAGCCCGTCGTGAGCCGGAATCCTGGCCTCGCAAATCCAAACAAACATCAGTGATGCAGTATGTGCTATACTATGGTGCTAGTGAAGAATTTTATAAAGAACGGCAACCAAAATATCACAGCATGGAGAAGTCTACATAACAAAAAGTCATGAGGATGTTGCGAATGTAAGACAAACGAAGAAACCAATTCATTTGGTTGCTGCTGATGCTCACCAAGCAGAAGCAGCAGCACATTTGCAGGCTCTTAAAGGGAAAATTGTTCTTCGTGGCCCAGCAGTACTTCTTTGAAACCACACTAGATACAATATGATGGCGCTTTCTGTGCACGGCGTATTGCGCACTGCTGACATTTTCTCGAAACAAATAGCTGATCTGTAAAAAAAAAAACAATACATAAGTTAGAAAGCTTTCAAACACACATGTTCAAAATACACATGTTCAAAAGCTTTGATAAAGTCTGTACTATATGCAGTGGTTGTGGTGCCACCAGATATATAATCTTGGCATAACGAAACAGCATCAGTTTATCAAAATATTCATTGCACATTCTACACAGTATACTTGTAGGGATGGCAAAAGCTATGCCTTCGTTGTAGAAAATTGCGATTCAAATTCCCCAAAACCTGTAAGTATTTTTCACGCTTGTAAGTCACTTTGATTGTATTTATTGTATATTATCCTTCGGCGTGCTCAAAGTAAAAAAAAAACACAGTTTGTCTTGTGCGTTTCATGTAGCCCAATGACAGTGAATAATACAAAACGCCGCATGCCGCCCCTAGAGTTTTTTACAAATACCTAGAGAAAAATGTGTGGCGCCACCGTCTATTCGAATTTCTTAAGGGGCGATGTTGGAGTACTGAGAATCATGGTGTATGTGTGTTCGAGGCTTGTGTTGGCTGGGGTTGAGTGAGGTTTCGGCTCAAAAGCGAATAGGACTGCTCAAATAAAGTTTCTCTAAAACAAATTCAACGTTTATAATCGGATCTCATTCACGCGTATATATTCTAAAATAAAAGCCCATTCACCTTGATGGCACAACCAAGCGGCGAAAGAAAGAAACAGACGACATAAAGTAGTAGAGGGAACGCTCGCTTTTTCGTCTGCCTGCCAAGCTTAGCTGCCGTTGGTTACTTCTTGTGCTCCGTAAAATTGTACCTAGACGTAGAAGGTTCTAGTCTTAAATACAACACGTTTTGTGCAATCACAAAAATAAATAGCTTATTATGTGCTCTTTTAGTAAAAAATTAATCATTTTAACGTTCAGCCAGACGCCTCTTCAAGGTATACAAATCGAAGTCAAGTTCGAAGCTCAAGTATCCCGTCATTACCTCTCATCCAGTAGCTAACGAGCGCCAGATTTCCCTATAGGTGTCAGTGTGAAAAAGTCTATGAAGCCGCCAATACGCTCAAGCTCGACCAGCGAAGCGAAATGATTAGAGCAATGAAATGTGCAGCTACGACTACACGGCAGTCCAAGCTAACTTCTCCTCCACTTCACCGGTGCCATCCGAACGACGTTGCTGTTCGACAAATTTTGACAATTTAGACGTTGCGAAAAGCGGACGCGTGTATTCGTGTCGCTATCCTTGTTTCGATCGTGCTAATGAAACCTGCAACATCCGAGTGCAGCGAATTGTGCAGTGTTGGAGTCCGATCATGGCTGTGATGCAAGCGCTACATAATGTGAAGGTAAATGCTTGTGTTCCGTTGAAGAAGAAGCTGCATGATACTTACAGCGCAAGTAATGACGACGGCGTAATATGTTTGCAAACTGTCGCTACGGTAAACATTCGGTACTGTGCAGGTGCGATCGTACGCCACTCGCTAGTGGCCTACTACTGCGTCGAATTCGCCAGGCAGGCTCGGCACAAATTATGTCGGAGTGCCGTGTAGTTCATACGTGAATTCTAGTCCGCACGTTTTTTTGTAGCACGCACAGGATTACGCAAAGCATCGTTGATACACGGACGATCAGCTGACTTCTCCACCCTTCACACTGTGGTAAGAAACGAGCCAGGGAACATTCAGCAGTTCCTATAGTTTGGGAAAGTACTTTGGTCTTATATTCGTTCATTTGACTATCAAGAGTACATCTGGCGAAAGCAGCACGGGGAGCACGTCCGTGCGTCCAATCTTTTTTCTATGCGAGTTCACGGGTTGACCATCCTCCTGCAGCCATTGAATGGCATGGCGCGCCACCTATAATTGCGAATTTCACATAAAAAGCCGTGAAACAACGTGGTAACGATAGCCCTGCCACGTTGTCAAACAACAAAAATGAAGCATAGTTGCGAGTGCACCTCTTTTCTGTAAACTACCTCTGCTTACAATTTTGTACGTGGCACTACACTCAAGTATTGCAGTGTTAAGAACTGTCTGGTTCAATTACAGGCACCACACGCAATATTACTGTCACAAAAAGCAACGCGAAAACCACGTAAGCTACAATGCGCCCATTCCCTTTCAGCCGTGGGCAATATGGTGGCGCGTAGGCTTCAGCCACGGAGCCCCTCCGTCACTCCAGAAGCTTTATTATAACTGTACACCCACGGCCGCTACATCTCCGCTTTTGAAAGAGGGAGAGATCTAGTGGCCGTTGTATAACCTTCGAAAACTTCTGGAGTGGTGGAGGCACTCCGTGGCTGAGGCTACAGTGTCTGGAAATATACTGGCTGTACTGAAGCCGACGTGCCACTATATTGCTTACGACCGAAAGCGAATGGGTGCTTTGTAGCTTACGATGTTGTGAGGTGCCTCTAATTGAACAGGGCGGTTCTGAACACGTCTCTCATAACTTTTCAAGACGACGATGGCGCGCTCTTGGGTAGCACTAAAGTCCCTAGATTTTCCCTGTTCTTTTTTTAAGTAGCGACAACTACCTCTTCTCTTGACCTCCTCTCACACGCAGTTGGCGTCAGCCGCCATGTTCTTCCTAACTTTCGAGGATCGAGAAACCGCTTGAGTACCGAACCGCCAACCATCGTCGAGTGCCGATATCGTTAGCCATTCACGACTGTTAACGGCCGCATGAGTGCAGATGATCAAATACGATCGCAAGGGGGCTTAATAATATTGCACTTTTGGGCGCCGAACGCGCCATTTGTAGCAGTTAACAGTGTCCGCCCGCAACTTTTTTCGACGACCCATGCTGTGTTTTATTGCACCGTGCTGTAAGAGGGGGCATTTTCTGAGCTATGTTTCACCCTACATTGGCCATGTGTCAACCTGTGTGTTGCCCCGCAGCGATGGTCTAGCGGCTGAGGTACTCGGCTGCTGACCCGTAGGTCGCGGGATCGAATCCCTGCTACGGCTTCTGCACTTCCGATGGAGGCGGAAATGTTGTAGGCCCGTGTGCTCAGATTTGGGTGCGCGTTAAAGAACCCCAGGTTGTCAAAATTTCCGGAGACCTCCATTATGGCGTCTCTCATAATCATATCGTGGTTGTGGAACGTTAAATCAACATATCAATTAATCAATAAATCAATCAATCAATCAATAAATCAACATGTATGTTGCATATAGCAGGAAGGCGTGTTACGCACGCCTGCCATGTCTTGAATATTGCAGCAAGTGCTGCGCTGGTGCGTTTGAGAAGACCAGTCTCTTCGCACGCAATTAACGCACAAAAATATTAGCGCTTATAAATGCCTGCTCGTCCCAGCGGAGGCGTTAACACCATTCAGTTACTTTTTTTACCCTGCAGCTCATAGCGAAAATGTCGTAAAAGTACATTATCTGCTTTCTGGACGTTCGTACTTGGGGTATGTTCAGTCTTCATGCAAATGTGGAAGCTTACTAAATAGTATAAATAAGTGGTTTTCACAAGGGTGTCGGCGAAGGTATTTTTAGAAGCGCGAAAAACCCATCCTAAAGAAAGTCGTATTTGTTTCACCGCAAAACATTTTTGCATTGCGGCGGAGTTAATTTACGTTTTCCATTGCAATCATATAGCGGTAAAACTTTCGTTGCAATTTTCGACAATTACAGCAACTACAGGGGCTAAGTCGTGTTGCACTTGTTAGTGTGCCCTCTGTGTTTGTGGCGTGTCCAGTCCGTCTTTGTACGGTTAAAAGCACGTTTATCAAAGATTTCTTTATATTGTAATGCAAGAGACATGGTCCTCGTTCGGAAGCGCTTGTTCTCACGAGATCGAGCGCTGTTGCGGCGAACTGTCTCGCCCCATCCCAGCGCCACCTTCCACTCAGAAGGCGGCACCGAGCGATTCTGGGAAAAACGTAGCCTCCTACGCCGAGCCACCTTGCAGTTCCGGGAATGCCTGCGCCTCCTCCGCCGAGCACCGGAAACTGGTCTCAGAGAAAGGACCCAAAACGTTATTTAAGGCCGTGCCAGCCCCATGAATGGAGGATTTTGCCCCAGCCGACGTTATCGTGCTGGCTGGCTCTTTACGAACCTGTACCTGCTTAGTAAACGTTCCTATACCTGTTGCTGTTTTCACAACGATTGCCTCCCCGTAGGGGCGTCTGCGTAAGTAGGCGTTTGGAGCGTAGCGGCACCACGGACCCGAGCTAACGGGAGATTTCCGACTCCCTCCCACGCCTAGCCGTGCGTGGCTGTGCTGTGTCCGGGGAAAAGGGGATCCTGGGGATTGAGCCGACGCCGGGTGATTGAACCTCTACGGCCCCCCAGCTGAGGCAACACACCCCTTTGGCCGCGGCTTCACGTAGACGGCACCCCTGGACTGACCCACCCAGGAGGAATTGGCAGTCGCCCTTTTCTATCTCATTCTTCCTACATCTTGGTCTTTAATTGTCACTTTCTATCTGCCCTGTCTTCTAATCTCTTCCGTTTACTTCCAAATTTCTTGGCGGCAAGGACTAACCTTGTGTGGATGCCCCGTCTTGGCTATCACATATTAGGTTATAGCAGCGCTGTACAGCTGGCGTCGACAGGACTTGCTTAGCATCTCCTGCCACGTCCCCTGGTTGGGCTCGGTGTTGGGCGGCTGGCACTGCTGCCGAATTTTATAGTTGATTTATGGCCAATGCTCCCCCCCTTCCTGATCGCTCCCTGAAAAGTTGGCGCACCAAAGACACGCTCATGCTCAATACACCAAAACCAACCTTCCCATAATACCATGTTATTCATAGTCAGAACGAAAACAAGACATTACGTGCAATTTCACCTTTTTCTCGTGTCAAAAACTCTCACCGAAGCAATAGGCCCAGGTTATAAAGTGACAAAGATGGAAAATGGCAATCTCCTTCTGGAGGTTCGCGACAAAACTCAATACAACAAACTATCCAGAGTTATAACATTTGGGGACACTCCTGTTTGAGTGAGCCCACATAGGTCTATGAACACAGTCCCTGGGGTAATTTCCGATGATGATCTCATCATTATGAGTGAAAGCGAGCTGTTAGAAGGATGGCAAGACCAAAACGTTGTGAAGGTACAGAGAATAATAATCATGCGTGACAACAACGAAAACAGACCCCTACAAAACACGTAATAATTACCTTCGGTACCAGTGACCGACCAGCATCAATTGAAACCGGCTATTGTAAGCTCCGCGTAAGACCATACATTCCCAACTCTCGTCGATGTTTCAAGTATCAACGTTTCGGGCATGGATCGCAGAGTTGCAGAGGGTGCGACACTTGCGCAAAGTGTGCATCCATGCAACACATATTCGACAACTGCGCCTCAGAAACAACTCATTGTTCGAACTGTGAAGGAGATCACGCTGCCTACTCGCGATCATGCCCCACATGGAAAAAAGAGAAACAAATAGTAGAACTTAAGGTCAAATTTAATATGTCATTCGAAGAAGCACGTCAAAGGTTCGCACTACACAACCAGTCTTTTCCGTCCTTCGCCTATGTGACGCGCCGGGGCGCCGCGCCACACGTTTCGGCACCCGCGCATGTCACAAAGAGTGTGGCCGCGGCAGTGTCACCAGCGCCCCCGGCTGGAGCAGCCTGTACTGCTCCGCCATCTGACAAACACGGTCGGCAGACCCCCGTGTCTGCTGGACCTCGGACCGCTGCAAGCGCAGTTAGGCCCGAAAATTCTGTGAACATGCCTGCCGAGCAGGCACCATCCGCTACCTCACAAGAGGTGATGGATACAAGTCCCACTCCTCCGGCGCCTCAGACGCCGAAGGATAGTCGCAACTCCTTGGAGCGCGCCAAAAAAGAAAAACCCCGAATCACAGGGCCCCCGAAAGGCCCTGTAACCTAACGCAACACTTCTGCACACACAGCACCACACAAAATTAAAATAACACAAATACTATAGTGGAACGTCACAGGACTGCTGAGAAACCTCGACGATATCCAGGAACGTTTACACAAACACACACCAAAGGTGTTGTGCGTACAAGAGACACACCTGAAATCTAAACACACCAACTTTTTACGTCATTACGTTGCTTTTCGGAAGGACCGGATTTGTTGCCATTGTGCCATCCGGTGTTGTTGCCATTATAGTCAATCAGGAGATTGCACGCACACACCTACCACTACAAACATCCCTTGAGGCACTGGAGGTTCGAGCAGTTCTTTTGAATAAGCTCGTCACCATCTGCTCTCTATACATACCTCCACAACACGGTCTTGAAAAGCATCAATTCGAGTCCTTGATAGACGAACTTCTAGAACCTTATATTATCCTTGGAGATTTCAATGCACATAGCGATCTACGGGGTGACTCTCGCTGCAATGCTCGAGGTCGCCTGATTGAACAGTTCCTTTTTTCTTCCGGTGCATGCCTATTGAATCGAAAAGAGCCAACATATTACAACATCGCTAACAATACGTACTCAACAATAGACCTCAGCATAACATTTCCATCACTCCTGCCTCTACCTAAATGAGAAGTCATAATAATCCATAAGGTAGCGACCATTTTGCTATCGTTATCAGCACATCAATAACAAATACATGTCCTGCACAAGTTGCCAAATGGCTCACCGACAAAGCGGATTGGGAAAAGTTTCAGAAAATTACTAAAATTACCTTGGACTAACATGGCGGCGTGGAGCATATAGGATGCTGTGTGCTACTTTACAGCTTTCTTGGTTGATGCAGCAACGAAATGTATTCCCCAAACATGTGGACCGTCAAGCAAATGACGAGTCCCATAGTGGAATAATCAGTGCCGTGATGCTCGAAAAAACAAAAACAAAATAAGGCATGGAAGTTGCTTGGAGACTCGCCCACAGCCGAGAATCTTGTAAACTTTAAGAACATCAAGTCGCAAGCAAGGAGGACGCGCTGACAGGCTAGAAGAGAAAGTTGGCACAAATTTTCACCAGGCATTAACTCATACACAGAGGAGTGGAGAGTCCGGAACATAGTTGGTAAGGTGGCAGGACGAAACGCACATTCACTTCCTCTAGTGAAAACACAAGGGGAGAGTTTGGAAGACCAGGCAAACACTCTCGGATCGCACTTCGAACAGGTCTCCAGCTCATCACACTATAGCGAAGTGTTCCGAAGGTACAAAACCACAATAGAAACACAAAAAGTAGAGCGCAAACCCAAAACACACGAGGCATACAATGAACTTTTCGGTTTCGTTGTACTACAAGCTTCACTTATCTGCTGCAATAAATCTACCCCAGGCCAAGACCGTGTGGCATATGAAATGTTAAAACACCTGCCCACTGAAACCCAGAAAGCTCTCCTCTCTCTGTATAATGCGATATGGTCTTCCGGCGAGCTACCCTCAGCCTGGAAGGAAGCTATTGTTATCCCAATTCTAAAACAAGGCAAGGACCCGACCTAAGTATCCAGCTACAGGCCAATAGCATTAACCAGCTCTCTTTGCAAGGTCTTTGAAAAAATTATTAACAGGCACCTGATGCACTTCCTTGAAATTAATGGCCTACTTGACCCATACCACTGTGGGTTTCGAAAGGCTCGGTCCACCACTGACCACCTCGTCCGTATCGAGGCACAAATTCGCGACGCTTTCGTTCATAAGC
This sequence comes from Rhipicephalus microplus, assembly GCF_013339725.1. NCBI lineage: Eukaryota > Metazoa > Arthropoda > Arachnida > Ixodida > Ixodidae > Rhipicephalus > Rhipicephalus microplus. The sequence continues at coordinate 26,698,152 of NC_051175.1, read as the reverse complement.
ATTTTTTTCTTTCTGTTTTCCTCGATAAGACAAAGGCTTATGACAGACACTACATGGCAGTTTCGCATATTGCGAGACCTGTCACATTTAGGTATGCTGAGTAGAATGCTGTCAATCATCGAAAGCTACTTGTCCAACCAAACATTCTGTGTCCGAGTTGGCACTGCCTTATCTCGAATATTTGTTCAAGAAACAGGAGTGCCACCAGGAGGTGTATTGAGCTGCACACTTTTCATAGTTAAATGAATTCCTTGCACCTGTCTCTCTCACGTAATATTTTTATTGCATATATGTCGATCATGTACAGATTGGTTTCAAATCGTGCAACATCTCAGTGTGCCAACGTCAAGTTCAACTCGGGTTGAACAAGGTATCTCAATGAGCAGATAAGAATGGTTTTATTCTCAACGCGCGAAAGAGCACTTGTGTCTTGTTCAGCCGAAAGTGGGGCCTCCATCCTGACCCCGACATTGACCTGCATGGTCAACCTCTGTCAGTGAAGACCGAGCACAAGTTTCTTGGTCTCATATGAGACACTAAACTAACCTTCATCCCACACATCAAGTATTTAAAGGGCAGGTGCTTAAAAACAATGAACATTTTGAAAGTGCTGTCACGCACTACGTGGAGTAGTGACACGAAATGTCTAATAAATTTATATAAAAGCCTCGTACGCACACGCGTAGATTACGGTGCTATAATCTATCAGTCGGCAACACCATCAGCCTTGAAGATTCTTGACCTTGTCCACCATCTAGGCATTCGCCTCTCTACGGGTGCTTTCCAAACTAGCCCTGTGGAGAGCCTGTACGTGGATTCGAATGAATGGTCGTCCCCCTACAAAGATGTTTCCTGTTCTTTTTGTGCTTTTTGAAGGTGAAGGCAGACAAGCAACACCCTTCCCATTTCACAACTAATGATTTGTCTTGTTCTGGCTTGTTCGAGAACCGTCCTTCGTTTAGGCAGCCCTGCGCGCTCCGTGTAAGGAGCCTGGCCGAAGAAACAAGTGTGCCTCTTCTTGAACACAGTTTGATGACTCCTGCAACATATCTGCCACCGTGGCAGTGGCAGCCTATAGACTGTGGTGTCTCTTTTGTTGAAGTCACAAAGCACGCACCACTTGCACACATACATACATACATACTTCCTAGAACTGCAACATAAATACACATGCCCTGAGTTCATTACAAATTCGTCAAAGACCAACACTTCTTAGCCATATGCAGCGGTAGGCCAATCCTTTTCCGAGGCTGGCGTTCTTCATTCTGATGCAAGCAATTTCACAGAAGCTGACGCAATACTGGCGGTCGTAAAACACATCAAACAGATAAAACTACAAAAGGCGGTAATATACACAGATTCCCTAAGCGTGGTCAAAGCCCTGAAAACTCCTAAAAAACACAAGAACCCCGTGCTGGTGTCACTTTTTTCACTTCTGCGCACACTGTACGCATCAAAACAGCATGTCGTTGTCTGCTGGGTTCCAGGGCAACGTGAGATACAGGGGAATGTTTTGGCCGACAAGCTGGCTGCTTCCGCCAACGACACTACTCCCAATGCATCAATACCAATCACTGCACTTGACTTCAAACCTTTTCTAAAACGAAAGCTCAGGGGGTATTGGCAGAGCACGTGGAATCAACGCACAAATAATAAACTCCATGCTATTAGCCGCAACTAGGTTATTGGCCGCCACTATCAAAATCATGACACACAAAATTAACACTAACAATGCTTAGAACAGGACATACACACTCTACACATTAATTTCTTCTATCTACCGGCAATCCACCATATTGTGAGAGATGTGGAGAACCACTTACGGTTCTCCACATTCTCGTTCAGTGCAATGAGCTAGATGCTCTAAGAAAAAAGCACTTTTTACTGCCCCACCGGCAGCAGCTCCCACTACACCCTGGGAGGCTTATCGGTGGGGATCCGCTTATTAGACAGCAATCACTTTTCATGTTTTCATGTTTCAAGTTGTTCATAGCTTTCACCCCATATTTCGAGGTGATCCGTAGCACGACCTCTCTACCGTGGTCGTGGCTGTGGTGACTACTTCTCTATCATGGTTTTATTATCATGCCATTTTGCCATCCACTCTCAGTGCACATATCTTACGCCACTGTTATGATCTTATTACTTCCATGTTTTTACCCGCGTTTGCGCGAGGACTTTTAAGGTCCCTTTACAGCCGCGCATCATATCATTGTTCACATATCTAGTCTTTCGAAATGGCACTCTTTCGCCATCAATCGGCCTTTGCGCCATTAAAAACCACTCATCATCATCATCATCACAACGATTGCCTCCCAATTTTGCCTGTGGGCGAAGGTATCAGCGACGTCCGTTCGGCTGCTCGCCGCTCTGGGCTACCGCTATTTCCTAAGAGTGGTGGCAGTGGCGGGATGTCATCGAAACCACGTTTGTAACAGTGCTACGCATTATTGATCAACAGCGAAACGAACATACGTGAAAAGTGGCACCAGGTAGATTCGGCAGTGCATGCGATTCGCAACGAGTATACACTACAGCTTGGCATCTCACAGCTTTCCTAAGAAATACGCAAAAGAAGTAGCACTCGTGAATTGACTCGCCGCCCGCAGAGAGCATCTATCACTCTGCCGGCACTGCTTCCAAGGCCGCTGAGGCAACGTTACTAAACTAGGTTCAGTTTTCAAACTCTCCACAGCCGCCATACATTGCGGGTGCCCCAGTGCCATGGCTCGCCGCCAGATTGCGGGAGCGCCGAAAGCAGCTCTACGCGAGTGCATCTCTCGTACTGGCGAACACGCTCGGCTCAGTTCCGTACAATCAGAATAGGGGCCTTCTCCAATGTATCTTTTCAATATTTTTATAGGCTCGTGTTTAGCATATCGACAGCAAAACTTTACCGATTGTGAAAATCGCAGCTGCTCTCTCCCGAGATTGCACTGTTTAGGTGCGTCATGAGCTGCAGCAGCCTAGGCCGTCCGTTAAGCTCCGTTAAGGGCTGTTGGATTCTCGCGCATTTAGTAACGAGTCATGATGAAGATTCCCGTTAGATTTCGTTATCGCCATCAAGACGCCAGACTCGTTTCTAAGCGGCTTTCGCTTTCAGCGTCCGAACGACACGTCGCCGTATCTAAGCAGCTTTTGAAAACTCGCTCCACGTTCGTGCGACTCAAGTTAGCTGTTCTGCGTAGAAAAAGCATCTAATCCTTTTTGGCCAACTACTCTTAATCACTGAAGCAGCCGCTAAGTAACAACCAGCATGAATATTGGTGCACATAATGTAAAGAGACATCATTAAACCCAAGACACCTCATATGACAAATACCCTCTCTTGGCACTTTATTTTTCGATGAAAAAGAAACTGAAACCAACTCTGTTCTCGTCCATCTTAGCACCACATTCACAAGGGGAACGTTGAGGTCTATATGAGCTTAGCTCGCTTGTGGGCCGACTTGCACATTCAATATGTACGTTCTCGTAGGAACCGCGCATAAAAATGCATACGTGTCGCGAAGAAAATTTCATGATTCGGATGGTGAACTCCTGAAAGGGCACCTGACATTCAACACGCACCAGACCATTTTGGCCAGGTTCTACAATATTCCGAAACAGGTCTCCGAACACCTCCTTGGATTGCGTCTTTTCTTCAATGATGCTCTCAATTCCTGGAAGTAGACAAGTCAGGGCACTTGAAGGCTGCTGCAGCGCGCAGGATACATATGATCGCATTTAGGTCAGGATAACCGCTGGTAAAACATTGCAGGTTTCCACGAGCGTGCCGAGACAGTCAGCACAAGTGAAGAATTTGTCTGCTCTTTTCACGACATACCCAGTAAGATATATAAAACCTCATCTCTTGTGAGAGGGCCATTGTAGTTATGCTGGAATTTATCACCAGGTGTGTGCTCGTGCAACTGAATCTGTAGAAGGAACCAAGCGAGCCTTTCTTCTCGAGCCTGCTTTGGGCAAGAGCTGTTGAACTGCCTGCATCGAGGCTTTCCTCAACTTAGACGAGTAAGCAGACAGGTTGGGAAAAATCTTCGTAACAGCACCATAATTGAGGCTCCATTTTCCACATGGTGCTTCGACAATAGTTCCATCTATGACATGCACGTAGTTTTTGCAGATATCTTGCTCGTGAAAATGGACGTCACAGACCTTGAACGTCGAGAGTTCTTTATCAGCGCGTGGAATGGCCCTGTTCTATGCGGGGCGAAGCATCTCGTCGCTGGGAGCGGTGAATAAATTTGGGCCTGACTTCTCGATGTCCGTCGCATAGCTGCTCGTGCACCCAGGGAGACAGCACGTTGGCATCGTTCACTTTTTTACCACTGTCATCAGTACACGGCTCGGCCAAACAAAGGTCGCACAACCAAGCAAAATACGCACGAACACACAACACCCAACCACGTGCGCAGCCACGGGCAGACTGCATTTCCGCTTCGCCGCGCCGCGCTGACCGAGGAACATGGCAGCGCCGCTGGATGCGACGATCGGTGGCCAGTCCATGCAGTCATGGGAGTTTGAAAACTGGACATAGTCTAGTAACGTTTCGCTGCGGTACAGTGTACAAGGAGGGAGCAGTGGAGTGAACGAAGTGGCCGCGCCACATTTCGGCTGAATCTTCGGCGAGTGACAGTAGCGGCGGCGCTGTAGTCCCATGGTACTGAATATCTCAGGAGTGTCTGCATTGGCAGTGCACGCGCCTGAGGCTGTGAAAGCGTGTAATTGCTCGTTTTAGCACATTTAATGCGTTTCTGAACCTTTATCATTGACGCACCTGCTACGCGCCATGGTGAATGAGTTAATATGCAGGCACACCGAAATTTCGTCGATACATTCACTCTTTCAAGAACCTGCCAATCCAGAAAAAAAATGTCAATAGGAATTTGGACAGAACCGACTAGCTTCTTACTCACTCAGCGCTTTGAGCTGCGTTATGTCATAAGTGGCTACTTGCGAACTACAAAAAGAGGAGAAATATCAAAACCGGGATGAAATCATACGCTCATTTTGTCGGCAGTCTCTACGAGATCCAGAGCACAGTGTTTCTCATATGAGCCTACATGTGCTCGATTGTTTCATGGGAAACCCGAGTATGAGTAACGTTGTCACCACATTAACCAGTAATGACTCTGTTTTGTCATGCCGACTTTGCAGGAGGTAATATATATTGCTTTCCGAAAGGCCTATCACATCTTAAACTTTTTAAAAAGAACACACATATAAAAGGTGCCGATTGTACATATAGCCCTTCTGTTAATGTGCGTAAATTCATTGTAACCCTTTCTCATTTTGTATCGACAGCTTAAATTGTGTTGTTTTCCAAATATTCTAACACCAGTCAGTCTAACAGGGTCAGAATAGAATTTACCAACAGGATTTACTCCTCAAGCTTTTTAATCCTACAACGTTGCTCCAGAAGCATTATTCTTGGTATGAAATTCTTAGGCCTTCCCGGCGGAGTGATCAACCTCACATCAAAGTTTATAACACTATCAACAGAAAAAGCACTGCCACCGAACTCACCATGAAGAAAGCGCGCCTTGAATGTGATGGAAGAACAAGTCACCTTTCTCCCACGCTACAGCGTCAGCATTTCCGTCGGCACACATATATCACCAAATATATGCAAGGTGTGGTCAAAGGCTACAGTTGAAGGCGATCAATCGTGAGATTTGTGTTGCGAGAGAAATAGCCGACCTGCGAGGAGCAAAAGCTTTCGAACTTTAGCAACGAGTGCAAGCACGTCAGCAAAGGCACCACAGTTGCCTACATCAAAGACAAAGTGGAAGCCAGCAACGTTTTCACCCTCGCCGAATTTACCACACCTGCTACGACGAAGCAAGCTTGTCAACTATATTTCGACGTTAACGCAAGCCTTCCGACACATAAGCAAGAACAGATCAGTAGTCTGCTCCGAAAATACAAGGAGTGTTTTTCATCGTCGTCTAAAATTTGACAGACCCCGGTTGCAAACATCGCATCCTAACAGAAAAGAGTGCCAGGCTACACCGTCTGAGCCCATATTTAGTGTCGACGCAAAAGGGCGATGCTATAAAGAAGCAAGTCGATGAAATACGACGCAACGACGCTATCTAGCCTTCAGAGTCCATGGGCGTCACTCATTGTGCTACCCTATTGAAAATCCTGGGTTGGTGGTTGCTGAAATCATTGGTAGAAAAAATAGTGGATATGGCGGAAGTATTAGGGGATATGGTGGGATCTATAGTGGGCATATAGGCTGATGACGGCGAGATCGAGAGTAAAAAATGATGGCAGATGGTGGTGGTGGTGGTGAGCAAATGATGGTGACGGTGTGAAATGCTAGCTGATGACGGCTAGAGTGGAAAAGTGGTGGCATATGGTGGTGGTGGCGAGCCAATGATGGTGACAGTGGAAAATACCGACTGATGGTGGTGAGGCAAAACGTGTTAGGTGGAAGGCTTGGTGAGCAAGTTGGATGACGGTGGCGTGATGGAAGCATGCTGGATGATGATGGCATGATAAAAAAGCACATGACAGTATGTGAAATACTTATTTGTAGTGTTTCATTCTTGTATGCGCAGAGATATATGCTTACGGTCAAAAGAAACCAACGCTGCTGATTACGCTTTCTAGCACGTTTATTTTTTTATTCCTGTGGTGTCAACAACGCTTCAATTTTTGTGGATTGTATAGAATATGCGGCCGTGAATATTTGTTGTGATGTTTAGAAGACTAGAGGCATCACTGCGAACACTTACACTAAATGTTTTACATCGGCGCGCTGTTGTTCAGAAATAAATGACCTCCAGTTCCCAATTGCTCGTTTCCATGTTAGAGCAGAACATAGCGGTCACTTCATAGGGCCACGCTAGAAACGCAACTCTGGAAATTCTTGCATAGTCTATTGCTTGAGCCGTACATTTAAGTTAACAAAGTGCGTGCGAATATGCATAAACTTTCACTTTAGACAAGCGTCGAGATGAGCCCCAGCAAATTTGACTTTCACCCTTGTGTTCTAGCTACCACCATGATTTCCACCAAAGCTTAGTCCTACTGACCAAGCCCGTATACAAGTGTTATCGGCGTGTCTGGGTTTCAGAATACACAATTTCGACGAGTAAAAATTACAATACAGCACATATGTGGCATAATTTAACCTAAATTAAGCCTTTTTATTGTGTACAGTGTCCGCACAAGAAGCGACAAACATCAATGCGACGAGCTTGCAGCACTTCTGAAATGTACGCCTCCCCTCACCGACAGCCACCGGTCGCACTAGCCGGCACTTTCCTGACTTTTATGCCAGAACACAGACTCGTCAATTTGTATGCTTACTGAACCAATATGATAGCATAATGTTTTTGGCGCACTGCATTTGTTTTGGCCAAGCCGTTATGCAGTTGTTCCCAACGACAGAGCAGCAGTGGTGCGCTGGCACGACTGCGCTGTGCGTTGTGCGAAAAATGTCACAATCAATTGTGTAGGCGTATCTATCGAATGGACATAGAAGCGTCATAAAGCATGAAGAGATATCGCCCTTTGAAAGGAACGAGAAACGGATAATAAACTTGGCAGTTACCGCCGATAAACTCTACCTGCTCCTCAGTCCACAGAGTTGTTTTTTCTTCTGGTTGTAAATTGTGACAAAAAGATAGCGGTGTTGTCAATATCGTACTTGCTATCGTTACATACAGTAGTTGTTCGTGTTCTTCAGATGTGCGAAATTTAGTAGCAGGTGCAGATCCCGTCTATCTCAAGTAAACGACAAACTGAAGTGAAACAGTGATTTCGTGTGTTCACTATTTAGATGGATGAATGGATGAATGGATATGGCTGTACCCTTTAGATGGAGTGGTGGCTAGCGTCACCAAGCCGTAAAGAAATATTTATTCAGCACCAAAACTGCCACCTGTTGGCGTGCTCAGTTGAGAATCCGAAGGTGGCAGGTTCGATTCCGCGCTGTCGCACGTTTTTTTTATGAGTGCTTTCTACATTATTTTTTTATAAATTCTATTTTTTATTTCTTTAGTGGCAGCTCGTCATGGTGGTTCTGACCCTGCTTCGCACTTCTGCATTGCCGGCTGGAGCGTGCAATCCACCATACGACACCATACACCATGTGCCACCAACATTTCCAGAACCATAATCCACCAAAATGGTGGATGGTGGAATCCACCATTCTATGCTGGACGTTTTTTCAATAGGGTAGTCAAGAAAAAAGACAGAACCCGACGATTCTGCACCGACTATCGCCGCATGGACAAGATCACGAGGAAGGATCTTCACCCCCCTCCCCCCTCGGATATACGACGTCCTGGATTCATTTCACAACGCGAGCTACTTTTCTTTGAACGATGGACCTGGAGACCGGCTATTGGCAGATTGAAGTCGACAAGAGAGACCGAGAAAAAATTATCTTCATAACACCGGATCGCCTTTTGGAGGTTAAGGTCATGCCTTTTCGTCGTTGCTCAGCAGCCCCGACTTTCCTACGTGTTATTAATGCAGCACAGGCTGGCTTGAAGTGGCAGACTTGCCTTTTGTACCTAAACGACGTCGTGGTGTTTTCCTCAAACTTCGACGAACAACTCTGGCGCCTGAAGCCGTAATGCAAGCAATCATGAACTTCGGAGTCACCCTGCAGCCAGAAATGTGCCGCCTCGGATACGGAGGAGCTCTTGTTCTTGGACCACGTCATCAGCATGGGCGCCGGTCGCCCCGACCCGCAGAAAAGAGCTTCCATCGCCGCCTTTCCGCCACCCACCGACAAGGCCAGGCGTCGATGTCTTGGCCTGTGCGCCTATTTCAAGCGGTTCGCCGAAAAACTTCGCTTGCATTACAGAGCCACTCAATAACTTTACCAAGATCGACGTGGAGTTCACGTGGGAAACGCGGCAGAAGGAAGTATTTCAGGAACTGAAATGACACCTGCAGACGCCACCGCTACTTGCACATTTCAACGAGGTCACCGAGACAAAAATACACACCGGTGCAAGCAGTGCAAGACTCAGCGCCGTTATTTTATTTATTCATTTATCATTTATTATTTATTACATACTGCAGACCCTTAGGTCCAAGCAGGTGGGCAGTTACAAGGGGACATAGTCGAAATAATAAGTGGCATAAAGATTGTTTGGGGGGAGTGTGTCATACACTCATAGTGAACACAAGGAGCGACATAGCAAACTATTTCATAATAACGCATGTACCAGACAAAAGAGAAAGAAACACCAAAAATTCATACCTCAAATGTTGTGCGATTAAAGTAAAAATAAATACATAAAAAATACAAAACAATAAACACAATTATTTTCACCGTTCAAGCCAAGAAAGTAATGAATACATAAGTATACAATAAGTACAGCACATACAAGATGAAAAAGAAAACGAAAAGAAAAGAAAAACGCTGTCATAAATGATCGGAAACCTGAATTTTCAGGACAATGCTATTTAGAGCGAAGGTGAAATAGATTCTCTGAGGATGCCCGAGTTGTTCCGTTCCAATTTGAGACCGTGCGTGGAAAATATGAGAACTTATAAGCGTCTGTCCCGCAGAAATAGGTGTTAGAGATTTGGCGTGATGATGCCTTGTGGGTCTGGTTTATAACAATCTCAGGTACGGCGATGGGTCAATCGCAAGTTCGTGGTTCAGAAGAAGAGGAAGAAGGTCAATTTTTATCTGTTTTGGGCGTGTGCTAAGAAGGGAAATGCCATTGGCCTTCATTATTTCGTAAGGAGAGTCGACTCGTGAGAACTTGTTAAAAATGAACCAGACGGCTTTCCTTTGTATTCGTTCCAGGCACTTGATGTTAGTTTGAGTGTATGGGTCCCATACTGCACTCGTGTTTTCTAATTTGGGTCGTATTAAAGAATAATAGGCTAGTAATTGAACATTGCTTGGGGCATTATGAAGCTTATGTTTTAGAAAGCAAAGTTTTCTGCATGCAGAGGAGGAAATAATATTTATATGTTTATTCCACGATAAGGTAGTTGTTATTGTAACACCTAAAAATTTATAGCTATCAACTTGATTAAGTGGCGAAGAACCAAGCTCGTAAGTAAAAGACAGGGGTGCTTTTTTACGCGTTATAGAGAGCAGTACGGTTTGGAACCATGCCCCATTTTTCGCACTACTGCAATACGTTATTTAAATTGCTATTTAAATCAACCTGATCATCAAGATGAAAAATTTCTTTGAATAATACGCAGTCGTCTGCAAATAATCGAATTTCAACACAAGGGCCTACTACGCTAACAATATCACTAGTATAAAACCAAGAAAAGCAGGGTGCCTAGGACACTGCCTTGTGGCACCCCTGAAGTGCGTGACTGCTAAACTTTCAGAACGTTCACCTCCAATGTCAATATATTGCTTCCTGTTAGTCAGGTAAGCAGAAATCTATCTGATGAAGTGTTCAGGGACGCCAAGAATTCTAAGCTTTATGATTAGTTTATTGTGTGGAACTTTGTCAAAAGCTTTGGTAAAATCAAGAAATATTACATCTACTTGGCCATTAGAATCAAGAGATGAAGCGAACAGTGAACTACTGTTATTAGTTGGGTTATCGTTGTGTGCCCTTTTCGAAAGCCATGCTGATGTTCTGTTAGTGCAGCATCATTTTCTAGAAATTCACGAACACAGTTGGCTATAATATGTTCCACAAGTTTGCAGCATTGGGATGTCAGTGAAATAGGACGATAATTTTGCATAAGTGTCCTGTCAACTTTCTTGAACACAGGAACAACCCGGGCTGTCTTCCAGTCAATGGGCAGTTGTGCAGTGATGACTGAGACACGAAACAAAATTCCAAGAAAGTTTGCAAGAAGCTTGGCATATCGCTTGGGAAATATGTTAGGGATTTCGTCGGGACCAGAAGAGCTCTGTTTTCAACTTCGAACACGTCTTTCACAACCTTATCCTTAAGCGACGTTTCGGTTTCATCGGATGATTCGGGTATTCCATGAACTATCAAATTAGATCGTTTGCTTCGATCCTCCAGATCTGCAAGTTTTTTGGCTTGAAAGCTTATGACATGCTCCACTGACTGTAGCACTGCCTGTACTTTATCAGCTTGTCCTGAAGGAAGGGAGGGTTCAGGGCTACTTTCGAACACCTTATCGGAAAGTGTTTCTATCGTATTTTTTATGTCCGCTATTTCTGCCTTTAATTCATTTAAGCCACATTGCAAGGCCTTCTGGCCATGAAGCACCTCTTCAATAATTTCTTTTTGCTCAGGTCCAGGGTTCACTTCCACGTCAGCGCACAACAGCAACTTCAGCATAAATACACATTCACAAGCAATGCTATAGCACCGTTCGGGGCACCACAGGTCCACTAGGCCAGGACAGTCACTTCGAAACGTGCAGTATTGAGAACCTGCAGTACAAAAAACAGTTTCCTTCTTAGCGTCATGGCATTGCCGGGTCCACCGTGCCCAATGAAGTGGTAGTCGTGAGGCATGCTTTATATCCCCGGCTGTTGAATACGTCACGCCTCGTTGGTTGATAGGTGACGCCAGAAGTTCCGTGCTATCACGCGATGGCGCTAGTTGATTTGATGACGAGACCGAATTGAAAAGCTGGTATGCATCGTTGGCTTGGCGCACCTCGTGGCACACCTGACAAGTCGTTGGTGAACCGGCGGCGATTCCCAGCAAATCCCGCAGTACGAAAAACAGTTTCCTGCTTAGCGTCATGGCATTGCCGGGTCCGCCGTGCCCAATGAAGTGGTAGTCGTGAGGCATCTTGTTTTATATCCCCGGCTGTTGATGACATCACGCATCGTTGGTCGATAGGTGTCGCCAGAAGTTCCGCGCTATCATGCGATGGCGCTAGTTGATTTGATGATGAGACCAAATTGAAAAGCTGGTATGCATCGTTGGCTTGGCGCACCTCGTCGCACACCTGACAAGTCGTTGGTAAACCGGCGGTAATTCCTAGTAATCCCTGCAGTACGAAAAACAGTTTTCTGCTTAGCGTCATGGCATTGCCGGGTCCGCCGTGCCCAATCAGTCCGTCAGTCATTGTGCAGATGACTGACGGACTAAAGGAGTCATGACTGATCAATTATGCTAGCCGCTCACTATCAAAGGCCGAGGCCAACTATTCTACAACCGAAAAGGAGTGCTTTGCAAACTTCTGGCCTACATCGAAGTCCCCCCTCCCTGCCTTTATGGCAGGCCTTTCAAATTTGTGAGCTACCACCACGTCTTGTGTTGGATACCTATCTTGAAAGATCCTTAAGGTCGCTTCGCATGGTGTAGCTCGAGACTTCAGGAATGGGACGTTACCGTCGTTTACAAGTCTCGAAAAAAAATAGTAACGCAGGCTGCTTGTCTTGTGCACCCGTCAAACCACCACCGAAGGACGTTGCAGACGATGACTGCTTCTTGGGAAGCATAAGTATCGACGACTTCACCGAGCGACAACGAGCTGACCCGAAACTCAAGAGTCTTGTAGAATACCTCAAGGACAAGGCTAACATCGTTCCAAAAAGTATTCAAACGGGGAATTGAGTCATTTTTCTTGTAAAACGGCGTCCCCCTCCCCGCAAAAAAAAACTTGTCGCTACTTCGAGGCATATAACTCGTCATAGTACCTTCAACGTTGCGTCCAGAAATTTTGGATGCTCCACACGACGACCCCACGGCTGAGCGCCTCAATGTTTCTCGTATGCTCACATGAATACAGGAGAAGTGCCATAATGGCCACGCCTTTCTGTCGACGTCACTCGTTATACGATGACATGCCGAGACTGCCAACGACAAAAGACGCCGTCTACTAGGCCTGCCGGACTTCTCCAGCCCACCGAGCCACCTCACAGTCTTTCCAGTAAATCGGCATGGACTTACTAGGGCCGTTCCCGACGTCGAATTACAGGAACAAATAAATCGTCATCGCTACCAACTACTTCACACGCTAAGTCGAGACAAGGGCCTCTCCTAAAGGCAGTGCCACCGATGTAGCAGAGTTCTTCATTGAGAACACCGCCCTGCGTCACTGAGCTCCACAGGTCCTCATTACTGACAGATGTACAGCTTTTACGGCGGACCTAACTAAGGCGATCTTGAGGTACAGCCTTACAAGTCTCCGCCGGACCACCGCCTATTATCCACAGACCAACGTACTCACCGAGTGTCTTAATAAGACCATCGCCAATATGCTGGCCATGTACGTCAATGTTGAAACTAGAGGCGGGATGAAATCCTTCCGTACGTGACCTTCGCTTACAATATGGCTGTCCAGGAAACGACGCAGATGACGCCGTAGAAGTTGGTCTATGAAAGGAGCCCAGCAACGACGTTCGATGCTATGCTTTCGAACGTCGCTGACGAAGAGGACGTCGACGTCACCATCTACCTTCAGCACGCGGAAGAAGCTCGTCAACTCACCCGCCTACGCATCAAGAATCAACAGGCGACAGACAGCCACCGTTACAATCTTCGACGAAGCTTCGTGGAGTACCAGCGCGGGGACAGTTTCTGGGTATGGACGCCGATACTCCGACGTGGGCTCAGTGAAAAACTTCTGCGACAGAACTTCGGACCGTACAGAGTAGTTTGACTTTTCGGCCCACTCGACAACGAGGTTGTTTGCGACGGCGTTACGAACTCTCCATGGTGCCGCGCTCACCCTGACGTTGTCCATATCGTGCACCTCAAGCGATTTCACGCGCTAACCTGAGGACTGTATTTTGTTGCTGTGCTGTATTTCTTGTACTTATTGTTTATTTTGTTTCTTATTGTATTTTTTTGTTACATCACAGGGGGCGATGCCACTTTTTCTCCTCAAGTTTGTTATCGCCCCGTTTCACTGTGAGTAATTATCAGCGCAAACCGCGCCTACACTGTTCGAGAAGCTTCGGGACTGCAGTAGATAATTTTGTTAAGATTACGCTCACTTCGTGAACATTACAGATTATTCTAGAACCTACCTTGCTGCTAGCTACAACGCTGAAATATTTGACGGCAAGTGTGTAAATGATGACACGCTTCGCCGCTTGTCAATTGACCGACGGCTGATGCTCAGTTCGCCGCTATCAGTGCCAGTGTGTTGCTGTAATCGGACTTTCTTTTTACATGACCACAACTATGGCCGAATAAGCCGTTTAATCTTGAACCTACTGTCTGTTACCTTCGTCGATGTCTTGAACCCGTGACAACATGTGGCTTTCGTTGTAAAAATTGGAAGATACCACAGCCTTGAGAATCAATGTTAAGCGAAGCATGCGCACCGAAAGGGAGAGTGTTCTATTCATTTATTGAGCGAGAATTTACGAAGTGGCGCTAAATATATGCACAAATCCACGCTGAGACAGGCTTCGAGCATCCGCATATGTTATATATAACCAGTTATATACAGCTGTGGTTACGACGCGAACAGCAGCATGGATATTAGAAACACCAGACGAGGTAAGCTGATGCTCGTGAGGATGGTAGTAGCCCTTGGCATTGCTACTTAAATCAGCTTCGGCAGATGACACTTAATGACAATTGTTGTTATTAGGCCAGAACTACAACCACAATTTACGTTTCACGAAAATTGGGGTCTCTTTGAAAAGTAGTTACGTGGCGAGCCGAGGCTCCGTGGTAGAGTACTTGATTGCTACGCGGAATGCTGGGTTTTGATACCAGCTGCGACACTGACATTCTTTGCATTCTTTCGGTACCACCATGTCAATGTCAGCTTTTAGGGGCGAAGTGCCCTACGCCATGGGTCGTCTTTCCCGTGCCGTCGTAGTCGTGGTGGCCAGTTGCATTGTGTCATGTCAATAAAAGTGGTGTCACAGCATATTTATGGTGTTAATGATGATGAGTGGGGCAAAGCGTCCATCAGTTCATTCATGCTTCCGTGCGCCCATCCGCCTGTTTCACTCCATTTGTCATCACTCACCTCGTGGATATGCTGTGGTTTTTATAGTGAAGGCTGTTTTGAGACAACTCGGGTCACGTGCAGTTCTCCGCTGCCACTTCCACTGGTGTCCGTAACCACATCACGAGAAATTAGAAAGCAATTCTAGCATTAATGACACAGAGGGGCTCGAAGCTAGGTCCGCTGCGTGCCAGCCCAGTATTCTACCACTGAGCTACGCCGGTACTTTGTGACTTTCTGGCAAACCTGCCTTAGGCAGGCTTGATGTCGGGAAATCAATCGTGTCAATACGACTTATAAAGCGTTTTAAAACAGTGAAAGAGCAACAGCAGTCGTCACACAATGCGAATATCGTACTGAGTGGGCCGTCCGATGCTCCAGCTCATTACAAAAGCTTGTTCTGGTTCCCATATTAACTGTGGCGCATACCCACTTCAGCCATAATTCCTCATCGTGGTCAGTCACTGCATGAACAATTGGCACAAAATTCTTTGCAAGTGTTAAGCGGATACCACGCTTCTAAAAAGAATGACGAAAAATAGCACATTGAATTCCGGCCTACTACCGAAAAAATAACAATAATGCCCTAGTGGGTATCATGCAAGTGTGTTTGCAATGTAGTTACCCAATGAGTGTTTCGAAAGGGCTCTGAAAGGCCGCTCTTCTAGCTTTTCCTGTGACTGTGCTGCGCCTTCCGCCCCGGCCTAACGTTGTTTTCTTAACGCTGACACGTTAAAATTACCTATATGTGTTCTGGCCGTTTCTGGGTAGATGTAAACTCTAAATCACAACACAACCGCCTCCGTAATTGTGGCAACTGAAGTTGGGAGTGTGGTGTCAAGGCAACAGAGGTGCGCTGACTGCTTTGTCGAAGAGGTCCCCGCCACGTACCATCAGGTGCTTTGGGCACTATAAAAAAGCAGAAAGAAATATCCGGAAGCTCACGTGCGTCTGGACGTGTCACAGGCGGTCGGCCTGGGGCGGCTGCACACGGGCACTTTCACCAACCCGTATACCATCTGCGCCACCTGTGGCCTGCTCTGCACCCATCACCTGGCGGCCTGTGGTGTGAGCAAAAACGGCATGACATGGCGCATGTGCTTTGAGAATGTGCAATGAACAAGTGGCCGCAAAAAAGCGCGACACCAACGGAAAGACCCTCTGTAGCGGCGCGCCTTGCTGAGCGACAGGAAGCCGCCCTACTCAGTGAGGATCCCGTACCCGAAGTGAGCCGTCCAGCGGGACAGGGCCATCGCCGAGAAACTCGAAAGATGTTTCTCGAATGGTGGCTTTCTGGCAGCCTGGCCTTGGGTATAACCGTTGGGACAATAAAGTTTATTCAACTCAACTCAATCTTCTGGGGCACATGCCCGCATACCAGTGGCACATACGCACGCGCGGGTACGGGCGACCACCTAGCGGAAAGTGTTTGACGACGTACGCGACAGGATTGTGACGCTGTTTATGTCATGACCAGCAAGTCGTATTCGCAAACCATCTTACCCTACCATACTGATTTGATTTACCCATACAAAGGCAGACTCCGGCGACTATTAGAGGTCAAAATATCTCAATGAAATACACAATAGACACGTTCATTTGCACGTTTGCACCACTGATTACAGCCTTAATGATTGATTGATATGTGCGGTTGAACGTCCCCAAACCACCATATGATTATGAAAAACGCCGTAGTGGACGATTACGGAAATTTCGACCACTTGGGTTTCTTTGACGTCCACTGAAATCTGAGCACACCAGCCTAGATATTTTTTGCCTCCATCAAAATTGCAGCTGCCGCAGCCGAGGCTCGATCCCGCGGCCTGCGATTGCAGGCTTGAAAGTTTTACAGACTCTTGTCATGTGAATTTTATAGCTTGCTTTCAAACGCTCACTCATCTTGTCAGACTTAATGACAACGTTGTGTGTGTGATGTTGACTTTTACAAAGCGTTGTCCGTTCGTCCGCCAATCTGTCTGTCTGTCTGTCTGTCTGTCTGTCTGTCTGTCTGTCTGTCTGTCTGTCTGTCTGTCTGTCTGTCCTGCGTCTGCCCGTCTGCGTCCGTCCGTTCGTCCGTCCGTGTGTCTCTCCATCCATCTGCACCAATTGAGTGAGTCATGGAACTAGGCGGTCGCGTACCAAGAGAGACATGGCATGCGCAAACTCACAGCTTAGGGAGCTTCGCCCTTAAAAAGATGCTATATGGTCCTTGTCACATGTATGACTCTGTCTTTCTATGAACCACGTATAAGCTACAACGGCTTAAAATAAATGAGAAACAGAAAAGAAGTTTGATACAACATGTCCGCGTTTTTTTTCATGCCCACTGTATACGTATTCTGCAAGCAGTCTGGGCTACCGATTCAGTATCTGCAGTAGAGTTTTGGAGCATTCACGTTTTATTTTCTCTGTCAAGCTTTTGCAACCTCATCGTTTGCATGTCTCAGTATATTGTAATGAACAATTCAGGTAGTCCAGAAAAAACTATTTATCGTGTTAACTAGCCGAGCACAAAAGAAAATCAAGAAGAGTTCTGTTGCTTCTTTGAGCAGCTCGTCATTTTTTCCTCTCTTCTGGCTCAGTCGTTCATGATCCAATCTCATGCGCTGAATGCACGTGTAGTCGTTGCCGATTCTTGTAGCTTCAGCGCGCCGTTGCCTGCAGGAGGCCGCGCGAATTTAGATCAGTTTTATGGTATGCGACATTATTCCCCCTCCAAACTCATCGGCCCGATGGGAACACCGGCGAGTCAGACGGTGTTATCTGTTATATGTGTCGGTGATAGTGGCATTCAGCACAGAATAGAGAATGTTCACTGCCAGTCATAGGATGGTTTCATTCTAACCACTTCAACAGTTTCTGTGTGACATTGACACCTGACAGAACTAACTTGTCCTTTTGGAGACACCTCGCAGTTTAAGAGGCTAATTCGGCGCAGTACTGAGTAGGGCTCAAAATAACGATAGAGAAGCTTTTCGGAGAGTCCAGATGTTCGCACGGAGGTCCATATCCATACTCTGTCACCTAGTGCATACTCGACGGCTTTCGCAAGTTACACCAGTCTGCATCAGTTCGCTGCTGTTGTTGAATGCGGTATCGTGCCAGCTGACGTGCTTCTTCGGCCTTATGAGATAAATCTCCAACGTTATATTTTGTGATCACGATTGTCACTTACAGGCAGCATTTCACCCAGAGGTGTAGTGACTGTTCTGTCACGAACAAGCTGAAATGACGTCACTTAGGTGGTCTCCTGCAATGGTGTAAGCGAATGTGGCATTTGGTAGTATATTGTCCCATGTACGGTGCTCCAAGTCTACATAAATTGACAACATATCGGTCAGTGTCCTGTCAAAGCGTTCAGTCAGACCTTTGGTTTGCGGCTGATAAGCAGTTGTTTCCTTGTAGCAGGTGTAGCTAAGCTTCTTTATGGACTTCGTGAAAACGGCTGTAATGCCGTTCCTAAGTTTCTAATAACAATTTCAGGAGCACCATATCGTATTACTATGGACGAGACTAAGAATTATGCTACTGTGATGACTGTCCCTCTGACCGAAGAGGCTGTCTCAGTATATCGGGTTAAGTAATCTGTCGCTACCACATTTATTTTCCCTAATATTGATGTCGGAAACAGATCAAGTATATCCATTCCTATTGGAACGGAGCTTCTGGGAGTTCTATTGGATGGAGGAGGCCTGCCGGTTTCAATGCAGGTGTCTTGCGTCTCTGGCAATCACGACAAGTTTCGACAAAATGCTGTACCGTATTCCGTAATCTTGACCAGTATATTGGGCACAGAGGCGAACGAAGGTTCGACTCACTCCCAGGTGTCCTGGCGAGGGGTCATCGTGACAGGCTTCCAATATGTCGGATCGTAGTGTCGAAGAAATGAGTAGAAACTTTCAGAGCTTTGCTCAAAATTTCTTTGTACAGGACGTTATTTCTCTGGACATATACGACGACAATTCGCGTGTGAAAACTTGCGGAGGACGCACAGGGTGTCCTTGCAGTTAGGTACCTGATGAGCAAAAGCAACTCGGCATCATCGCTGATGTTCAGCCGTTTCTGATGCGGCGATGGCTACGAGAAACGGAGAGTTATCTGCATTTTCCACGGGCGCATAATCGATAAAGGTGTGCCAGGCAGTCAGCATCACTGTGCTTGCGGCCAGACTTGCACACGACTGTCATGTCGTACTCTTGCAGCCTCCTGCTCTATCTTGAAAGTCACCCGAATGGGTCATCGATGTTCGCTAGCCAGCAGAGGGAATGTTGGTCACTCACTGCTCGAAATAGCCTACCGTATAGGTATGGTCGGAGCTTTCCTACGGCCCAAATCACTGCGAAGCATTCTTTTTCAGTCGCTGAAAAGTTAGTTTCCACCTTTGAAAAAGTGCGGCTAGCGTAAGCAATCATTCGCTCCTCTTCTTTTTGCCACTAAATGAGGATCGCGCCATGTCCCAAATTACTTGCATCCGTGCGAATGTCTGCCTCCACTTCATCATCAAAGTGTGCAAGTACGCTGTCGTTTTGAAGCCGTCATCGTAGCTAATGGAAGGCAGCATATTGCTCACTCGTGCAGACAAAGAGTACGTTGTCTTTTGTCAGTCGTGTTAGCGGTTCGGCACTCTTGGACAATTTTAGGGGCGAAGCTCCTTAGGAAGTGGGCTGTGCGTCCCCTGTAGCCTGTATGTAGCCACCTCTAGTTTTGTTCTTGCAGTGTTCACTAGATGGCGGTACCGTCCCCTGTATGTAGCCACCTCTAGTTTAGTTCTTGCAGTGTTCACTAGATGGCGGTACCGTCTCCTGTATGTAGCCACCTCTCGTTTAGTTCTTGTAGTGTTTACTAGATGGTGGTACTTGTAGCTGATGATGAAAAGATGCAAGATGTTATAAACTAGAAAGCGGTACTTGTAGTTGATGAAAGACGCGAGATCTTATAAAATAGGAATGATGTCACATATGGCGCGTGTCATTGGTTGAAGGCAATCGTTCGATTTAGTGCGGCGACATACGCTAGGGGGAGCGATGTAATAAAATCGAGTGGGCAAAATGGACAGAGGATTCATGGTTTACCAGGTTTACCTCCGGAGCTTCGCCCACTCATCATCATTCACTTCGTGGATATGGCGGAATTTTTTCTGTGAAGCGTCTATTATAGGCACAAAGCCCTGAATATCGCTTGATAGCCTTTTTGTCCCTGGGTCTTGGGAACCTTCCTACTGCTGTAGTTTTCGCAGGGTCAGGGTGGATGCCTTCAGAGCTAACCATGTTACCCAAAAAGAGGAGTTTGTGGAAATCAAACTGGCACTTTTTTGGTGGTGGTGGTGTTGAAGCAGGCGGGGTTAGCCTGGCCTGCATGGCCGGCAATCGTTCCGCCTGAGCATCTCCTTAATTTGGAAAATGTCACCACGTGTCAGACAGCCCAGTGTCTCGCAGGAAGACCAACAAACTTCGTTGCACGTTCCTCCTAGTTGCCGCGGGTCCTTCAGGAAAGATGACGTCATCAACTGTCCGGTGCCTATGACAGCCTTTTCGCAAGGTGCGGATCATCGCTGCTCTTTGCACATCAAACTGTGGGCAAAGCCAAATGAAATGCTCAATATCACCGATGTCACCACAGAAGGCACAGAACGGGGAAGCGTGTCTCCCAGTCTTGAATGACAAGGCCGGGGTGTATGCGGAGCCGGTTCTTATGCGGTACAACAGCGTCGCTTCTTCACGAGAAAGTCCATGAATTACACATGCTTGGTGTGGAATCTTGTAGATCGCCTTCAAATGATTGCGTATAACATCTTTGTTGTTCCGGTAAGTCTTGGGAGTTCTTACTTTTGGAAACGATGTACGTGCTTCGCATGCAAGGGAATCAGCCTTTTCATTGCCCTCAATGCCAACGTGGGATGGGACCCACTGGAACTTTATATTAAAACTCTTGCATTTAGGTGTTTGATTAGTGCCAGAGATTGCCTGGTGAACTTTTCTTGAGGTAGGCCACGATGCAATCTTTGTAACACCGATTTGGAGTCCGTCAGCACTACAACATCTCGTGCAGAAATGATCGCAATTTTCGCAAAGTCGCCGTGATTGCAGCGCTTTCTACCGTTGTGGACGAAACCACGCGATCCAGGCGGCCCGACCATGACACGCCAAGGCAGGGTATGCAGAAAGCCGCTGCGCAGCTATCCGTTTGTGGGCACACTGATCCGTCGGTGTACAATTGTAGGTGGCTGCAGTACACAGTGCTCAAGTGGTCCAGCGCTAGAAATTTTGCTTCCGCGGCTGGAATGGTGCACTTCCCTGGTAGATTGGGTACACTGAAGTTACACGCAACATCCAGAAAAGACCATGCGGGTCCATAGGGCGCCGTTTAAGCAGTTTCAAGCCTAAATATCGAAATGTGTTTAGTGCCGCGTTGAAATGTGAGCCAGTTCTTGCTCTTAGCCGCCGGAGAAGCGCCGTGCCTGCGAAGGACTCGCCCAGTTTTGATAGCTGCGTCAATAAGGTCCGAGACGCCAAAAGGCGGAGCGAAAGAGACTCGGCTTCATTGGTGACCTTCGTGTTTGAAGCCGCCTGAGGGACTCCCATCGCCAAGCGAAGACCCTTTCTGTGCGCTGCCTCTAGGCGTTCGAACTGGCTTGGTGATGGTGATATCAGG
This sequence comes from Rhipicephalus microplus, assembly GCF_013339725.1. NCBI lineage: Eukaryota > Metazoa > Arthropoda > Arachnida > Ixodida > Ixodidae > Rhipicephalus > Rhipicephalus microplus. The sequence goes on along the minus strand of NC_051175.1, from coordinate 26,676,645 downwards.
GGCAGCTGATAAATAATGCGGCTTGTTATAAGCGCATCATTCAATTTAAGCATGGACATAAGATTGTTGCCCCAACGGACGCCTGCCATGCGACGAAGAGCGTTGATCCTTTTCACTGATGCACTGACTATACCATCAACCGCACGTCGCCATAATAGCTTGTTGTCGATGGTAATGCCTAGGAAACGGACACTTGTTGCACAACGAATTGAGTGGCCTCGAATATTCAGCGACAGACGTTTTGACTTCCGTCGCGCTCCCGGGAAGAGCATGAAGGCCGATTTTTCCGCTGATAAAGATAGGTCAAGTGTCAACAAGTGACGCTCAATGATTGAAATAGCGCTCTGTGCTATCCGGGCCAAAAGTTTGTGCTGGTACCCTGAGATCCAAATGCAGATGTCATCGGCGTAGATGGATATTTTAACTGCTTTCAGAGCTAAGTGCAGAGTGTCGGGAAGGCTGGCCATGGCAGCGTTAAAAAGCAAGGAAGATAGAACATTTCCTTGTGGGACGCCGAGGGAAACGCGTCTCTCTTCGCTCGTTACATTTCCAAGCTTAGCACGGACACAGCGGTCTCTGAGAAATTCATGTACGAACCGAAGAGCATTTCCTGACACACCCTTGGCTTGGTGCCCATTCACGATGCCTGCCTGAAGCACATAATCATATGCATTGGCAACGTCCATGAAGACGGCGAGTGTCGAGAGTCCGCTGACGTGGTGGTGCTCGATGTGGCTTAATAGGTCCAAAACACTGTCCTGGGCACTCAGTCGTCGGCGAAATCCGGTCATACACGATGGCCATCGTCTTCCTTGTTCAAGGTACCAAGTTAATCTTGTACATATTATTCTTTCCATCAACTTAGATACGCATGATGTAAGAGATACCGGCCGATATGACGCGAGGCTCGCAGGATCCTTTCCAGACTTTAGGACTGGTACCACCCATGCGGTCTTCCAAACAAATGGGATCTCTCCCGTGCTCCAGACATGACTAAATATGTCCAAAAGGGCCTTTTTTCGCTAATATGGTAGATTTGTCAGCGTTTGATTGCTGATCAAATCGGGACCCACGGCACAGCGTCTTCTTAATTTGCTAAGTGCCATATCCAGCTCTCGAAAGGTGAATGGCGTATCCATCGTGTGAAAAATCTGGGGTGACAGAGGAATCGCCGGTCCTGCTAATCTACCAGATGTGTACACGTCTGCGAAATCCTCTGCAAGGGTTTGCAAATCTATTCCTTGTTTCAAAGCGAGTGCTTTGAATGGCCTGTGTGTTCGGATCTTCCCAGAAAGAATATTTATTACTGCCCAAATCTTTGTCAAGGGCGTAAACGTTGATAAACTCTCACAGAAAGTGGCCCATTGATTTCGTCTTAATTTTTTGTATGGTGACGAATTGCAGCGTTTATCCTGTTATATTCGGTTTTCGCAGACGGATTTCCTTTTGTTCTCATTACTTTCCGCTCTGCCCGTCTACGTGCTGCGCAGAGGTTCTTCAATTTCAAGTCAGGAGCAGGAAAATGGTCGGGCAGTTTCAGCAACGAAGTTGCTGCTCGCTTGCTTTGCAACATATCTGCGAACAGCTCACCAGTGAATTTGTCCAACGCTTCTTTGTCGGTGTCCCAGCGTGTTACATTGCAGAATTGTCAACCAGCAGTTCGAAATCCCAGGATATTGGTGAAGATGGGGAAATGGTCGCTGCCCATCCTGTCTGTAGCCGTGGTCTATGATACCAGAAGGTCCGTGGAGTGAAGTACAAGGTCTATTGCACTCCATGAATCTGGTGGCCTGAAAAATGTAGGTTTGCCATCGTTTGCCACACATAAGTCGGCAGCATCCGCAGCTGCTAGAAGTTCCTTGCCTCGAAAATCTACACTCTTATCTCCCCAGAGTGGATGGTGCGCGTTAAAATCACCACAGATTATTCGAGGAGCGGGACATCGAGTGCAAAGGTCCTTTAGAAAAGTCTCCATGGAGACCTTTTTTCGTGGGCTTATGTACACCAATCCACACTCAGTGTTCGGTTTCCCAGGCACACTTGCACAGCAGCGACTTCCAGTGAGTTGGAACAGAGGTCTTGCACGGGTAAGGCGACGTGAGGTATTTCCCGCCGTATGTATATCACTGTGCTTCCAACTGCAAACGACGTTATGCTCGGGTTGCCGTGTCGGGTGTACCCTGGGAGCGTCCTTGCATTTGGTAGACTGGCTTCAGAGAGGGCTAGAATCGGTATTGGAATGTCGCGCAGTAAAAGGTTGAGTTCGAACAGACGTTCCAGAAGACCGGCGCAGTTTCATTGCATTATTAAGGGAACTTTTGAAGGACGAAATAGACCAGGTGGGCGAGACATTGCCATTATTCTACTGTGTGTTTGTGGAAGCAGAGCAAAGTAACACTGACTCTAGAGCCAGGACTGCTTCCAACATATCCTTCGTTGAACTCGCAGGCATCTTAGCGACGTGTGAACGTAGTGCGGTGAACAGAGCGCGAATAACGTGCTCGAGGTTTTCTTGCTGCTTGCTTCCAGATGGTACTTGAGGTGGGCTCAGTGCATCAGCGTAGGTGCGCTTGGCGGACTCTTCCATGATACATTTCTCACCAGCGTTGAACACTTGCGTTGACTCAGTACCAGCTCTTGTCGCAATTAGGCGCGGAAAATTTCCTGCGTACTCGTTATCCAAACCGCCATGTTGTGGCGCACCGGACGTCTTCTTTGTGAGCGATTGTTCGTTCACAGTCTTCGGGCCGAGGACAAACGTCTTATTTCTTCGCTGCGAAGCTGTTCGTGCTGGACATCGGCCGTAGCTAGCTGGGTGGTCGCCGCCAAAGTTTGCACACACAAGTTTTTCTTCACTTGTACACGTCTTAAAGTCATGAGGCCCCCACAGCGCTTACACCTTTGTTCCCCACGACAGTGCTTAGCAACATGTCCAAAACGCTGACATTTAAAACAGCGTGGCGGCGTCTCCACGTAGTCTACCAGCTCGTGTCTGGTGAAGCCAAGGTTGATCTTCTCTGGACGTTCCTAATTGGGAGCGAATGTGAGAACCACAGAGTCAGTGCGCTTTGATTCCCACTCGCAAGATGAGGTTTAGACCCGTCGTATGATTCTTCTTGCGTGGTATACTCCCTGAGGTCTCAGGTAGGTTAACAGCTCTTCGTCCGAGTACAATCTTGGGACCCCTTTTATAATGCATGTATTTTTTGTGTAGCTGTGTGGTACACGGGCAGATATGGCAAAGCCGCAGATAGTGTTGGTCTCTAGAAGCTTATTAGCTTGGTGTTCTGTCTCTATATCCAAGACCAGGGCTCTCTGTGGTGTGAAATGGCTCTTAACTGGGGCTCCACCGAGAATCGTTTCAATTTCCGAATATAGGTCTATAGGATTCACTTGCGTCACGTTAGCTCCTTCGGATGTTGAAGCAATTAACACAGGAATGCCCACCGTCCTGTCTTTGCGATGTCGCGCAGGGCGGAAACCACCCTCGTCCATGTCTAGTTCTGTGAGGTTGGCGATGCTCTCCCTGATGCTTGTTTCAGTTCTTCTAGCACCTTTCGACGTGGTGGTCGCCAATACGGCAGGTACATTTTCAAGTCGTCCGACGTCTTGAGTGGCGCTGAGCCGTAATATAAACAAAAATAAACGATAAATGCAGACAGAGCTACTTAGCCAAGCAGCAACAGCTTCGTCGTCTTATTCCTCTCCTGGCACTTTTTTGGTTTTATCGTGTGTCCTGCTGAACTAATAGCTGGAGAATAGTCCAAGGTTGTTGCACGTGCTCATTGAAGGAGGTCGAAAATTTACGACATCGTCAAAATAAAGACGGCAGGATTGCCATTTTAACCCGGATAGCAGCGTATATCAACCTCTGAAACGTGGCGGGTGCGGAACATAGGCCGAACGGGAGTACCTTGAACTCGTGAAGTCCATCTGGAGGGACGAACACTGTTTTCTCGTGGTATCTTTCATCCACCTCTATCTGACAGTACCCGCTTTTGAGGTCCAAAAAAATTTCGTGACCCGTAATTTGTCAAGGGTGTCGATGATCATTGGAAGCGGATAAACATCACGCTTCGCGAAGACGTTCAACGTTCTGTAATCTACGAAAAAGCGCAAGATGTTGCTTTTCTTCTTTACCAACACAACAGGCGAGCCTACGGGCTGGATGACGGTTGAATGACGACGTCTTTAAAGCTAGATTCACACGCGAGATCTAAGTCCCGCTGCTCCACGGACCGAAAAGTCACATGATTAGTTTCATCTGGCGCAGCAGCGGAGACGTAGCATGCACACAGCTGGAGCTACGCTCGCGGAATCCTCGTGGATACTCTCGACTCCTATGCTTTCGGAGCTCGCTTATCCTCATTTCCCCATTCCCTGTACAGAACTGTGGAGGTGCCCTCCATTGAGAGAGGCAGTAACGGAACTGCGCCTATTTCTTCCTTTGTCCCTTTTCAAAGTCAGTTCTTTATGTGGTCATGCAGACTACGCGCTGTGAATGAAAACCACTAATCCACCACCAAAACCACCAAAAACCGCTCGTCTCTTTCACTGTCACACGAAACACATTGGGTCATTGTCACAAAACTAAAACATGTGGATTTCAAGCCGGAAGCCTGCTTCCTAGCCACGCCATTCCGACCAATGTTGACATATTTGACGCTGAATCCTCTCGATCGAGAGCAGACGACCATCAAACGGAGGGATCGAAATAGCGGCGACACACTTCCATCCGTGCCGTGAGTGGAGGAGAGCGGATGAAGCGAGGACGGTACGTTTCGATCATGTGCACGTCAAGTGATGCGCCATCTACGACGAACATTCCTCCTCCGCTCCCTCGTGTGGATTTGCCTTAACCATTTCTTCAATTTGGCTTCTGATGACCTCTCTGTATTTGGTGAAACTCAGTAAGGGTACTGGCAAATAGGTCTTACCGATTCCTCGACTACAATGTGGTGTTAATCGATAGACGTCCCCCGGATTTTCGATGATGTCAAGAAACAGGAGGCGAGTTCTCGTACAAGGCTCTTAATTTGTCGCTTCTGCTTCGGTGACAGGGCTGTGTCGATGCTGATTGATGCGAAGTTCGTGACTTGGACCCCGGTCACTGCGGTCGCATTCAGATAAAGCCAAAATGCTGAACGCCCTTGTACTGCGCTATGCCAATGCACGTCCAATAAAACCAGATGACCGAAATTTCAGGAGCCCTCCTCTACAGCGCATCCCTCAATGATATATAGCTTTGGCACGTAAATCCACAGATATGATATTGTTTTTATTATTAGTACCTAGCACGGCTTATACGGCTACACTATCTCGAGTTGGTCAAATTAAGCTTCACACACCGAGAACTGAGTGCTGCGCACCGCGATTACAACAGAACGTTGCCTTATCATTAAGGCGAGCAGAATCATCCCATTCGTGACGTCAAAACGATCGCAGTGTCAGCTTCCTCAGTAGAGACCGTCGCGGCCAATATAATTCGGTAACGAGTTTCCACTGCAGTGAAGCGTTGTTTCGGCTGGGCACAAAGAACGGCCGCGATAGCTGACGCCAACCTAGGGAGCCGTCATGTGCACGCGTCTCCGTGTTTTATGGCGCTGACAACTCTCATCATGGTTGCTTACAACTGGCTAAAACGGCCCCCATACTTGACGGGCCGCCATGTTGGTTCTTAGTGGTCGCTCATTTACATTGACGGCAGCGTGGGTTTCAACGAGAAGAGGGTATTTTTTATAAAGCAAGTGCTGAAGGCTGAAGGGCTGTTTTCGGAAGTTAGCCACGGTTTGGTAGAACAGGACAGACATGTTCGTGACTCGAGTTTGTATAAAATACTGTTAAAACAGTTCGTTTCTCTCACTTGGTAGACCCACCGCATTGGAGGAGTGAGGTTATTTAGGGAGTCTATGTTTGCGAGGGGGAGAACCTCAATGTCACTATGAATGGACATCAATGTCTGTGTGCTATTCAGGAAGCATATTCACCTTAGCACTGCAAATACTTCAAAGGCCTCTTAGTGCGAGGCTCGAAACCGTGCTGTTTATATGATGGAACTCGTAACGGCAGGTAAGGCAGAACAAACGATTGGGTAGCTCGCGATGTTCCCTGTAAACCGAATAGCTCAGCTAGCTTGTTTCTCATACCCCAAACACTGCGTTTCTCTGTAATATAACTTTCTACAACAAGTTTAGTTCCTGCGAACGAATCTTTACAATGGCTGCTTAAAAACCTTACAAGCTGTAAGCGTTGCCCGAAAAAGTAGGGCATTCAATTACATTACACCGCCCTCCCCCTATGCCCACAAGCCTGTATATTAGGCTAGTAGAAAAGCAAAGGGGAGCAACGAGGAACAAATCAAGTTTTTTCAGGTCAGATTTTATTGCAAACAGCATCCAAACGGCATCTGGCCTTGTGTCTTCCAACCATCCTGCCTCCTTTGCTGGAACCTTGTGTCCTCGCAGTGGTCTAAGAGTAAAGCAATAAGATGGAAAATCATACACGGCTCCGACCACACATAAGGAGTCCATACATATTTCTCTACAGGCACTAAACAAAAGCGGAGTTTACGATATCAAATCATCTGTGTGTCTGATTATGAAACAAAAGGACGACACAAATAACGATGCACCACATAGAGCATATTTGAGTTATGTGCTAACAACCGACTTGCTTAGTGCACATATACTGCTCCTTTCAGGACCGACAGATAGACAGAAGGATGGACGGACATGAAGAGTAAATCTGTCGCATTCTATGTTATTAAAGAGAAGTCCTGTTTGCAATTATTGAGCGAGTTTCGGTGTGGTTGAGCATGTCATTGAAGCGAAGAACGAATACCCCATGGCAAGCCGCACAAAAAGTTAGTTGCGTTGCAACTGTGCAAGACAAGCGCCTACAGGGAACGCGTTCATCGGCTCGTCTGTCGACCTCTCCAAATGCCCTTCTTCAGCGACCGAAGTAAAATTGCAGGAATGCGAACATCTGCCAGCAAAGGAAGACGTGAACGGGAGCGTCTGTAGGAGGTTTACGGGCCTGGCGTTTTCCGCGACGAATGCAGTGACGGCTTCGGAAACCGACAAAGTGCAGATAGTGAATGCACAGGACCACACATTCGACTAGTCATATCATTCGACTGAGGAACTGTGCTTCGACTACAAGGACAAACAAGCATACTCAACCATCTTGCGCTCGCACAGCGTAGCCGAACGAAGCATAATTCATTATTATACTGTGCACGTTGTCGTGCTTACTTTGCTCAAACTGCTTTTTGTTGCATGGCTAAGTCAGCCATTTCACGAAATGTGCGGTGATATACTAGACCCCCTCGCCATACAACGGGTACTCACCTCACAAACACGGCGAGATGTAGTCACCTCCAAGCAGTCTCACTTCCCTTGTGTAGCCCAGCGTTTCCGTAGGCTAGAGCAAGTCGGGAAGCGAGAAGGTCTCCAGATGGTTTTGCATTGTGGCACGCAGCACCCTGGCATTTACACTTCAAAGTTCTTGTAGGTGCGCTTAGCGCGAGGATGGGGTCGTGGTGGAAGCTACGTCTATGGTGTAATCAAACGCAGCTCATACCGCAGCTTGCACACCCGCGGCAACATGCAGCTGGTGCAGTGCGACGGAGCAGGAACGCCTGGCCGCAAGAACCAACATGGAGCTTGTTGCCACGGAAACTGGGACTGGCAACATTGTGTTTTAGCGGGTGGTGGCAAGTGGTGGGTCAAAGGCTGACACCACCCTAAAACACCGAGACGCGCGCACATGAAGGCTCTCTACGCCACCCCTAACGGCAGCACCACCCTACAGCATTCACGCGATTGGCGGCCAACTTTTGCTGCCCAGTCATCACACCACCCTTTCTAGCCATCATAATGGTGGCGTGCTCAGCATGATTTTAAAATGCCCGTCAAGTGAAAATATATTTGTGGCGTATCATGTGGCTCGTGCAAGGAGCTACTATGTGACTGCAAGCAACATATGGCGATGTTCGCTGTCGACAATGCCGAGGATCGCATGCGATGCGGCTGTTGTGACCATAGTCCCGGCGCCCACAGCAGGACTGCTGATGTCGGTAAGCAAAGTTTTGTCTAGTAGCCGTTGTGCGTTTTTTATTTTGTGTGCCCCGGCAAGTGTTGCCTCTCGTATACAAGAATCTGGTAATCAAGTAGTAAGATATGAATTTCTTGACTATATTTTGTTAATTTAGTGCTCAATTGCAATTGATGAACTTACCATGCAGCACATAATATTTGCAATGCCTCGTCGTGTCAGCTTAGCTGCTTTTTGCAACGTTGTTAGGTAAGGAGTGTTCGGTATCATGTTGTGGCTCATGTTGCGTTTTGTGGTGTAGTGTTTGTGCTAAAAGCCTAGTCCGCCTCGGCACTTGTCCAAACCTCACTAAGGCGCACGCGAATGACAAGGCGGATCTCTGTTCTCTTGGTGCCACACTTGTGACCCCTCACGTTCTCCACGACCATCTTGTGCTCCTCGAGTAATCGCGAGCGCAGTCAGAGAACAATGCTTTGAAACAAGTGGATAACTATCTTCCATATGCGGAAAACATTGAAATACGCTCAGGTGTAAAATGACATGCGGAAAATAAACTTGGACGAATGCTGAATGCCTCGCAAATGGCTGAACTTAGTATATAACACTTGTTTTTTATCTTTGATGATCCTAAATACAGGCTACTCTACCGAGAGAAATAAAAAATTGCTTCACTGCATGTATACGCACACAAGGACCATGCTTGGGTACATGGAAGCAGCAAGGAAGAAATAATTCACATGAAGGAATTCAACAGTGATCTTGCCGTCGTAATATGCTTTCTCATATACTATCATGTATCCATCTGCTTTTCAGCAGACCCTTTCAACAACTTTCAAGACCTTAAGAACCGAACCTACGTGGACTTATTTCGAAACGATTGAAGTGTTTCTTGGCGCTTTTGAAGAAATAAATGTTTGATCACCACATATGCAAACGGTTGGTCAAACTTTGTTGACAAAGATTATTTGAGCATGTGTTTGAAAGTTCTCATAATAATTTTTTTCCACAAAAGACTTCTCAGTTACTTATTGCTGAATTACTGTATATTTTTGAATTTTGGAAAAAAAAACACTTCCTGCGTTTTATTTTTCTCACTAACTTGTTTGATTTGTTTTGTATCCGAAGGAATGTCGAGCCTATGCTCCTGCCTGAACTGCTCGGATTTGTATATGCTGAACAATTTCACATATTTCTCACAGGAATCACCATGTAGCCGCAAGCTTCACAAATATATATTATTTGGAAAGTTTGTTTACCACTAAGCTAAAACACGCAAGGCCTGCGCGGAAGGTGCAGCACAGTCACAGTGAAAGCTAGAAGAGTGGCCTTACAGAGCCTCCACTAAACACTCATTGGGTAACTGCTGCAAGAACACAGGCTGGGTATCAACTACGGCATTTATAATAATTACTGGGTTGTAGACCAGTATTCATTATGCCATTTTTCGTCATTCTTCTGAGAAGCGTTGTATCCGCTAAACACTTGCAATGAATTTTGTGCAAATTGTTATGCTTCAAGTGGGTACGTGCCACAGTTAATAGGTGATCAAAAACCAGCTTTTTTAATGGTTTGGAGCATTGGACGACCAACTCGTTACGCTATTCGCATTGTGTGACGCCTCATTGTTTAGCTGTTCTAAAACGCTTTATTACTCAATATAACTATATTCCCTTCACAACATCAAGCCTGCAAACAAGTCCAATCACCGGTACGGCTGAGCGGTAGAATACTGGGCTGCACGCAGCAGACCCGGATAGAGCCCCACTGCGCCCTTGACACGAGGTTTTTTTTTTTCTCATTTCATGATAGCGGTTACGGACACCGGCGGCGTCGGACAACGACAGCGCCGCGCGTGACCCGAGTTTTGATCTCATAAGAGCTTGCTGTAAAAGCATGGTAAGCTGATAGTTACTGGCATGGTTACGCAGGTTACGGTGTGAAAGTTTATTGCATATAAAGCTTGCTGTGACATGTGGAGGTCTTTTCAGTTTATATGCAGCATTGAAGTCGATGGACGGGCGGGCAAAATCAAAGAAGGCTTAGCAAAGGCAGTGAAGCGGGCAGCTAACACAAAACACCAGCTCACACGAAACGGAGGAGTGTCTCCGGTTTTCTTGGTGTGATTTGAGGATGAGTGTGCCAAATGTGAGGATTTGGTGACGTAGACAAGGCGATCATATGGTGAAAACGACTGTAATAAACAGGAGCTACGGAATCAATGCAGTTGGGGTGCGCGCGCACCTAGGAACAACACTTCAAAGCCGCGTCTAGACTAGCTAAACTTGGAGCACAAGGCTGTGAGACTACGTGATGTCTCACAATTCAAAGCAGTGTCTTGAGAAGTTCGCATTGTACTCGCGTGCAACTGAAGGTCTTTCTAGCCGCTTGAACGCACAGTGCATCTTAAGAAAGTGAACTTCTTTTGTATCGTTATGCAAGAAAGTCGTGTGGGAAAGAGGTATCTTGCTAATCCGAGCACCTGCGGAGGCAGTACATCGGCAAGAGTGAGCGAAAAACATCAAACGAGGTTCCTATTAGTGCATAGTTTCATTTATTTGTTTTTATTCTTACTTTAAATTGTTTTATTGATATGTGCGCCCTAATTTGTTTTCCTTTCACTCAGTCCATGCCAAAATGTCTGTCGTGGCGTCTTTCGCCCTGTGTATTGCATTTTATGCTCTTGATGTAACAACTGAAAGTGTCTATATTTCTATGATTGTACCCGAACATGACTGTGTGAAAATGAATTTTATTTAACTGGAACCTGGAATATCCTACACATATGTTCTGTTGGCGCTATATATGCTGCCAGCATGTGGCACTCTGAAGACGCTAACCTGCGCGCATAGTCCCAATAGCTTTTCCTCTCTGTTTACAATCTATTGACACCATGTGAGGTGAACACAAACGCGCTTATATCGCGAGCAACTCGTCGTGGCGCGGGTGACGCGCGCGAACAAAGCTCGCCAGGGAGTGGCTGCGCCCTCTGAAGGCTGTATCGTAAATTCTTTCAACATCACCCCCTCGTTAACGACACAATAGGATGCCTTTCTAGCCGCTATAGTTCAACTGTAAACCAGTTAAGGTACCAGCTGGCTCCTGCATGGCCCAGGATTCCACAAAAAGCTGCTTATAAATTGGGCTCAATGCCCAGCTTGTACGATTTGATGTGGTGGTCGTTAACCACGATGTGCTCACTGAGTGTACTCTTTTGTCAATCGAACTCGCCGACGTCGGTTTTATGTTGCCGCCGGCTCTCAACGAAGTTTTTTGCTTTGTACGCGGTATGGAGTGCACCAGTATATGCGCTTTCCCTTCGGCCAGGCAGCCTGTCTTTTGGGCACGGGCTGTTTGTCGGCAAAGTGACTTGTTGGGCGAGTTGGTTCATTCTTAACGTAGCTTATGGCGCAAAAAAAAAAAACACAAGCGAAAAGGACTCGTGTCAAAAACGACACAAATTTGAGCTTGTCTTTCTCTCGTGTTTTTTTTTTTCGCGCCATAAGCAATGTTATGAGTGCAGTTTGTCGTGAAGGATTCCGCAGCTTTCTTCAAGCTTTGTGTGCCGAGGCCCAAAACTTTTCACACGAAGTCGGGGCGTTTCAGAAATTTCTATCCGCGATTTCCACAAAAAGAAAAAGGAGGCGCAGACCCACCGTCACTTTCTTTGTCAAATCCTGCAGGCGGACAGCTGTCCGACGCTGCGCAAACGGAATTCATCGGAGTGTGCAATGGGAAATCAGCACATACCAGACGAAAACGTAACATGTAACGTGACACGGCACTTTACTGAGAAAATGTAACGTAAGTACCTTATCTGTGGTAGTTCTAAGACTGTAACCACTACATTATTAGGTTACGGCAAAAAGTAACGCGTTACCACCAATACTGCACGAACACGGCTGTCGAGTGGCCGTGGTACGAATATAACCTTGCGTGCGCATGGCGTGTTGATGTGTCGGCGTGATGTAATCTTTCGGCTCCGGGTTGCTGCGATGCTGAAGAGGAATTCGGCTTGCGAATTGTACATGTGGTGAGTAGCAAATGTTCCCGACGAGGCGCGTTGAGTCGAAATAAACTTTTCTGGACTCGCCCTCCCCATGTATAAGCGGACGCGTCGGGGCTGAGAGTCGTCGCGGCGAGTCCCGTCGACCCGGAGACAGGGGGTAGGTTCACCGAACTCGCCGCGCTCAGAAGGGCATGTATAACCGGTCGCGCTGAGTTGACGGCTCGTGACTCTCCCGCCCGTCGCGGTCCTCTGCTTCCCCTGCCCCCCATCACTCCGACGTTGCTCTTTCTCTGTCGGCCGGTACGCGCGCGCTAGACCGATGACATCCTCGCGGGCTCCACGCACCATGTGGACCTATGATGAAAACGACGTTGCTAGCTTTAGTCAACGAGAAAAACTGAGTGATTTGCTCCAATCCTGCAAGGAAATATAAAAAATAGCAAATTACTTTCATTTTTTAAGCATAAACGAGGCACAATAGAAATAGAGGTGTAAATTACGGCAAAATGGTATGCGGCTATGAATTTTACGTACGCCGATAGAAATTTTCTCAAAAATTATATTGCATTCCAATTGAAATTCAAGCCCTCAGATTAAAAATTCATCGTGTAAGGATCTCACTGTCCAGTCCAAAGCCACGAAATCAGATTAGCCAAACAGGTGAGCGTATGAGGCAAGAGGAACACGGTGCACTTATTGTGGTGGAACTGTACACTTTGTTCCAACAATTGATGAGGGTCTTTTAGTCATTTTTCATTTAAAACTGCTTATATTTTTCAATTTAAAATTTCACGAAGTTCAAGGCGCCGGCTTAATTCTATTAGCGACAAGCCACAACTATTGCAAAAAATACTCGCGTGTAGGGCTTCAAAGGATTTTCCACAGCATCAGGTACACAAATGAAAGGCGTTACAAACCATGAATCACGGCGAATTCCTGGAGAGACCAGCCAGGGTGAACAGGGGACGTGTGCGTCAGCTGCGGATACGCCTGCGGCAGCGCTGTGCCGCAACATAACCACTGCTGCCATCGCGTTGTGCAGTGTTAGCCAAGACACCAACACAACCATAAAGTACAGCTGGTGCAAACTGAGAAAAAATACCAAGACGCCATCGCGCGTGACCCGAGTTTTGATCTCATAAGAGCTTGCTGTAAAAGCATGGTAAGCTGATAGTTACTGGCATGGTTACGCAGGTTACGGTTGTGAAAGTTTATTGCATATAAAGCTTGCTGTGAACATGTGGAGGTCTTTTCAGTTTATATGCAGCATTGAAGTCGATGGACGGGCGGGCAAAATCAAAGAAGGCTTAGCAAAGGCAGTGAAGCGGGCAGCTAACACAAAACACCAGCTCACACGAAACGGAGGAGTGTCTCCGGTTTTCTTGTGTGATTTGAGGATGAGTGTGCCAAATGTGAGGATTTGGTGACGTAGACAAGGCGATCATATGGTGAAAACGACTGTAATAAACAGGAGCTACGGAATCAATGCAGTTGGGGTGCGCGCGCACCTAGGAACAACACTTCAAAGCCGCGTCTAGACTAGCTAAACTTGGAGCACAAGGCTGTGAGACTACGTGATGTCTCACAATTCAAAGCAGTGTCTTGAGAAGTTCGCATTGTACTCGCGTGCAACTGAAGGTCTTTCTAGCCGCTCAAACGCACAGTGCATCTTAAGAAAGTGAACTTCTTTTGTATCGTTATGCAAGAAAGTCGTGTGGGAAAGAGGTATCTTGCTAATCCGAGCACCTGCGGAGGCAGTACATCGGCAAGAGTGAGCGAAAAACATCAAACGAGGTTCCTATTAGTGCATAGTTTCATTTATTTGTTTTTATTCTTACTTTAAATTGTTTTATTGATATGTGCGCCCTAATTTGTTTTCCTTTCACTCAGTCCATGCCAAAATGTCTGTCGTGGCGTCTTTCGCCCTGTGTATTGCATTTTATGCTCTTGATGTAACAACTGAAAGTGTCTATATTTCTATGATTGTACCCGAACATGACTGTGTGAAAATGAATTTTATTTAACTGGAACCTGGAATATCCTACACATATGTTCTGTTGGCGCTATATATGCTGCCAGCATGTGGCACTCTGAAGACGCTAACCTGCGCGCATAGTCCCAATAGCTTTTCCTCTCTGTTTACAATCTATTGACACCATGTGAGGTGAACACAACGCGCTTATATCGCGAGCAACTCGTCGTGGCGCGGGTGACGCGCGCGAACAAAGCTCGCCAGGGAGTGGCTGCGCCCTCTGAAGGCTGTATCGTAAATTCTTTCAACATCACCCCCTCGTTAACGACACAATAGGATGCCTTTCTAGCCGCTATAGTTCAACTGTAAACCAGTTAAGTTACCAGCTGGCTCCTGCATGGCCCAGGATTCCACAAAAAGCTGCTTATAAATTGGGCTCAATGCCCAGCTTGTACGATTTGATGTGGTGGTCGTTAACCACGATGTGCTCACTGAGTGTACTCTTTTGTCAATCGAACTCGCCGACGTCGGTTTTATGTTGCCGCCGGCTCTCAACGAAGTTTTTTGCTTTGTACGCGGTATGGAGTGCACCAGTATATGCGCTTTCCCTTCGGCCAGGCAGCCTGTCTTTTGGGCACGGGCTGTTTGTCGGCAAAGTGACTTGTTGGGCGAGTTGGTTCATTCTTAACGTAGCTTATGGCGCGAAAAAAAAAGCACAAGCGAAAAGGACTCGCGTCAAAAACGACACGAAATTTGAGCTTGTCTTTCTCTCGTTTTTTTTTTTTTTCGCGCCATAAGCAACGTTATGAGTGCAGTTTGTCGTGAAGGATTCCGCAGCTTTCTTCAAGCTTTGTGTGCCGATGGCCCAAAACTTTTCACACGAAGTCGGGGCGTTTCAGAAATTTCTATCCGCGATTTCCACAAAAAGAAAAAGGAGGCGCAGACCCACCGTCACTTTCTTTGTCAAATCCTGCAGGCGGACAGCTGTCCGACGCTGCGCAAACGGAATTCATCGGAGTGTGCAATGGGAAATCAGCACATACCAGACGAAAACGTAACATGTAACGTGACACGGCACTTTACTGAGAAAATGTAACGTAAGTACCTTATCTGTGGTAGTTCTAAGACTGTAACCACTACATTATTAGGTTATGGCAAAAAGTAACGCGTTACCACCAATACTGCACGAACACGGCTGTCGAGTGGCCGTGGTACGAATATAACCTTGCGTGCGCATGGCGTGTTGATGTGTCGGCGTGATGTAATCTTTCGGCTCCGGGTTGCTGCGATGCTGAAGAGGAATTCGGCTTGCGAATTGTACATGTGGTGAGTAGCAAAAATTTCAAGTTCACCACCTCACATGATGCTTTCGCGGCTCCTAATTAACTAACTTCGAAATTCTTGAGATACATTAATGCCCTTCATTGCCATGCAAGAACTTCCAGTTTCTAACCGACAATTTTTATGTGAGCAGGTGAAATGTTTTTTATGAAGTGAATTGCACACAAAAAAAACCCACAAGGATGGTTGATTTTTTTTACGTACAATCTATTTTGCCCTGATGGCCCTCTATGGTTACCTATTCGCTTGGCTCGGTCTTGCGGCTGTGCAGAGGCACCTCCTGTTCACTGCACTCCACTACATCCAGGTCTTCAAGGAGGTTCTTCTGGTATTTCGGAACACTGGACTTGAAAACCAGCTGTAAAATCCACCCACCACATCTTTGGTCATGGAAGCCAGTCTGACCTTCCCAGGTTGCAAAAATAGCGTCTTTTTCTGTGATTTTCTTCATTTTCGCACCATGTCAGTGAGGCGCGTCGTATTTCACCTCTGTTAGCGGTTGATTTTTGGAAGTTTGTTGAACTAGGTTGCACTCTGTTCAGTTCGAAAGGTCAGTTTTCTCCTGTAACATGAATAACGGTCTCTAACTGTACTCGAAATTAAAATTTTACGTAAAATAGCGCCTATATACACACAAATTTTGAAAATAGGCATTGATAGGCACTTATGGGAATCAAGAAACAAACGCCAAAAAAACACACAAACACCATATATAGGCCACATGAAAAATCCTAGAAAGTTTTTCCTTAGCCTCTAACTCTCGTATTCATAAACCTAACTTAACCTTATTTTTATGACTTAAGTCAACCCTAGCCATAAGCCCACGCTTGACGCGTTTCAAGAACCTACCTTGTACTTATCGCGGAACTTTTCTTGTACTTAATTAAGATTTGGTTAAGGTAGCGTACGACCTACCGTAAGGCTTCTTTAAAGAACATGGCGGGTGACGACAACTTTGCGTATTCCGTTTATTATGTGGATCGCAAAGAAGAAATATTGAATGACACAGCGTGCGTGCACACGTCACCACCGCGGCGAGTCCTCAACGATCGACGAAACCTGGTTGAGACCTACGACAAGCAGGAATTGCTGTGGCACCACCGCTTCACAAAAAGTGTCGTGAGGAATCTGCTCGCTGTGCTGTTTCTGCAGGAAAATATCCATTCATGGTCGTGGGTTCGTCGTCACCCGTCTCATGTAGCTGCCAATCGCATCGCGCTATTGTGGCACGCTCCAACTTGGGAGCGATGGCCTTGTCAGTGTCTCGTAGCCGACCGTGTCACGACTATACAGTCGAGCGGACACCAGCTATGGTTGCGATAACACTTTTTTCCGTACCAATAAAACTTCTCAAAGTGGCGCAAGCACTTTTCTAGTTGTTTGGTCAGCTGTTCACGGATGCATATTGGGTGAGCTGTTGAATTACATCGCGAGCTTCTTCCACGTTTTTTTTTTTTTTTGTCTGAAGGCACACGGCGCCCGTCTCGGTACTTGTTCAGGAAACCCGTCAGGATGTAGCCACTTCGTCGGTGAAGTTGTCTTCAGTGCAGCATTCCACAATAAATGCAACTTCTTGAAAAAAAAGCTGTACAACGGTGGAAACTGCCAAATAAATCTAGTGAAATTTCAAAAAAAAAGTGAAATAAAACAACAAACGCTCAAGCGAGCACGGTAACACTACCGAACCAGCAAAGAGATACAAGGCGTCTAAATAACAAAAGTGACCTTCGTCGACGGGAGTTACAGAAAAGTGGCCAGACGAAAAAGGAGTAGTTTACCAAAAGTTGCTGGTGCCTAAACAAACATTGCTACTGTTTTTGTTTGGCTGATTCTGTGCATACTACTGGTGGTTTCTTGGAGGAAAGCTAATTTATTGCTGCTCGAAGTAATAGTTTTGTAACAAAAACGTACCAATCGCACCCAGGGGCTATACTTGACAAGTTAAGGCGCCCTTATGAGAGGATAGGGGAGGTTTCTGAAACGCACCTTGTACTTTTCTTATACTTACACTTTTCTCGTCTTTTCGTAAGTAGCCTAACAGCAATAAGTTAAAGTCGATTCATGCTCATTTTTCAATGTGGCACAATACGAACGCAAAGAACAAATAGGCAATCGCCTAAAATCCAGTCTCTAGTTTTGTCAAGCACTAATGAAAGACCTTTTTCAGCGAGAAAGTTATTATACTCGAAATAACTGAAATATGAGTTCAAAGAAAGTCAACAAAAATTTTTGAAATAGGTGCAGGACTTAAAAAAGGCCATCAGGAGCGCTAACGTTCTCAACATTTGCATCCAGTTCCATCGTTGGCCTTGCTATTGTGCTCTCAAGCGGTAACCATTGTGCCATGAGTGACGTGGTGATCGTGGTATGGTGCTGGTGAGGGCCGCTTTCGCACTTTACAGGCCTGACTATTCTTTGAAATATTAAATGTGCTTTTGTTGCCATTGTTGCGCTGTTTCACATACAGCGTCAAACTTGATGGTTTACAAGCTCGCATACGTGTTTGTGTTAGCAACACATGTACCACTTTACGCGTTCCTCTGGTGAAAAGTTTATGGCTTTTATGATTTACAATGACGTGTTCACAACGCTTTTAAAGTACATGTTCGCATTGATATGATAATCAAGGAATACCATATATCAAGCTAGTTCTCTTATGCACACAAAACTGACATTGGCGCTTTGGGTTTTGTAGGTGGTCTAATGTTTTTACTTGTATCTGCCGGAGAAAACTGCGTTGGTAGATACTTAGTGCAGCAACCTTATGGGCAATAAGTTGCGCATTTAGCATTGAGCAAAAACCAAGAAAGGACATTTTGAAACAAAATCGTTTTTCTCCACAGGGCCTCATAGCATAAAATGTTGTAAAAAGGCCTTTAAAATTAGGGGATAAGCCATCGTGTCATATATACAACTCTTTATTGCATGCTCTTTAAAACGACACGCCTACACAATACATACGCATGTTAAGTATTTTTTCTTGATCTCGCCCGTTGCTACAGCACGAAAAACTGCTTCACCCGGGTTACATGACACCACGTGTCAGTTCCTGCTACTCTGCTTTGGACCTTGACTGTGGCAGCTTCTTCCCACACTGACAGCATAAAAGCTACGTGCCGACGCAAAATCTTCCCCGATGCTGGAATTACAAAGCATCGATACCAGACTGATGTATCTTGAGTGATGTTTTGTGGAAGTGACACCAGCCAGCAACTATACATTGGAGTAGGGTATTGTTGGCACGGTTTCATTATAGCACTCACAAACAGGACTGTTTCTGCCCGCGCTGTTTCTGGTGATGATACTAGACAAGAAACTCGCAACATGACAGTGTCATCACTATCTTCATCCACAATGCTAATGTTACGCTGAAGTTTATACTAGAGTTCATCCGAAGTTTACACTGAAGTTTATCGGGCGGGTGTGGGGTGTTCAATGTAGCGATCATATGGATCTTAAGAAGATGAACTATTAAATCGTAGTGCAACATGGTTATTTTCTCACGTCTTTATTGCATTGAACATCACGCAGTGGGGCTGGTGGCAAAAAATGTGAAACGGTGGTAGACATTGAGGAGAGAACAAAGGTTGAATTATTTATAGACTCCAGTAGCATGTGCAACGCAGAATAACGTAAAAAACTAAAACACGTCAAATTCAGTCTTTATGCGCTAACGTTTCTCCAGGTTTGGCCCGTAATAATCGTGACGTCCCTTTGTATCTCCTCTTTCTGTGCGTAGCGCTTCATTTAATTAGTTATTTTATGAAAAAATGCATTCATTTCAGATTTTGTGCCCGAAGCTTCTTGGTCTTTGGCCTCTTGTAGGTTTTCCGCTCCACCGATTCCTCGTACATGGACGGCGAGAAGTCGGGCTGCAAGAAAACAAGAAAAAAATGTGGCAGATCTTTCCATATAGGAATCGGTATAACACGAAAATGAGACATGTCCTTACAAAGGTAGCTCATCGTTTAATATTCATTGTTTCTGGAACAGCAATGAATTGCAAAATCATGTTGAGAACGGCAAACAGCTCGAAACTTGCAGCTTACGCCTCAAGCAGAAAGCACGCACGAAATTTGCATGTACAGAACGAGTGCAGACTAACAACGGTGACTGTGCGAAACTATATAGCGCGCTGTTCAAACAGAGCGACGCGCGAATAGAGCGCACAAGTATACACAGGACAAGCGTGAGCATCGCAGTTATTCCTGCGTCGTGTGTTTACAGCACGCTCTTTTCGTAAACGTGGACGTGCAGTGTGTGAAGCGTCCTCTCCCGAATTACTAGTCTGATAAGCGCTCGTGCAGAAGAGACCACGCATTGTGGAGGAGTTGCTCCGTGGAGGCATCTACCTTTAGAGCGCGCCCCAACGCAAGCCCGTCGTGCCATTTCGCCACTGATAACAAAAAACGCGCTAAAGTTTTGAAGCTTGGAAGACTGCCGAACGATGTATATTGTACATAAATGACTTGCCGTTAGCGCTACTCAGAACGCACACTTTGTGGCCTAGTAGTTAACGCCACGCGCTGTGAATTGAGAGGTCGCTGGTTCGATTCCGCGCAACAAATGCTTGCTTTCTGTTTTTTTTCCTTCGCAATCTCTTAGTATATTTTCAACGTCACTTGCGTGACGGAAATATGTCAGTGGAACCGTGGTAGATCCCAACATAAAACACTTTCGTATTTCGCACAACAGCGTTTGAATATTTGCAACGGACTTTTGGGCACGCGTAAAAAGAGGCGGGCGCACGGTTGGGGGAGGAGGGACGCTATTTCTAGTCACCTAAGAAGTGGCGCAAAGCCTGCCCCAAGCATTCACTTAATCGGGCGAAGGCGCTGTGACGAACTTTCACCTATGCATGCATAATCGCGTAGTAAGTGTGCTTAAATATCAGTGAGAGAACAAGAAACAGCCAAGGTCTTTCAGGAGAAGACTTATATTTCTGAATTTGTATGGTGAAACTTCTCTATATTGCTGCATCCAATATGCAGCACGAAAAGAACAACGAAGAGCAGGCGCAGCGAGAAAGGCTCTCGCCGTATCAGTTTCCCAGTGCTTTACATAATTGAAGTGACTGATGATTAATTTGGGAGGTTTAACGTCCCAAAACCACTATATAATTCAGCGCAGAAAGTAACTACAGGAGGACGCATAAACTGACAACTATGCTTGATATGATATTACTGCCCGACTGCAATAATACAGACTTGATTGCTGAAGCTCTTACTCCGCATACTGAAGAACCGAGGCAGCTTGTGGCCTAATTGTAGCCTAAATCAGCCAGTAGCCTAATTACGACGCACAACGACAACGACACGTCATCTATCAGCCAGGTGATAAAAAAATCTGGAATCATATCCGCTGACGGGAACTTGCTCAAAAGTTACAGAATGGGCATTTCGGCCCCTTCACAGTTTCATGATGCCTAATTGACGTTAACAACGAAGTCGTTGCGGACAGTTCCTCATGAACTCGTCAGCACAAATAAAAAACATCGTGCATGTTGTGCGAATGAAACACTATGGTTCGGACTGATTTGCTCCGTACGTCTACTACACCGTCTAACAACGAAGGGCATGACGTTCTTGCGCTAATAGTTTGCATGGTGTAAATAAAGTGAGCTGTCCTGCATTATTCTTCTGCGATTTCTGTAGTTTTTTTAGAGGCATTTCATTTGGAATCTAATGATGGCAAGTCACAGTATCTCTTAAGGTAATCGGGCTCTGCATCGTGTGACACTTATTTGCGCAAAGAAGAGCATATAGTATGACCAGAGGTACAGTTCCCCGCTCATATACGGTACCAGCAAATTATGTAACGCTGATCGTGGCCATAATGCAAACGTAGGCGTTGAAGCACTATAAAAGAGAGCGTTATGAAGAAAGGCAGGAAGGTTAGCCCGAAAGAAAATTGTATTTGGTTTGCTACCCTACACTGGGGAGGGGGAATGGGAGACAGAAAAGGAAAACGAAGTTAGAGAGAGAAAGCGGGAGGGAAGCGAAAACACACACACACACACACACACACACACACACACACACACACACACACACACACACACACACACACACACACACACACACACACACACACAGCACACATTCTAGAATGTCACAATCGTTCGACGAGGTGGGTCGATGAGAAAAACTTCAGGAGGGCCTTCGTCGCTTTTCGGCGTGAAGCTTGACCTTCCCGGCATTGCAAAATCACTTTTTCGGACATGAAAGAGAATATGCAATGTGGCTACATTTTCATGGCTCAGCCCTGATGCACCAAATGAGCGTGTACCAGAAAGTAAATTTACGAGTACGAATTCCTAACAAATTAACTTACTAGCTTGAGGTCTGTAAATCGCGGGTAATCATTGCTTGAAAAAAAGGCTTCATTGTTCCCCGAAATATTGCTGGTGCCTGTACGTTTTTTTTCGTTGTTAATTTTTCGGAAAGGATTGAATGTTCACGTGCCGCATCGCTAAGTCAGACTGGTATTTTATCAGCAATGGGTAACCAGACAACAAAGTCAACAACTAATATAAGTGATAGATTTCCTTTGCAGTACAGAACTGGGCATCTGGCTTTAGTGAAATGATTGTGTTACGTGGTTCTTCAATATACGCATAAATTTCGTCTATCCCAATGATCACCGCTCATCACCTTTTTTTCTCCCTGCAGTGTGCAGTACCACTAGTTTAGGCCGACCTTTCTGCCATCCAATAAATTCTCTTTCTGTGTTGAAGGCTGTTATTATAATCGAACTCGAATATATCATACAATAAAAAAAAGGGGGGGGGGGCGGGGAGAAGTTTACAGCAGCCATGTGAAGATCAAGGTGCCGAGCAGGCGGTTGATCTTAGGAGCTTAACGCGGCCTTCCTTCACTGATTTACTAATTTATTCATAATGTCTCAAAGTCTCACGTGTTACCTTACATGAGGGGTGGACGAACAACACAAAAAACTTATTTCATGACTTGATAGTCGTTCACTAATAGCAGCATTGAATTGAGCAATGTCGTTGATAACGGTAATAGTTTGCCGTGGTGCAAGCAAAATTGATTTGAGCCGCAGCCTGTCACATATATTCAAGAATCACCAAACACCAGCACAGAGCTAACGTGCAAAGATGACTTTAGCACCGCGGTAGAATGGCAGGCCTTTCATCACTTGTACTCGGTGCGCACTGCAGGCGAACTCGGCCGACTCGACGGGGCAGCAGCGAGGACTTTCTTCGTCGGCGAGTCCGGCTGATGAGCAATGGCGAGTGATGAGCAACAGTGCGAAGGGTTTTATTGCGATAGGAATAATATGGACACTCATGGCTCGATGTGGCCGCCCGCGCCGGCGTCACCGTCATTAACCGTCATTAACGTATCTCTATATACAGAAACGCAAGAAAGAAATATTATCGAGAAAAAGAATGCGTGGGAGTTGAGAACGCGCCGCCACCTAGTGATGGTGTGGGGACGTGCGCTCACTCTGCCGTCTTGCTGGAAATGCTGAAGACAAAATAGTTCCCCACTCACCCGAGATGCCTGTCACCAGCGGTAATTGGTAGATATAAATAGCTTGCCGTTTGAACCTTGAAGAACGAGCTTCTCGGTGGCTCAATGGTTTACGCCACGCACTCACGTCTTAGGGGTCCCACGTTCGATTCCGTGTGCCAGAGTCTTTCTCGCATTATCTTTCTTTCTTTCTTGCGTTTTTATGTATAGAGACCCGTATACATATACAGTGAGTGACGCTGACGCCGGCGGCAAAATCTAGCCGAGAGTGTCCATATAATTGCTATCGCAGTAACGAAGTCCGATGTGCGGAATCGAACGTCCGACCTCTTTCTTGTGAGTGTGAGGTGTTAGCCAGTGAGCGACGAAGGAGCACCTCGCTCAAAATTGAAACGGCATGGTATTTGTAATTACCGCTTACGGCTTCTGACACCCATCTCGAGGGAACTATCGTGTTTTCAGCTTTACCAGCGAGATGGCGCAACGAGCGCGCGTCGCCATATCAACGCGGCGAGCGAGCGCTCTCATTTCCTGCGCTTACTTTACCCTGCGAATAGGGGAAGTGGGCTGACGCTCATGCGTGCACGCGCTTATCTCGTGGTGGGGAGAATCGTACCCTTGGGCTTTTACCGGGACGATTCTGTTGTAGTTACCGAGCGCACAAAGGAAACTGCACTCGCTGTGCATTGCCCGTTTGAGAAAAAGGCGTGTTTCCAAACACAGTGAAGTAACAACTGTCACTTATTCGCGTTCGTATGTACATATGAGTACGTTTCGTGCGTCATTCATGCGTGAGCAACGCGGGACATGTTTCGATCTGCTTGTCATTGTTCGCGTGGCGTTACATTTTGTCGCTATCGAATTCATTGCTTGGCATATGTGTGAAGCTGTGATTTTTTGCGAACACAAGACGTTTTATTTGGAGCTCCAGGAGCTTTGCTCGTGAAATGCGAATTATCTCGACACAAAAGCTTAAAGAACTTCCAGTATTTTCGGTGCACAAGTCGGCCTGTGACACTGTTTCATAATAAAACCAGACTGGGGGCTCCAGGGCAATACACAGGGAGTTTTTTAGTATTTGTTATTTCTCAGTCATTAGCTGAGAGTGCTGGTGCTATGCAAAGGTGGGTTATGCGCGAGAAATTATGCTATTTGTGTAAAAACCGCCTCACTACTTTTGCTATGTTACAGCACAAGAACTAGTGCCAACTAGCCTGACTAGCCCAGTTCACCGAAGTCAACATGTTCATGCGCGGCCGTTCATGATCAACGGAGAGGAACACTTCTAGTATGTCAAACAATATTCGCGTTGTTTTTAGAAATCGCACTCAGCATCGTTCTCGGGAAGTACCCCGCAGCAACATAAGACTTATCTACGTTCGACTACGTTTATTATCGTCAGGCTCGCACAAAACCGGCAGGTTTACCCGTTTTACAGGGTGGTAAATGTTGAAACTTGACGTGCGATGGCCTGATGGTGGCTACGACGTGGAATTAAGCTTCTGAATAGAAGAGGGAAGTAATAGCTTCTACAATACCTGTGTGCTGACGTCCCAATCACACCACTGACTTTCCCAAATGTGTGCGGCAGAGTCCACTTCCACTAGAGAAAGCCAACTTCTTAGGGTGTTTCACACTGCCCGATATATCACTTGTTCGGACTATTCTTGTTCGATGTAGGCGAAAATTTTCCTATGCTTTGATGTTAAGGCAGTGTCGTGCTAAAAATAGTTGGAGATAAATGATAATTCTGCTTTTTCGGCTGTGTTATAATGGGGTCTGACTCATTCTATAGCCTTGAAAGCCTCCCCCTCTTCCTTTTTGAATGAAAGCGTTACTGCAGCTGATCTGTTTTGTTCACATTAAAAAAAGTTGAAGATTATGTTCTTATAATCGTCTGAGGTTGATACGCACCGACCGCACGGGTCCCAGGGTGGGCGACACGCAACGGGAGCAGAGCGACTGGCCGACGCCATCGTCGAGGCTGACGCATTCGCAGATCTGGCAGTCGGGCGCACTGGACATGGCGACGCGGCGGGACATGACGTCCAGGAACTTCTTGTTCAAGTTGCGCTTCTCGAACATCTTCATCGAGCTGAACAGCGTGCCGTTGCTCTCCAGGGCGAGTGGCACGCAGAAGTCCTTGGGCAGCCGAATCTGTGAGTGCAGCTCGGCATCACCCAGCATGTCCTTGACATCCTTGACCGTGAAGGCCAACCGGTGGTCGACGCCGAAGATGCGCTTGCTCTTAGACGGCTTCGAGGCAGTGCGAACATTGAAGTCGTCGTCGTCCAGAATGTGTAGATGGACTCCGCGGTCGATCAGCATGCGGTAGATATCGGCGTACATGGACTGCGAAGATCATAGCAAGAAGGAGCGGCGCCTTCATTTCACAGAACTAACAGAAAAGGTCCGGCACCAATTCACGCTGTCTCGTTCTATGCATGCATACTGTGCATGCGTTACTTAGGTAACATCTGCTAACGAAATCACGAACATAAAAATTGCAAGGATGCGCGTTTAGTTTTTTTCTCTCGAGTTTTCTTATATAATACATAGAACAGCTCATCACTACTAAACCAATACGTTCACACTAACGCAACATTCAAGAAAAGTTCTAAAACAGAGCGCAGGATCACCAATATCAGGCAGCCAATGAGCCGCAACAGCTGAAGCACACTTTATATAAACACAGGCACACCCTTTTACCCACATTTCAGCATTCTGAAGTGAGCCATGTTTTTTTTAAATTTACGTTTCATTAAAATTAGCCTTAAGTCAACACCCCTAACTTAAGTCCTACTCGATAAAATTATATTTTGTTGGGACAAAATAAAAGCATTGGCTGGTGCGACAAACCAAACAAATAAGATGTGATGAATAATAAAAACTTAGTGATTAAGTACCAAAAAAGTGCGCACTATCCCTAAGGCAACATTTGCATTAAACCATATAGCAGCCACATGAAATCTTATAGCACGATATTGCTTACTGAGCTTCTTTGCACACCTACTAAGGGGATAAGAAATGAGCTAAGTTTTATTAAAAAGGTTATGACTATTCGCAAATGCAAAAGTAACATAAAACAAGTTCTGAAAAAAATCAATAAAATAGATTTGTAACAGGTGCAGCGCTTAGACGAGATAATCAGGTGAGCTGAAATTCGTAATACTCGCAGCCTGTTTCATCGAAAACCTTACTATTATGTGCTTTTGCGTGAGCGGCAACCCAAAGTTTTCTTCCTAGCTTGTTTTGCAGTATCAGTGCCATGACGGGGCGCTTTCGCGCTGTGGTGCTGATCATTTGTGAAGTGAACTTTTCCCATGCTCAATCCGAATTTGCTTTAAAATATCAAAGATGCTTTTGCTGTCATTAGTGAAGTGACACACAGTGTCAACCAAAGCAACTTTGTGGTATACAGGCTCATATACCTACCCTTCAGCGCGAACTATGTTCGCATGTAGCACGTAAAGCGTTGAGTGGGCGAGAACATAAGTACTTTTATATTTCCAAATGTGGTGTGTTCAAAACGTTTTTAGAGCATTATTACATGTTTGCATTCGACATGATTGCTCGATTACTCAACAAAATACTACATATCAAGCTGATCTTGCCATGCACACAAAATGGGCACTTTCAGTTTTGGTTTCCTAATGTAATGGGTGGTCTAATATTTTAGATACGAAGGCAGATCTTTGACTAGCCTGTGTAATGCTGTCCGTCTGTCTCCGCGCCAAACACACCGCACCGCGCTTCCCTCACCCCAGGTGTTGGGGTGGTGCCAAGTAGGTCACGCCTTCTCTCGCAGTGTGTGGGACATCACTGTGTCTCTCGCCGGCAGCGTGCTCGTCGCGTGTCATTTCTCTCGCTTCACCCTTTCCACCACTCGCAACGTTCGAGCGCACACTCAGTGAGCACTCTTTCGGCTCACATATCTGCGAAGGAGAGGGTGCCTGAAAGCGAAACTCTTTCACTGGCCGAAACATGCGTCGAAGCTGTGTGGTTTAACCCGGGCGTCGCTGGCATTGCGAGGGTTAGCAGAGGCGATCGCGTACGCGAATGACAACGTCGCGCCTGCAACACCGACGAGGCGTGAGCCAGGGAAGCCGAACGTAAGCCTCGGCAGTGGCAGACCAACGGCGCCGAGGAGGTGAGAGTCGAGCACGCCGATCGCATAGGAGAATAGAGAATGATCGCATTCGCAAACCATGATTTCCGTAACATGGAAATCATAATATGCGTGTCATGTAAAACATTACTTGCCACGCTCATGATGCGCTCACGGCCGTTTCGCTAGCTTCGTATATACCAAATTTAGTATTGCGTGTCGAGAACAGACGACAAAAGTAAATGACACGTCTAAACACGACAATCACGACACGCGTACGTGTCATGTAGCAACATGGTTACATGCCACTCATGATGTGCTCACGGCTGTTTTGCTAGCTTCACATATATCGAATTTAGTATTACGTCACGTGAATAGATGACGAAGGTATGTCACTGGTGCAAATATAATAACCATGACATGCGTGTCATGTAAGAACATGGAACATACCACGCTCATGTTGCGTCCGGGGCAGTTTCGCTACCTTCACATACACCAAATTTGGTATCACGTGATAGTAATAGACGATCAAGGTAAATAACGTGCCCAAACATCACAATAATCTTAGCATGCGTGTCATGTAAAACATGACTACATGCCAGGCTCATAGCAAGCTCGTGGCCAATCCGCTAGCTCCACATACACAAAATTTAGTATCATCTGACGTGAATAGGCGAAGAAGTTAAATGACACGTTCAAACATGATAATCTGACATGGAAGTCATGCACAGCATAATTTACGTCCACCTCGTGACGTTGTGCTGATGTTAAAGTGACATATCCACCTTCATCATTCGTGCTTCGCATATTTGTCATGAGAAATTGCCCTTCACAAGGGGAAGAGAAAAAGAATAGGGGACCCTTAAACTCCATCCTTAAGAGTTGAATGCGATAGCGAAATCAAACTCCTAGTGCGCCCTTCAACTGCTAAGGGCATACTTCCGCATACTCTACTCGTCGCCTAGCAGCAGTTGACACAGATTCTGCATGAAGTGGCAGCAGATAGGTAGTGTGGGTAAGTGCTCCCAGTTGATCGTGCTTAAACGTTAGCATCGTTCTGGCTCGTTAATTGTGGGACACCACTTGACATGAATGTCCCACAGGCACTCATTATTGAGCAAGACTGTGCAGTGAGGCCACTTTCCTCTGCTAGAACGGCGCTCTGCAGTAGCCGAGACACGTTTTTCACAATGTCTAACAGATGGCACAGAGACACACACACGCGAGCGCGCGAATGGTACATACAGGTTATCGATCTAAAGCAAGAGTCGCATGGCCTCCAAGATACACGCCGCGCGCTTGCCATATAGGAGGCCATATACAGTGTCGCAAAGTCTTACAGATGGCAGCACATTATCTAGCGTTTGCTAGTTGCTTGATGAACGCCTCTGGAAAGGCATGACCTGCTTTCCGCTACATGAACATAGTTGTCAATTTTTAGAGTTGTTTGAAAGTTCCTATGTGTTTTTATCGGCGATGGCTGCACTATATCAGCCTTTTTTCGACGTAGTTTAATAGCCTTTCGAATGCGCCTACAAATATCTGAATGGGCTAGTTTTTGTTGTGACACCTATCACACAAAGTGCGTTAAGGAGACTACTTCCACTACATGGCATTTTGTAGTGTTTTTTTCCCGAAGCACCTGCAAGTAGCAGCGTGGCTTTGTGGTAAATCACCTGCTTACCACCCGAACGGCCCGGGTTCAATTCTCCATGGAAGCAAATATTTATTCTTCATTTTATTTGCTCATTACTTTATTTTTCGCTCACGACAATTTTTCGCTAACAACCAACGGTGATGCCGACAGCGGAATTTTCGCGGCATGAGCTCTCGAACGCTATCGCGTTAAAACAACGAAATATAACACTGTTAAGCCGAGGTGTTTAGCCTGTCTGGCATTCCGGTAACGCAAAGGGCGGGCGTATTAACGAATAGCGTGCCCCATAACTGCAACTACGTCAAGGGGCGCCATCTGTGGAAGAAAGGCGACAACTAACATACACGCATGTTACGACCCCTAAGATTCGGAAGTATAACTGACTAAGCTTACAAAGTTGATTATTTTAGTAAATACCTCAAAAACATTGACAAATCGACCGGAATACTTTCCTAAAATACTTTGAATAAAAGGATCTATTTGAAGCTAGCGAGCTACAGAGCATGCGACGGCCGCTCGATAGATTGGAGGTGGACGGCAATCGCTTTCAGCAGCGCGGCCATGTTTTGCGAGAACGCGCATGTGCAGTTCACGCCCGGTATTCCGGTACACGCTAAGTATTTTGCCTATAGCAGTGTGCTGGACAGGCTGAAAGCCACTATGTATACTGTGCTTACCAGGATGCCGGAATCGAAGTGCGCGTGCGCGGATACGTAGGTTACCCGCACCACTTACCGCACGTGTGGTACTTTTCAGATTCAAGGTTACCGTTGTTGCGTAAGTGTACATAGTGTACGTAAACATGGCGGCGCTCTCGGACGCCCGCTTCGAAGTTATCTTGGCGTAGTTGTTGACAGATTCACCTTGTACTTAGCAAACAACTGTTTAAAGTGGCTACGCTTGCCTTCAGTTAGCTTCGATGACCGAGTATCACGGATAAGTTGGCGTAAATTTTTAGATAGCTTCCCATTTCCAACGCGTCTAGGCCTAACTACAGTATCAATTTAAACAAATTGGCAACATATTTTTTTTCGCGTTTGGTGCCTGGTTCATATTTATTTGCTTTTATTATAGAATAAACTTGCAATAATGCTTCGCGTGGTGGCATAGGCATACTTTCTCGTTTAATTTTCCTTTTCACTGTCTTCAACTTATTAACCATTCGATAGGTGGCGCACCATCTCAGCTAGGGCACGTAAACCACGTAAACGCTATCCTGCTAAACTATAAGACGCTGTCTACAACTAACGTTTGCCGCACGGTAACGCCATTCCCTTAACCTCCACTATCACGTTAACCATAAACTATAACTGTCTATAGGCAACGGTTGGTACTGTACGAGCGCGCGCTTCTGAAGGAGAAGGATGAGTTGCGGAACCCGAACGGCGATCCAGCGCGCGAGCAGCGACGAGCTGCCATTGTCGATGTGAGTTTGACAGGAGAAGGTCGCATCGCCAGCAAACGCACTGGCGATGACAGCGGCAGGACAGCGAATTGGCAACCTTTGATTCGGACATCCCGAGTAGAAGACGAAGACCTCGACACGCTTCGAGGGAGGCTGCCGCCGAAAAACAGCAAGCGCCGGCGTTCCTGGCGCCAGCCCCCTTTGAAGACAGCTGCCGAAGACAGTCCCCGGGTGGCCACGTGAGCGTGCAGCCCCGGGTGGCGCCTGTGGCCGCTCGGCTTAACCACCAAGGCATCCGCCACGTCACCAACATCAGGCGATGACGACGACGGGTGACCACAGCGGCAGAGATGGTGATGTTCACCCACGGTGTCGAAAACCCCGAGAGTGTCGCCGCGTGACTGATCCCGGACATTGACGAGCCGCGAATCGGCTTGGTCAAGTAAAGTCGGCGCGAATATTGAATAAAACTATATGAAGCTAGAGATGCCTGAAGTTGACTAGAACGGTTTTAGCGTGTGGCGCGGTGTTAGTGTAAGCTTAGTGGAGTTTAGTTTGCCTTTTTAGTACGTATGGGATCCGTTTAGGGGATAATTTCAATTTACTTTGGAGTTATTAGTAGTCGTTTTATACTTTTTTGTAGTTTTGCAGTGCGTGTTTATTGAGCGGGTGTTGTTAATGGAGACATGTCTCAGTTCATCACCCGCTGCAGCAGCAGCAGTGCGTAATCCGGGACAATATCATCGATTCCCACTTACGTGAGATGCAGTAGTGTTGTGAACAATAAATTGCGCATTTGGCATGGCAAAAAAACGGACATTTTCAAAACTAAAAATTCGCTTTTTTTTTCATTTGGCTGCATTAAAGGCTCACCGAAACTGAAAGTGCCAGTTGTGTGTATCACAAGACATGCCTTAACAAAACATGTTGTTGGGCTCATGCTGAAAACAATGGTAAGGACGCAACACATGGTGCAGAAAACAAGAGGATGCTTTTCCCAGTCCTCCTTTGTTCATCTTTGGTTTCCAAATTTTAAGGAAGTTGAATGAAACAAGTATTAGCGACCCACTCACGCTATCATCATTCGGCTTGCATGTGGTGCACTTGACGAGAATCATGGTCTGTGCCGAGGCCATTCTTATTGGCAGCTGTCCAGCGTAAGCGACGGCTGCAAGTGGATCACTCTCACCGTCACCGATGGTCAGGCTTCCGAAAGCCGAGACCAGGGCGCGAATGCTGCTGAATATCTGTCCGTCAGCCGTTACGACATGTGGTCTCTCGTAGAATCCGTCGCCGCCGAATCCCACCACGGCGTACCGAGTGTCGAGGAAGCCGCGCGCCGCGTACCGCTCCTCGATGCCCTGGGCCAAGCGTATCAGGTTGGGGATCACATTCTTGTTGCACAGCTTGCGCTCCACCACGAACACGACGTCCGCCGTGGGAGCAGCCGAATCCTGGTCCGTCACGGTCGCAATGTCACCAGCCAGCATCTCCGCACCGTCGGGCTTGGCGCAACGCACTGCGATTAGCAAACGGTGCAATAAAATGAGTAAAACTAAGGCCATAATGTTTCGACCGCGGAACAAGAATGATCAACTAGCACCATTGACGTTAAATAATGGAGAAGTTGATTTCGTGCCGTCAATAAAAACTTTAGGCTTCTATTCAAATGAGCACATGACATAGGATGACCACATAAATTTCCTAATTAGCAAACTGTATAGTACAATGCGCTGTGTCTCTTTTCATTGCCCTATAAGCATCAACATGTTCTTATATAATGCTCTGTGTGTACCAATACTTAACAATGGATTGATAGTTTGGGGTACTACAACAAAAAACTTCGACAAGCTCGCAGTTTTACAGAAGCGCCTGATTAGATTAGCATGCAAGGTTTCATACCTCTCACACATCATTGCCCTCTTTATAAAACACAACATTGTCCTGGTAAAGTCACTCTTTACCTATAATCTATGTATCCAGTATAAATCTAGCGTAATAAAAAAAAAACTAGAACTCTACAAACGCTAGCTGGATTACAGGCTACCCTATACTGAAGTAGAATGTACGCAAACCTGAAGAATGACAAATTAAGAAATGTCGCACTTGCTATGGTGAATAAGTGCTCCGGTTCATGCTCCCAGCTTTAATAAGTAGAATCAGTAAAGAGCAGCTTTTTAACATTCGGGAAAGCTCATTTAAAGAACTACGAAGAATTTTCACCACAATATCCTTATCATCAATATGCCTCATAAATAACGCTGTCTTTTTCATATTTTGCTATTTCCGAAAGAAAAACAATTTATTTTTGTTATGTTTTCTTTATTATGCCTATAAAAACATGTTACTTTTTTACACGAAGGATATTCATGCGCAATATAATATGTGTACATTTTATTTTCCTGTTTTTTTTTCGTTCGTTCGTTACCACTTTTTACGCTGTAGCAGGTGTAGGGTGGCCAGGGCAACCTCAAGCTGACTGTATCAGCTTTTGCCGCATGGTCTTCCAGAACATCGTGTTGTAAATAAATAAATGAATGAATGAATAAATGAATAGATAAATAAAGCAAGGCAACGCTGTTGTTAGCTGGGATATAGTTGATTGGGAATTGCATCACGCTACATGTTCAAGAATTGTTACAGCTTGCCATAAGCGTGCGTGGCAGAGAGGGAGAAGAGTGGGGAGGAGGTTTGCTGCAGCACCCCCCCCCCCCCCCCGAATCTTTAGGAGCTATGTAAGGGGCAGACTTTGGGTTCGCCATGAGCCCCTTGGCTCAAGTCGACCCTCACCAAGTCATGTGAACACAATATAGTTGTAAAAGCGCAGATAACCGGTCTTCAAGACATAGGATATTCTCATGTTTCAGTGGCCAATGTCACTGAAGGTTTAAAAAGGTCTGTTATGTTGAGTCCGAGCGTGGTTGAAGATGCTGACAGGAAGAAACGCGTCATGGGTATACCTGACATTCATTGGATGTCTCACTGGCGAAAGAAAGTAGGAAGTAGATACGGCATTCATGTTGTGCCATAGTGAATAGAAAAAAACGAACGTGTAAAAGAATGCTATTTGTTTAGTAAAACACACAAACAATCACTGATTGCCACGCTAGTGGGTATAGTTTGAAGTCCCTTTCGGCTGCGGCCACTTCTTCATAGAACAGACGGGCCGCTGTATTAAGCAGAGGTTATTCAAACGTATAAAAGATAGAGATGAAAGATGCGTATAAAAGATAAAAGATGCACCAACTGAAGGCTCACCTTGTAAATTATCTCTACATCATTGAGATGCCAAAATTCTATGAAGTTTGTTCCGGCATAGGAATGAAGAAACGCTTGTAATGATTGTCATATCGATAACAACATGCGCGTGAGCCAGCCGTCGATGAACTTTCGTAAAAGTGAAATCAAATACCTTAGGTATTTAATGTAGATCCCAGGCATATAGTTTCGACTGTGGCATGGGTATGCGAAAATAAGTATTTGTACCTTCTTTTTTTTTGACTGGTTGGCGTTTGTGGTGTCTTTGTTTGCACGTTTGTCTTTTTAGAATGATCGTCCATGCTGTGAGTCAATTCTGGCTTGTCGCAGGGTGGGAAGCAAGATGTGACTGCAAACATACGTATAGATGATTGCTCGTTAAGCAAACAAGCAGAAATACGTAGATGGCCGAAGTAAGATGTCTTGTTGGGCAGCTTGATTCATCCTATGAAAAAAGCGCCTGTAGTGTGTTGTATCGTCCCTTCTTAGCCAATGGCGTTTAGTATTAGTAAAACTGCAAATCATGTTCCTTTGAAGTAAACGACAGGTTCAGAACTTTCGATTGTTTTACCATGAGGGAATATTAAATCAGAGAAACTTGGAAGTACAAGCCAGAAGGTTACGAGATTCATATTAGGCGATATTCTGCCATGTGAGCACAGGTATACACTAATTCTGAAAGTATAACTGCATCCACGTGAGACCCTATATAGCAAAAGGAATCAGTCCAAGTGCCCGTTTTCTTTTTCGAGACGTGCTACACAATGAGGCCTAGTAGTAATGAAACCTAGCACAGTGCAGTTAGTAGCTCTTAATTCTTGTGAAGTTGAACAAAATCTGCAAATGTCTCGTATGCTTTCGACGTGTTCATTGCTATTCAACCTGCTGTGCTAACCTAGGTGAGTAAGCATTCTGCATTGACTGTGTGAGACGCGATTCATGTTGAGTGATTGTCGCATAGTAAATAATGCGTGTTGGACGCTCGGAATCGATAGCGAAGAAGGGGTTTACCGCATATCCGGGGCATGTCCAGGGAAATTCCGAACTCGCGGCATTCTTCCCTGTAGGCGGCGGCGCTGAGGCACACATGGCTCTCCATGTCGTCACTGTAAATGGCGGCGTTCATGTCGTGGAGGCACATCTTCATGTATGGCTTTGGGTCGACCATCTTAAAGCAACTGCGTAGCGGGGACTCTTCCTTCTCGAAGTACTTGGAACAAAAGGCCGTCGCTTTCGGCTCGGTGACCGCTGACTGGGCGAGATTTCTTTGGTTCCGGCATCTTCCCTGGCCCACTTCCCATTCACTGGCGAACGCCGTTGTGTCTTGTACGATCTTCCTGTCGGGTGTCATGAGGTCCAGTTTGTCCTCGTAGTCGTAGGTTCCCAGAAGACCACCCGTTTTGCCGAAGTAGGCTCCGGTGACCTCCGTCACGCACTGGTCGTATGCCAAGTTGCAGCTGATCTTCAGGCCGTTGTCGTTCTCAACAGTGATCACGTGACCGGAGCGATAGATGGTGGTGCCTCTCTCCTGGACTGGAAGCTCGATCTTGTTGCCTGCCTTGGTGACCTTGTAGTCGGTGCTGATGTCGAAGCGGCCGCCGTCGGTGATCACAGTGATTGACTTCTTAGTGACGCGCTGTCCATCGCGAGCGTAGTTGATGACCACCGCAAAGTTGTCGTTGAGGAAGTCTTTGGCAAGCAGGTAACTGCACTCGCCAGCAAACTCAAAGTGGAAGCCGTCGAAGGTTCGGTAATGCTGAGAACCAGCCACCAGGGCGCGGGCTACAAGAAGAAGTAACAGGGCAGTCAGTGTTGAGGCGACAAAGTTTGGACATTTTTAGTTCAATGCTTGTCTAGTTCATCGTATAATTCGAAGCAAATTTCGTGGCACCTCAGGCTCAGAAGTTCTTTTTTTTTTCAGAAATAGCAAAGTGCATTATCTTAGTTTAATTTCCCGGGAATGTAAAGCCCGCTTAATTTAAAAACATTTTTGATTGGTAGATACGAAGTTTATTGAACACAAGGCATCTATATGATTACAATCAACACACTGCCCAATAAGTCAGAGCGCACTCACCTTTAAAAGGCGGCACCCAAGCCTGTGGGTCGGTGGCGAGGCTGTACTGGTAGAAGGCGTCCCAGAATGAGTTGGTTCCAAGGTCGTAGAAGCGGTCCTTGGCAGCCACCAGGTGGTCGAACTCGGGGTAGCTGCTAACGTCGAAAGCCTGAGCCAGGCTCTCTTTCTGAGCCGGCAGGCGCAGCTCGGCAAGAATGAGGCCGCGTTTCGGTGCGAACTCGTACCGCAGCCCCGAACGCAGGTTGGAGTATTCGCGAATGGCGTCTGTGAAGCCTTCCACGATGCTGTTCTGGATTTGCTTGGCCCCCATGTCAATGACGGCGACCGCCGCGTCATGTAAACCGAGCCGGTCACTGACTTCACGGATCTGCGATGAATATCAGGGCAAAAAACACTTGAAATAAATTCTACGTTGACAGTGCTTCTCTATCGCAATAAAAACCCAAGGACATGGAAGCTGTTGTCGATGCGTGAATTTTAATACGTTTCAGAAGTACCCATTGGGCCAGTTTTACTTTTGCCTGAAGTCTACACAATCAACCATAAGACCATAGTATATGTTGCTTCATGGTGACGTTGGAGTAAAAATGAAAGCCATTTTCACATTCCTCGGCTTCGCGAGAGCGTTAGATAGAGCACTCAACTAATAGTAAAGTAGGGCTTGTTCAGCTTGCAGTCGCATGGACTAAATTTTATAACTGAAAAGTGTGAAGAGCTCTGATGCAGTCTGATGGCTTCGCTTGGCTGGCACATGCAGATTGTATGATCACGCTTGAACATGATTTAGAGGCACCTACAGCGGGATGCCGCTTCGGTGGTGTGCACTATAGTGAACTTAAATTTTAGCGTGCACTATCAACACACTGCAGACTAGTGAGACACATGACACGTGCGAAATATTCGCTTTCTTTTTGATGTTTAGTCACCCAACATCTTGAGCCAGCCCCAGTGCAATAGATACGGCTGAGAAGACATGGCTTACAATGATGACGACGAAGGGCCGAGAGGAACGCGCTGTAACTCAGTGCCCTGTAACAATATTCTCCCAATCAGACTACACAGTTAACTCGGTTTTCGAAATCTGCGAACTGCGGGCAGCCTAAGTCGCTGAAATCCACTTGTTCATTACGTGGACCAGGCGTGACCGACCGCAAACTGGCAGCTGTTAGAATGTCGCGAGTTAGAGTCTTCCCGTGACATCATACTTTTGTAAACACGTCAGCGCGAAGCCGCAACCTTGATAACGAAACCCAAATAGCTGTCTTATGATGTTGGTATTAAAAATGCATTCAATGCATTCGCAAGCACAATAACGCTGTATTTCAGGTTCTCGACATCCAGGTTTTTGATTAAAGCACCAATCCGCAAATACTAAGAATTCGCGTCAGTACTCCTTTGAGTGGTCAATAACGCTCAAAGTATATTACGAGTACTTAGAATATAAAGTGCTTAGAATATAATGTGCAATATAATGTGAATATAATGTGCTTAGAATATAATGTGCAATGAGTAAACCGAACAAAGCCGTTTGACACCGTTCAATGGATGAAAATTGAAGAACCACATCATCTGCAGTTTCCAAGGATACGCACGCTCACCTTGCGGATGGCATTGTTGGTGACTTGGCTGACGTACTGTACGTGCGGGTGGTAGACAACGTTTTCATACACATCGCCGACAGCGTTGCTCACAGTGTCATAAGCGTAGTGGTAGCTCCTGGTCACCTGAATCAACGTTGAATGCATTTAGTGTGGCTATGGTGCGCTCAATGTATCGCCACATTCCTTGAACAAAGGCGTTCTTCAATATTCGCTGGGCCAAGGGGTTTGTGTACACTGAAATGGAGCAGTGACGATCAGATCATCTCGACGTATGAAAGATTCGTACATCCAATCGGAAAAGACGCTGAGTGATACAGAAACTTTTTAAACTGCGTAGACAACGAAGACACAAGGAAGACACCACTTGTTTCTTACTTGTGTCTTGGTCTTCTTGCACAATTTGAAAGGTTTAGCAGCTACCAACCGGCTAGCCTGATAGAACGCATTATAGATACAGAGACAATTTCGCATATAAATAACTATCAGCGCGAACAACAAGGCACTGCCTGTTCGTGCGGTTTCTCGTTTCTCGATGGACTGGTAGAAATAAGCGCTCTAGTAAAATTAGCAGATCTGTATAAATCAAACATCCAGCTGTATAACAGCATTCATACGATAGTACGAGAATAAACAGCGAATATTTAGGATACACGTGTTTTTATGCACCCATTGTTAATTTAGGGCACATTAGCAACAGAGAGATAATGATAAGGTTGATTTGCGAATACGGGCATAAATCATCTTTTTTCGTTTTCTGCCCTTGCGTCCTTTACGTATAAGAGGGATGAGCTTTCCATACATTCATTAACGACACTGTTTTGAAAAGTGCAAGACATTTTACGAGAGATGGGTGACCTCTCGCTTGTAGGATGACATCTGTGTATTCATTGACGCATGCATACACTCTGCCTTCTTCAAATGCTTCACTATAGTTCAGGTCAGCACTTTTATTCCATCTTCAATATACACCGGCACTTATACATCCGAGCCACCAGCTTAGAGCGGCAACGATTTACCGACAAGTCGTACTTTACATATATATCTGTTGTGTTTAGCTTTTCAACATTGACAAACTAATCTGAATTAGCCTTTACCATGGTTGCTGCTTTTATGCACTTAACTTCCATAAAGTGCAATTTAGCGACCGAAAGTTTAGGATAAGGTTAGTTCGTTAATACGGTCGCAAATAGTGGCTCTCTACGCTTTCTCGCTGGAATCTGTGCCGACCAGTTGTACCCTCGCGATCTCCGACGACAGCGCAGCTCTGGATGACTGGGTTGGTCCTACGCCACTTCCTGCCACCGGTACCCCACGACGACGACAGCGTAGCCCTGGCCGACTGGATTAGATCTCCTGTTGCCGACCAGAGCGCTCGCCAGTGGTGCCCCGTCCTCGGACTCCTGTGACTGTGTTTCATCTTTCCTATCTCTCTTCTGTCGTCGCTCGCTGTCCCTGCGCATCTCTCTCTCTATATATACATTTAATCATACCCTTTTAATCCCTCCTCACCCCCATCCCTTGTGAGCTACTGCTGAGGTGTCGCACCAGATGCAGACAGTTCCGGTGCTCACTTTTCTCTTCTTTTCCCTTTTATAACACAATCTCTCTCTCTCTCTCTCTCTCTCTCTCTCTCTCTCTCTGATTTGCCTCTTTTTTTAGAAGACATCAGATTTTCATACATTCATTGGCGACACCGGTTTGAATGGTGCACGGTACTTACGAGAGATGGCTTCCATGACCTTGTCCGCCAGTTCACGGGCGCCGGCTGTTGAGGGACCGTAGCGCTCGCAGAAGTTGACCACATACTCGGCAGCAACGTTCGTCAGCTGCTCCAGCTTGTAAACGAGGTATTCGGTGGCGTCGGAGAGGGCCAGGGCGGCGCGGTTCATGAACACGACCAGTAGGCGCTCGGCGAAGATGAGCGTGCGGCGGCTCGACTGGGCGAAGCGTTCCATGGCGTCAGCGATTTTGTCGCACGCGCACGTGATCCAGGT
Organism: Rhipicephalus microplus; assembly: GCF_013339725.1. Lineage (NCBI taxonomy): Eukaryota > Metazoa > Arthropoda > Arachnida > Ixodida > Ixodidae > Rhipicephalus > Rhipicephalus microplus. Next base: position 26,637,672 of record NC_051175.1, on the reverse strand, counting down.
GGAGGTGTAGCGCACCATGTGGTCGCCCACCGTGACAATTAGGCGCCAGGAATCGGCGACAATTTGCCTGGGGAGAAGAACGGCACATAATTTACAAAATTGGACAGTCCCGGCCTAAAGCGGCAGGGCTATCAGTCATTAGAGGGCAATACATCACTCCCTGTTTTTAAAAAAAAAAGCGCATATTTGCTTTCTACTTTAGTAGGTTTTCAGGTGCACTATACACCTACTTGTCTACGTGGCTGCAGAGGTTCTTTCACTGGCTTGCTGTGCGGCTCGGAATTCACATTTAACGGCTGGATATCGTCGGGCAGGATCGAGTCCACGCATATGCATCAAATAAACGCGTAATGATCAACGCCTTGACCGAATGCGAGAGAAATGCAGTTTGGCGTCGGCGTGACGGCAATATTATCACGCCCCATGCTCGCAAGTTCAGGGCAACGAAGAAGTACGCACATTGTAAATGATGTGCATAACGCACTTGACGGCATTTGCTTGTTTCATCTGCCTTTTTGATTGGCTACTGCTTGGTAAGAACGCCGTCAATAATTTGCAAATTAAGCTTACTACTGAAAATTTAAGCCCTAAAGGTTCCTGCAACACTTTTTGAGCATGGTCAGAAAACGCTGCCGATCCGTAGTAGACGTGAGCCAGATAATATAGTGAAACACACCGCGCGGAATTAACAATAAATTATCAAAGGCAGCTAAAATTTGCTTTCTTTTCTCACGACAAATGATGGAAGACGCTCCAAAATTCCTTGTAGAAAGCTCATCTATCAGCCATTGGCTGATTTGAATTTGGCGCACTCAGTCGTTACAGAGATCGCCGCGGGAGGCCGCGACTTGTCAACGCGTGTATCCAAGCCTGCAGAGGTAAAACGAGGGCTTAGGCAGGGGTGCCCCCTGTCACCCTTATTATTCGTGATGTACCTACAAGGATTAGAGGCAAAATTAGAGGGAAGTGGACTGGGCTTCAACCTTACTTTAGTCAAACAAGGAAAACTTATTGATCAGGCACTACCAGCATTAATGTACGCAGATGATATAGTGCTAATGACCAACAACAAGGAAGATTTGCAGAGATTGATGGACATCTGCGGTAATGAGGGAGATAGGTTAGATTTTAGATTCAGTAAGGAAAAATCAGCAGTCATGATTTTCAATGACAACGAAGGTAGTGAGCTTAGAATACAGGAGGTCACGCTAGAGATAACAGATAAATACAAATATCTGGGCGTATGGATAAGCAATGGGACCGAGTATCTGAGGGAACACGAAATATACGTGACGACTAAAGGTAACAGGAGTGCAGCAGTCATGAAAAATAGGGCACTGTGGAATTACAATAGGTATGATGTTGTGAGAGGAATATGGAAAGGGGTCATGGTTCCTGGGCTGACGTTCGGCGATGCGGTCTTGTGCATGAGATCAGAAGTTCAAGCAAGATTAGAAATTAAGCAACGTGGAATAGGTGGGCTTGCTTTAGGAGCTCACGGGAATACACCAAATGAGGGAGTACAAGGTGATATGGGATGGACATCATTTGAGGGCAAGGAAGCTAGCAGCAAGATAAATTTGAGAAGCGATTGAGAGAAATGGGGGAGGAGCGTTGGGCTAGGAAGGTTTTCAGCTACTTGTACATGAAGAATGTCGATACAAAATGGAGGAAGCAAACCAGGAAATTGACTGGTAAATACTTGGAAAACAGCAGCTGGCCAAACCAAAAAGAACTATCGGTTAAGAAGAAAGTGAAGGAAACGGAGGCTGACATGTGGAGATTGGGCATGATTAAGAAGTCCGCACTAGAGATCTATCGAACTTTTAAGCAGGAAATTGCCAAAGAAAGGATCTATGATAATACTTGGGGTAGTTCTCTACTGTTTGAGGCCAGTACGGGAGTACTGCGAACCAAGACATATCGGGCCAAATACGAAGGGGTAGACACAGTATGCAGTGCGTGTGGAGAGGAAGAAGAAATTGCCGAACACTTGATGATGTTCTGTAAAGGGCTTCACCCTATAGTTCAGGATGATGGCGCAGAGTTTTTCAAACCACTGAGGTTTAGGGACCGGGAGGGCAAAATAGACTTTAAGCGGGTAGACTTAACTAGAAGGAGGTTATCTGATTGGTGGCTAAAGTCAAGGCACGAGTGCAAATTAAACCCTTCACTGCAAAGTACGAATCCTCAAACTCACTTTTTAAAGAAAAAAAAATAAATCTAGGTTTTGGTTCATTAAGTATTACGACTTGGTGGCGCTAGCCACCGCCCGATCTAAAGGGTACAGCCAAATCCATCCATCCTGTGCGCGATCCCACTGAAGAAGTCGCGCAATCGAATAAAAAAAAGAAAAAAGTGCTCGCAAAGCGTGAGTAACGCATTTTCTTTCTTTCTTTTTCTTTTTTTTTGCCCGTGTCATCCCTCTCTGCTTAGCTTCCAGTGCTTTCATCGGAATGAGAGAAGGGAAAATTCTATTGCAGTGTGCGACAAATCTTTGTAACTCCACTCGCACTGGACGGATTCTTGAAATATTTGCGGCGTTGAGTTCGTGAGGCAATAAGCTCTTACACTTAATTCATTCCATGGCTACTTAAAAAAGTGTTTCACAGCCCCTCGAAGGTAATATTTGTTGCATTGTGCAGTCTGGAGCAGAGAGCTTTTTTGTGCTCCTCACTTCGCGCATGATTTTGACAGATTGCTTAACACTATAAAAAGCAGCTATTGGGAATGCTGTGCAGCATGTTTGCGAAAAAATTGTTTCTTGGCACGAGAAAGTGAGTCACCGCTTCAGTCCTCAAATCTTCTTTGTGCACGTTCAATGCACGTGTGAAATTCATGCACGTGTGAATTTTATTGTGAAATTCAATTGTGAAATTCAAAATTGGGAAATTCAATGCACGTGTGAAATTTTATAAAAGGCTTAGATGTTTTTCAGAAGTTGCGCCGCGTATGAAAATTGTCAGAAATAAGTCTACAGGAAAGAGGCGCTCCTGCCAACTATTTGTGCTATTCGTAGATTGCGTGAAACTCTGGTACTAGCGCAATAAGAGGGTGACTTGTCAATCGAGAAAAAATGTATCTTAGCTGAGGCTACGATGTAATCTTCTAAATGAACCCTCCTGCCTCAGTAACACATAAATGGTGCTGCAAATTGCTCTGCTTTAGCTGTGGCCATGGATCGTAGCTGTTTTTCGCGAAAGGGTGTCGTAGAGTGCGTGACAGAAAGGTTGTGCTACGGTAGGAAAAAAGATAGAGTGAACATCTTTTTTTTTTAAGTCATGCTAATAGGAGTCAAGTACTTTGGCAACTACTGCTGCGCTGCATCGTTCATTGTATATGTCTGCTGAATATTTGCTGCTCTGCGGGCTTTTTCATAATGTCGCCTTTTAAGATGCGACGCATGTTATGGGCAGATCCCACGTACAGTGGTAATCGATTATATGCGAAGCACAAATGAGGAAGGTTTATATGCCACTTAAAAATCAGAACAATGTTCAGAGGCGGATGAATGTAGTACACAGTAAACACAAGTAGGAATGTTATGCGTGCTCAGGTATCTAGATTGTATGCTAGTATGTTAATTATAGCCGCGCAACGACGGCATCACTAACATTTGCAATAACAGCACCAGGACTGAAAGGCATTTAAATTATGCCGTAGATGACTTCCGTGTCATGACTATCATGCTAGCGCCTAGAATTTGTCTTTTTTGTCTATTCACGTCAAGTAATACTAATTTTGGTATATGTGAAGCTAGCAAAGCGGCCGCGAACGCATCATAAGCGTGGTATGTAGTGAGGTTTTTACATGACACACATATAATGGTTATCGCGTTTGCACAAGTCCATTATCTTCGTCGTCCATTCACATCACGCAACACCAATTTTGGTATATGTGAAGCTAGCGAAACGACTGTGAGCGCATCATGAGCGTAATTCGTGTACTCATCACTTACATGACATGCATGCGATGATTTCCACCTTAGGGTCTGTTACGTTCGCCATGCAGGCATGTAATGCCATAGCAGCTTTGCAACAGACAGATCATGTGAACGAAACCACCACAAGAGTACCAAGACTATGACATGTAAATCTTGACATTCATGACACACATGCCATGTTTTTTTTATGCTATGACAAGTCACTCATGCTCGTCATACAGTCGTGTTCTGCCATACCAATTTTGTATATATGTCATTATGAAAACGGCCAGGAGCGCTAAAAAGTCGTAGGCTGCTAAATGGATGGATTGCTATATGCGCTTAAAGTCGCCGAAGTTCGCGAAGAATTGCTTCGCATTTAAAAAGGTTCCTAAATTCTGCAGCCCTGTAGGGAGCATGTTGCAGCGCCTGTATCTTATGGTCGAGCTCAATCAGGTGTGCGGCATGACCACCCTTACTGCGCGTCCTCTTCTCCCCTTCCCAAGCCCTCTGCTATCGGCTCACAGCGCCGCCGCGGGCAGCGTCTGCTAGTGTACGCTCGACCCCATCCTCCCTTTCTCATCTACGCATCCTCCCTGTGGCGTTGCAGGCCCTTCGCGCATGCGTTCCCTTCCCCCTACTTTTCTCTCGTTTCTCTCTCTCGCCTCTCAATGACGACGCAGGCAGCGTCAGCTAGCTTCGTTGACAAAACCGACTGTTCACACTGCACTACCGTTCACTGACCACACCGTATATATAAGCATCTGGATCTCTTGACCTCCAAGGTAGTGCCAGTGGGATATTTCTCCTGTGCGTTGTTGAACAATAAATAGTCGTAGCCTGCGCGTTTACTAAAAGCGGACTGCGGGTCTCCATGTCCGATGCGAATCTTCTGTCTCTCATTGTTCATTAGGAGTAAATTGCATGTTCCAGTTGGAGAAACAGGTCAATCGCTGCGTGCTTAGCGCCCCCGCGCAGGTTTCCCTCATTCACAACGCCGCGATAAGCGCCAGCGTCAACGTCACCACCAGTGTAAGCGTTAACACCCGGTGCTTCGCATGGTTCCTTTTAGCGTAACACATGGTTCCTTTTAGCGGGAGATAGTGAAATTTATTCTGTAAAATTTATACTCAAGATATGGAAGCTATATTGCCATGTCTCGCAGTGCAATGAACCCACCTCTTCGTGCGTGCGTTCACCAAACATTGAAGAGTGACTGCATGTGCTTATGCAGAAAATGACCTGAAAATTATTATTTTAGTCTAATGCTATGATTCTCATGTTTTATCCAAAATGTGACCATGTGCTTTCCTCTCTGTCTGTACAGATTACACGAAGCATATCATTGCGTGGAAACAATGCACAAAAAAACTAAATTATGAATTCCGAGACGAGAACACGCACAAAAGAGATCTCTGAAGCCGTGTATTTTTCGATTCCCTTGGAATTGGCCTTCGAGATCATCCTTTCTGCGGTCCTATCTTGGAGGCTGCAAAGATTCCGCACGTTCGTTTGGTGCGCTGCGAACACAGGTTAGCCGCAGGGACCTGCAGGAGAGTCCTATTATTTTGCTTATTAATCTATGGCAAGAGGCTATCGCCCTGCACCATATTGAAACGAAAGGGTTGAACCATAGAGAAACATACTTACATAAAGAGTGGACACTCCCGTAGAGCCATGCGGCTCAGCTACTGCGCTGCTTTCAGCGCCACGAGTGGTTGGTCAGACCTCATAATGTCTTCAGCTTAAATAAAATAACAATTTTTTTCCGACGCCGGGATTTGAACTCGTAGCCTCATGCTCTGAAAGCGAGTGTCTTCACCACTTGGCTACACACCCATGCTTCCGTAAAGGGAATACATGTACAGTACACCTAAGCCACACGAATGTGCCTCTGTGCAAAACAAATACAGAAAGGCCACACTTTCTGGTCCTACTTTGCTGTTTTTTGTTTTAAGGCTACAAATGTCGTTAGCGAGACATGGTGTAGTGCCGATGTGAAAAATTGCACAAACTAATAAAATTCCTTCTGTTCGAAAAATTGATGCCAAACTTGGGTAGTCATTGCACTCCTGAAGAGGTTATTACATGTCTTAAAAAAGAAATAAAAGCGAGGATGGGTACGCTATCTAGCGGTTGCTCAGACGCTTTTTTGCTGGACCGCGAAAAGGCTCCAGTGGCCACTCTTTATATAGTATATTTCTCTATGGTTGAACAGGCTAGAAGGACCAGACAATAACAATAGCACAGCATACCATTCTTGTGTTCAAGAGAACAGCCATGATTCTTAGGAAAAACGTGCGTACATTTATTTAGGAGCATCCGTAATTACGATGGCTGAAAAAGTGACGCAATTTCAGACACACTAAAAAACAATTTTTTTCATATCAATAAATCACTCCTTCAAAGCACGCTTGCACCGAGAAAGCAATCAGCAATCGAGAAAATGCGCAAAGAGAATATGCGGATGGCGAGGCCGCCTTGAAACTGCCGCACCAAACTTCATGACGTCATACATTTTGAGAGCTTCTACTAGCTCATGCATCATTTCTAATCAATGAACATTAAGCAAAGTGCATTGAGAGGACATAAAGCGAACATACTAAGTTTCGGGAAATTTTGTTGCACCAATGCCGCCACAATGCGAGAAATGCGGTTTGTATTTCGTGATGTCACGCACGGACATGTCGATCCGCGATTTCAAAAGAAGCTTTGACCGTCATTTTGTCCTAAATTATTAAGCCTGTGATAGTGAAATCAATAAAATTAGAGTTCCAAGAGTATACTTGGACATATTATTCTTAGCTGATTATTTGTTTCACTTTGGTGCTCCCTTAAGTTGAACGAAATTTCACCTGATAGACCGCCTTTGTGCCAGCTAGCAGGCGCATTATTTATTAGTAATTATTGAATACTGTTTGCCTGAATTTTCACGCCTTAAGCAGGAGTGAATGGCTCACATTGCGAATACAAATGCACGGAATAGTAAAAGAGCTGACTTACAAAACGACACAAAAAGTAACTGGCGTGATAAATAGGTCACTGATAAATAGGCAAAAATACGATTTGCAGTGGAAAACATTTTGTATATAAAAAGCAGTGGCACTTTTACACAAGGGATTGTTCAACCCTTGCAATAAATAAAATAAATCTAAACAAGTGTCTTAATTTAACTCTACATTTCAACGCGCTGCACGTCATAGAGGAATGCAACTAAAAAAAGAAACATCAAATAATGAGAAGCAACAAATAAGGACGCCGCATTTATGACAACGTGGTACACCCCTGGTGATAGAAGAACTATTATTTCTTGTTTTGAATGGTGGCAATGAAAGTGGAAACGGAAGCGCATTCGGTTGTTACTCGGTATACATGATTCCTATCTCAGATGGTACGGGGGAGAAGGAATTCATGTAATATTTTGTTTTGCGAGAGATTTCAATAGGCTCTTTTGAGTAGAAAGACCAAATTGGACTCTGCGTGAGAGGTTTCAAATAGCGAGTTTGCTGAATACAAGCTTGTAATGGCATATCATATAAAATATTTTAACCTTTTGCAATAGCCTCCAGTTTTTAATAATTCTAGATTCGTGGGAGATAAAAAATCGCTTGGTGACGTTTTGCAACTGTATGAATAAAAATCAACTTAGCTGCCTTTGTCAGGGTATTTTCTATTTTGCGTATGTTCGAATTTGTGTGTGGATCCTATACTGCTGTAGTGTATTTGAGTGTTGTTCTTACGTTGGTTATGTAAGCCAGAAACTTTACATTTTGTGCAGTCTCGAGAAGTGTTCGCCTTGAGTATCCTAGTTGCCGCATTGCCTTCTTGTGTGACGTGGTCATGTCATCGAACATCAGGTGTAATGAGAACCGCCAAGCATTTGTAATGAAAACTGCAAATAATTGCAACCGATACTATCATTGGAACTGAGGGGTTTGTCAGTACCAGCGAAATAACGAACAGTGTATTGTAAAACATAACGCGGACCGCTTGCACTGCTTTATCCACCTCTGTGACACAAGAACAGCTCAATTTTCACTTTGTGAAAGGAGGCTAACGTTACCAATTACTTTTTTATTTTCTTAGTTTTTTTCCTAGCGCACATTTACGCCACACTTTGTGGAATGTTTTCTACATTTACATCTTACAGGGCGAAGAGATCCTTCGCCGGGGGCATAGCCAGACACTTTTTTCGAGAGGGGCGGGGATCAACCATATTTTGTATACGTTGGCGTGGCGTTTCTGTGTGTACATGTATACATACGCAAGAAAACGAAAAAATTCGGAAAAGTCTGAAACCCCCCTCCCCGGAAACGCTCATGTCCTTCGTGTCCTATGCAGGCTGCCGTTTTGCCGCAACTGTACACTGATGTATGCTCTAAATGAAACAGACGGCATATTTTCTGTTTTTTCTGCCACAACACATAACTGTGAAACACTAAACCATCCTAAACCGTCCTAACTTCCACAGTGTAGCGGTAATGGACACAAGAGTATGCGTACCCAGCAGCAAGAAATGCTCCAGAGCAGGCGTTCACCACGGTCTTCAAGTAGAACTGGTCCCGGTGGTAGAGCTCTTTCATCGTCTCAGCGGCTCTTGAGACTTCGAAGTGCAGATCGCGCCAGTCCCTGGCGATGTCCTGCAGAAGCGGTCTCACCTCGGTGCTGAGGGAGCGGCCCATCATAAAGCGCTTGGCTCGCAGCTCCTGTTGTGTTTCTACGCTAAAGCTCTGCCAGATGTCGTAGAGCTGATTGCGCATGCTGCCGTACTGGTCCAGGGCATAGCTCTGCACATAACACAGGTGGATAGTCATGGCACAGCTACGGGTAATAGTCATGGCACAGCTACAAGTGTCTTTGTCTCCGCCACTTTTTCTTCGTGTCTCTGACACGAAGTAAAAGTGGCAGAGACAAAGAGGAAGACAAGTCGTTTAATTGTGTTGTCGACCCAGCACATATTATAATGAGATAAACACGCTGATTATTAAGTGGACATGAATTGCGTCTGTATAAACAAAACTATGTATTCATAAGAGCCACGGAAACTCAACTGAATTGAATCTTCATTTTCATGCTTGGTACAAGAAGGATGGCGGGAGTAAAAGTAACCCTAAAGCAGCTTGGCTAGCTTCCGCTACGTAAAAAGATTTTGTGAGCTGAAAAGAGACATAACAAAAAGCAGTCACGCCTATTTCCCACTTGCGTCGTTTTTTGAGGAATGAGATCTTTGCTTCGCTAAAATACCAATACGCTCAACACTGTTTCTACTGACGTGAGAGCGGCATGGCACAATTCACTTTTCTCAGATGTCGCCGTGTCTTTCTAATATAGTACCTGCGTCAGCCTTCCCATAAACACTGATTACCACTGACGCAACTGGCTGAGAGTTTAAAGAATTGACTAAACGACGTCGGTGGGCTAGTCGGTTCGAATCAATAATATAGCGAACAAGCTAGAATTTACGCGGACGTAGAGTCGTAAGAGTCACAACACTTGGGTAATCATTTCGTGACCCTCCTTATTTTCGCATTTTCTATGGAATTCTTGTATTAGGACACCATCTAATCTGTCCGATATAGCCATTGCCATATGGTAGAGAGTTGACCACGCTAGTTGCACAAGGGATGAGTCGACTTCGAAGTTTGATGACACATACGTATCTCTTGAGATTATCCACAAAATTTCACCATTTGGTGTTCTTTAACGTCTACCGACATCACACTGTACGCGGGCTTCCACCATTTAGCCTTCATCTAAATGCCATAGCCGGGATAGAACCCGGGACTTGTGGGCCAGCAGCCGCGCACCTTAGTCGCTAGACCACTATGGCGACCTCTTTAGATAGATTATTAGTATAAATACGCGGAATTACCTCTAGATGTACTGCACAGAGAAGTGGTGCTAATCTCAAAGGGAGTGATATGGAAGATTTAAAAGCAATGATCTTTTGGAAGATGTGAAATGTTCACTGAAGGCTAAGTGGCCGATTCGGTTGCATCTATGTTGCTTCTTTGCGTGCAAACTGAGAAAGGCTCAGCAAGCATGCGTAGAAAACGTGCGTAAGATACTCTGCCTCGCCGCTTTTTTTTTTTTGCACAAGTCGCATATAGCAATTCCTCTTTTATTTTACCACTGCCAGCCAAATGTGCACAATTCACTCGTTCACCACCCTTTTCTCTAGCCATTTTCTATACTTGCTGATCGCCTAGCCATCGCACGATCTTTGCGATCATGAGACAGAGAAGCCCTCATGCAGTGCCTGACGAAGGAAATCATGTGAAGTAATTTTTTGTTCAGCTGTATACAAATCCGTAGGGTGGCGTCTTTCATTCCTCGTGTTCACAATATTGGCGGTCACGCTGGCTCTGTAGAAGATACAAAGTTTTGAAATAGCGGGTCAACGTTCGTTGCGCTATGAGGGCAACCAATGAGCAAGCGTCAGTGAAACGCTACTACACTCGCTGTGTTCTGATGCGGTGGTGGTATTGCTCAGAGCCACAACAAGGAGCACGAAGGAACAAATCTGACGGACGTATGACATCGGAGTGGGAAACAAGTCTATCGCATATCCGAGGGAAAGCGCTCGGAAGCACGTGAAACAAAAGCAGCGCTATTCCTCATGCAGTGTCGCATCATGACTACTCCTTGAGTTGAGGTGGACCCGATGGCTCCCACTGAAGAGCAGCGTTCTGCACTGGCATTATTAAAATGAAGGAGGTGTTGTGCATGGGGCCTTCTTCTAACGGCAGGTGACTAAACCTGCAAACCACGTCGAGAAATAGCCAAGGCTTAAGGCTTGGTTTTCAATGGAAAAGACAATGTTAGGAAGTAAAACAAACAGCCTTCATTATTGTGCATAGTGTGTTTAAGGTGCCTCACTGCCTACAGCTGCCCATCGCCTTCATATAAAATGAAGCAGACACCAAACAAGCACCTACCGAAGCCTCTCTGGCGAGTTCAGGCCTCCAGCTGATCTCGGAGGAGAGGAAACGCTTCTCTTGGAGGCCGAGCTTGATGAGAATGTCCGACACGCTGCGTCCGAGTGTCGTATGTGACAGCCTAATCTCGCGGTTGTCCATCGATGCCGTAGCGGATACCTTGGCGCTTGATGTATCTGCAGAACGCGGCGTCAAAAGATGACTTGGCGTACACATCCACGCTGAAAGCATTGTGTTAGTTCCTTTCTATTGCGTGCTCTTAAACAGCACGCAATTGTTTGAACAAACGAAACATGGCAAACATTGAGAAATGAATACGAGTTAACAAGACGTCTTGTTTGTTGGTGGGGGAGATGCACCGGTTGGAAATAGGGACGGAAATGCAGTTACTGTCGTGTCAAGGCTCTCCACCCGCATTGCAGTGGGCGGTTTACTAGGCAACGCTTTTCTTGTAGCTTCCTTCGCCGTATTCTGTATGCTTGAATGGGCCCTGCAACACTTTTTCGAGTAACCATCGAATGGCCGAATGAAAGAAGCTTATTGCCTCACGAATAGACCGCCGCGTTTTTAAAAAAGAAACGGTAAAGTACGTATGGTGTTACAAAGATTTGTCGTGCGCCGTGATTGCTTTCTCTCTCTCTCCTTTGGTCCAGGCGAGGGCACTGAAAACTGAGCAGGGAGGCTTAACACGAGCGAAATAAGTTACGTTAAGCGCGCATTAAGACATTGAGAACTCTTTTTTTTAGCAGGTGCAATCAGTGTGATTGCCAGCGAGCGCCCGGAAACGTGAGGGCCTCCCGCGGCGGCCACAGCAACTATGTAGTCCACGATGCTCAAATCAGTCAGTGGCTGTGAATACAGGATTATGGCGTGTTTATGTATATATAATCATTTGTAGAAAAAATAGGAACAAATTCTAGCTTTCGTTCAGAATTCATGATAAAATTCACCCCGATAGGCGCACTATAACGTTATCTCACGTGTTTTCAGGAAGCTCAACTACCGACTGACAGCGTTTTTTGACCACGCTGAAAAAGTTTGCTGGGTACTTTTGAATGAGTTGCTTAACTGACAGTAAGACGGGCTCTCAGTTGGTGCATTGACAGTTGGCCGAGTTTGTAAGTGTTCAGGATTCTCTAAAAGCGCCACGAAAAGACGCAAAACACTGGTGACGAACAAGAAACCAAGCGCCGCGTCAGTGTTTTGCGCAAGCTAGAAAATCTCACCAGATGCCATGAACACGAGCTCCACGTTGCTGTGCCTCTTGCTTACACGCACGTGTGCCTTGGTTGGAGGAAGCTCGTTCAACTGGTGCTGCAGTCTCATTCCCATTTCCTGGCCTTGTTCGTACATTTCGGCCTGGAGCTGGTTGCGGTCCTGTCCGCTTCGGAGCTGTGAAAAAGCAATTATGCGTAGTGGTCGAAGCTAAATAATAGCAACGAAATCGAGTGTTTACTGCGTAAGTGGTTCTAAATGTTTACTGCGTAACTCGTACTAAAAAGGTGTGAAGGCAGGGGGCCTTGGTATTTCGATTTTTCCCGTTGTGAAAATACTATTTTTTTTCAAATCTTACTCACGATTAAATAAAAAGTTTTTTTTTGGCGAATAGCTGGATGAAAGCAAGGCCACAAGAAATTATCATCGCATTGAAGCACGCTGGCAACAAACAGTCTTTGTTGCACTGCACTGTTCCTCTTTCATGCTGATATACCTCACGTTCTATAGAGTACTCGAATAATGTCAGGAGAAATCTTGTTAACATTTTTTTCGCAAGTAATCTTTCTCAACGTTACCGTCGACTGATGCAGTCGCGCATTCGCAAACCTGTGAAATCGTTTCGATTGTTAGCCATCCAAAGGGCTCATGCACAATTTCGCGTCACATTACGTGCATTGAGCTTGCCAAACGTTGACGTGTGCGGAACCATTCCTACAAAGAGCATGTTAATCAAGAACACTTAACGTATCGGTCAAGAAAATTTCAGTTGGCAGCGTGCAAACACAATGTTAACGGTTGATGCAATTCTGCTAGTGCTTGAACACACCTCTCCATATTTCTGCTGAAAAAGTGGAACCTCTGTAGCAAACACACATTAAGTTCGCAGAGCCGGCTCACTGTCAGCGCTTAATTTCGCTGCTGCAATAGTTCCGCGTATGTCGCACGTGGATAGCTTGAGAAGTATGTGGTCGGAGGGCTTACAACATGGCAGGCCTAATTAAACAAGACAATCACGATTTTTTTTGTTCGAAGTAGGCCCTTATTAAATTAACACAACCCGCCATGAGGGATCGGTCACGATCGCAGAAACCAGTCTTTTCAACAAGAAAAAAAATTCAGCCGTAATTCAGAGTCAAGCCCCACTACAAGGTTTTTGAACAAAGGGGCAGAAATGCACAGGAGTTGGAACAGTGCAAGCACCGACCGAAAGTGAATTGAATCGTGAAATGTTCTGTCATTTTTCACAGGAAAATAATGCAGAACTTCCTTATTTTCAGCGGCGGAGCGGCTTATGAGCTAGCCATGCTCGTGGAAAATCTATGGTTCTCACGCAAGCTGGAAGGCGTCGCACTGGGAGTGGCGAGACAAAAATGACAGGCTATCGACGAGCAGCACTGCTGGCGTTTCAGCGCAGCTCTGCAGATACCCTATTTACTCGAAGTAACGCGACAGCGATCGTGATGTGAGGGGTGACATTTTATTTTCGTATAGAAAGAAAAAAAAGAAAAGAAGTTTAGCAATTGAATTAATACGCGAAGACCGACATTATGTTACGAAAAATCTAAAGAAAAAACTCATATTACATTCGAGTGAATCCCACTTTTGGGTGATCGGCTGGGCGGAATGGGCCACGGATGCACAGCGTAGCGGTCAAGCGCGGCTGCCAGCATAGCATATCGTTGCTTGGTATCCACTTCGCTTAACTTTGAGAAAAGAAATCCTGGCGAAACTTCAGAGCAACATGTACGAAAGGGGCAACAGTAGATATGATAGTGCAGTAAAGTACAGCTGCCGGTACACAGCTTAGCACAAAAGAAAGAACAATTAAAGAACACCAGTGCAAGTTCCAAGAAGAAGCGACAAAATGGGCATCACTTTTGCTGCTTCAAGGAATGGAGCTGGCTAGCTTCTAATCACATTAAATTGGCACACCGCAAGACCACGAGTAGTTACGGCATAACTACGGAAGAAGAGACAAGGACAGAAAACAGACCCTTGATTGTGCTGTGATGTGCTGGCTTCTAGAATATATTATGTATTTACAACATTTTCGCTCGTAAATTTCAGTTGACATCACTCTTTTCGGTCATTGTCTCGTCTTCTGTAGTTACGCTGTAACTACTTGTAGTCGGGCACTGTGCAAATACGTTGATCCCCAATCGGAAACCAGCCCGGGTATATCTGTCAAGTTTTAATTGCGACTGCCTTCCGCTGTGGTCACAAGGAATATCCCATGTCTAGATGGCTATTTATGATACCGGGACGACCAGCTACCCATGTATAGTTTTACTAGAAACTCAAGAACAATACCAGTGTACCAGATTACGAACACCATAATGATTAGTGCAGACCTCCGCACCGCCATTCTAAACGTATGAGTTAATATTGCCTGATCCAGTATATTACAATACTATCTGAATGTCTGAAACAAAACCTAAGCAAATCAATGTTGTGGCACCTTATGAGCCGCGTACATGTGTGCTTCCTAATATTACCTTAATATCTCAACGTTTTTAAATTATTTTCGTGCCATGATTACTCTTGCTGCCACGTAAAACATGTACTAAAACAGCAGGAATAGAACTTTGTTTAGTTATGGTAAATGATTCTTGTTTCTTTCTACGATTCAGTTTGGTGGACAACAAAAAACAGAAAAAACTTTTCATAGAATTCATGCCAAGCATCAAGGTAATTCAGTCCAATGAAAAAGTATTATTTGTTCGCGGAGGCAGGTTTTCAAAAACACGCGAACCTTTTCCGACTTTTTTTCACGCTGTCGTAGCGTACAAGTCGATGTTATAAATTTAGCCGGAAAACAATGTCGCGAAAACCTCGCGCCACTTACAAGTACGTCGATAGCTTGCCGAAGCTTGAATATGGATGCCTTCAGCTCCTGCACTCGCATCTGGCGGTTGCGGTTCATGTAGTTGATGGTGACCTGCGCTGTAGCCTCGTCTCGGCCATTCTTCAGTTCAGCCGCGGTGCTAATGTCCATCAGGGACACGGGCTGGCGAGCGATGAGCTCGGCGCTCAGGTGGGAGCGACCGTGCTTCTTGATGCGGCCCTCGAGCACCACGTTGTGCCGTGCGTCGGGCGAGTACTCAAGCTCCGTCTTACCGTGGACTTCTTCTCCGCTCAGGGAACCTTCGAGGCGCATCGTGATGTCCTGAAAACAGTGAGCGATCGTTCAGTATATACGAGCTTCCCAGGATACATCTGCATCTGCATATGACGCTTATGTAAACGCTGCCGTTGTGATTGAAGCAATAATTAACAACACGGCTTATTAGAACTTTCTTTGTTCTTTGGACTCACTACTTTAGCAAATTCCGAACAGACACGGATGACAGACAGGAAAATACGACTATCTTTTAAATGCGAAGCATTTCTTAGCGAACATCGGTAACTTCGAGCGTATCTATCTATCAATGTATCTATCAATCTATTAATCAATCAATCTATTAATCAATTAATTAATCAATCAATTAATCAATTAATTAATCAATCAATTAATCAATTAATCAATTAATCAATTAATCATTAATCAATTAATCAATTAATCAATTAATCAATTAATCAATTAATCAATTAATCAATCTGTCTATCAATCAATCAATCAATCTGTCTATCTGTCTATCAATCAATCAATCAATCTGTCTATCTGTCTGTCTGTCTGTCTGTCTGTCTGTCTGTCTATCTGTCTGTCTGTCTGTCTGTCTGTCTGTCTGTCTGTCTATCTATATCTATCTATCTATCTATCTATCTATCTATCTATCTATCTATCTATCTATCTATCTATCTATCTATCTATCTATCTATCTATCTATCTATCTATCTATCTATCTATCTATCAATCTATCATCTATCTATCTATCTATCTATCTATCTATCTATCTATCTATCTATCTATCTATCTATCTATCTATCTATCTATCTATCTATCTATCTATCTATCTATCTATCTAGCCGCCTACGACTTTTAGCTCTCCTGGCCGTTTCAATAATGGTATCGATACTAAACTTGGTATGGCATAACGTGATTGTATGAAGAACTTGTTTGACTTGCCATAACATGAAAATCATAACATAAATATCATGATTTACATTTCATAATCCTGCAGCTCTTCCGATGGTTTCATTCACATGGCATGTCGCAAAACTGGTAAGATATGATATGATTACAGCGAACACAAGCGACAGACGCTAACATGAAAATCATGACATACTTGTCATGTAACAAGATGACTACATACCAACCTCATGATGCACTCGCAGGCGTTTTGCTAGCGTCACATATACCAAATTTCGTATTACGGTACGTGAATAGATGACGAAGATATGTGACTGGTGCAAACAGGATAAACATGATATGCGTGTCATATAACAACATGACTACATGCCACACTCATGATGCACTCGCATCCGTTTCGCTAGCTTTAAATGTGCCAAATTTTGTTTTACGTGACGGCAATGAATGACGCAAGTATGAGACTAGTGCAAGCATGATAATCATGATATGCGTGTTATGTGCAAACGTGATTACATCGCACAGTAAAGGCGCCACTACATTTCGACGTGACGCGGTGCGCGTGCTCACCGGCTTTCATTTCGTCGGGTAACGCCGGCGATGCCACGCCAGGCACTGGTCCTGCAATATACTCGCAGGCGAGCGCCGGGCTGCGTTGCTTTGACACATGCGCGTTTCGGCGCGTCCAGTGTCCCTCCATCACGAAAAAAGGAGACGCAGTGTTGTCATTATAACGCATCGTTGCGAAACGAACAATGTCGCATTTTGCGCCGGTTGCCGTCGGGCCGCGCCGACAGACGCCGGTCGCGCCGGTCGCGCCTGGCGTAAGACTACACAGTGCTCGAGTTTTGCTAACGTAGCGTCACTGTGCCCAGCGTGCGCGCGCGTCAACGCTAAATTGGAGTACATTGGGCCATTCATGATGCGCTCGCAGCCGTTTTGCTAGCTCCACATATACCAAATTCGGTGTTACATGACCTCAATGGATAACGAAAGTATACTACTAGTGCAAACATGATAATCCTGAAAAGCGTGTCATGTGAGAACATGGCAACATACTACGCTCACAGCGTGCTCGCTGTTGTTTCGCTAGCTTCACATATACTAAATTTCGTTTCACGTGACGTGAACAGATGATAAAGGTAAACGACACATCCAAACATGATAATCATGACACGGAAATCATGTACGGCATCATTTACCTCCACCTCGTAACGTTGTGCTGATTTTAAAGTGACGTATCAACCTTTTTCATTCGTGCTTCGCATATCATCCATTTCCACTTCACGTGGGATCTGTCAATTTTTTATCTGCTCAAGCGGCCACCTCCTCGCTTCCGAATGCCGAGGACTTGGAGGTTCAAAAATTATTAATAAACGCGAAGCATTTTTTAGCGAACTTCGGCAACATTGACCGTATCTGTCGGTCTGTCCAGCTGGCCGCCTACGACTTCAAGCTCTCCTGATTGTTTCCATGGTGGTATTTATAGCAACATTGGTAGGACATAGCATGACTGTATGATAAACATGACTGACTTGTCATAACGTGACAATCATGACATGGATGCCATGAATGTCATGATTTAAATGTCACGGTATTGCTGCTGTTGCGGTGATTTCGCTCACATGACGTATTTCAAAACTGGTATGGTAGGACGTGACTGCATAGTGAACATAAGTGACAGGCCCTAACGTGGAAATCATGACATGCATATCATGTAAGTCATGACCACATGCCAATATCATGGTGCGCTCGGGGTCGTTTCACTACCTTCTCATGTACCAAACTTGGTATTAAGTGATGTGAATGAATAACGAGCTGCAAACATGATAATCAGGACATGCCTGTCATGTGGGAACATGACTACATGCCACGCTCATGATGTGCTCGCAGCTGTGTCACTAGCTTCACATATACCAAACTAGGTATTACGTGACGCGAAAGAATGACGAGGGTAAATTAAGTGTCGAAGCATGATACTCACGACATGCGTGTCATGTAAGAACATGACAACAAACCACGCTCAATATGCGCTCGCGACCGTATCCCTAGCTTCGGATGTACCAAATTTATTGTTGTGTGACGTGAATAGACGGCGAACGCAAATGAAACGTCCAAACATGATAATCATGGCATACGAATTATGTAAAACGTGATTAGACACTACGCTCATTGCGCGCTGGTGGCGCCCTTCTTAGCCACACGTATACTGAATTCAGTATGTGACTAAAATCTTTCCTATCCGAAATATTCTAGCAATTCACTCTTTTTGTCTGATAATTCAGTGCGCTGTATTTTCAAATGCATTTGAAGTGGTCGCTAAAATGTCTAGGACCTTTTAAAATGGTAAATGCCCTACGTGGCCGGTCTACAAAGTAGTTTTACCTTGTTAAGCTTTGGGTGCTTGATAGAGGCCGACATCTTGTGTGCCCATGCAGACCTACTGCTGAGGTTTTGGTGCTCCATCGTCAAGGTCACATGTTTACTTTGGTCGCGGGCGGCGTCCCAGAATAGTTCGCAGGACAAATTGTTCAGATTCCTCCTCTGGCTCTGGCTGGCACGCACCTCAAAAGACCTTAGAGGGAAGTTCACTTTACAGGACACATCTGTGTTGATGAGGTCTCGTCGCGTACTGCGGGTACGTCTGACATCGTAGGAGAACTCTTCGCCGTGGTCTTGGCCCCATTTCAGTGACATCTGGTGGAGGAAACTGGAAGGATGGTTCTGCCAGAGCGTCTGCAGCTGAATGGTCCGACGAGCTGAGTTGAACTTAGCGCTAAGCTCTCGGCCGGAGTTGATCGGCTTGTAGCCTCCCTCCATGGCAAGTTGCAAAGCTGGCACATTAAGAGCAAGTTCGCACCTGTGGGCGCGAAGACTTTTCACATACTCGGCAGCACCGGCAACTTTGACAACCTGCTGATCATTGTAGTTAACAGTGCCATCCAGTTTGTACCGGCTAAGCTCGTACGTTGCCTGGAGAATGCGAAGCTGCGGTGCACTTGATGTTGCCATGATGCTGCCCTTCAGGTTTCTTTGGTCGTGGTCGACGTTCAAGGAGGCCTTGAAGGCTTCGAGGTTGCACTGAATGTCAGTCACCAGGCGAGAACGACTCCTTTGCTGCTGTACTTTCAAGTGTGCGGAACGGAGGCCGTCGTGAGGAGTTGCAATGCTGTTTTCGACAAAGAAGTTGAGCGATCCGTGGTAGCTGTGGGCGTGTTGTAGTTCGTACAGCTCGTTTCTCGGTCCTTTGTATGTCGCCTTGAACGTTGTTTTTCCACCTTCCCTACCACACGCCATGCCTGCCGCAATGCTCTCCAGGTTCTGAAAAGGTGTGGACAGGGCGGCCTGAAGATCGAAAGCTCCGTGTGATTTTTTTACACTGAGTGTAGTATGAATTTTTCGACGCTGTCCCCACTCATGGCTCGCACTCAAGTAGTAGTTGCCGGGGTAGAGCTGAATTTCAGCTTCGCTTGTGTACGTGATGCCAGGAAGAAGTATGCTTAGTCGAGGTGACATAGCTGTGAAGTCTTCGTTGTGTGTGCATACGAAAGTCGACTCGAAATTTGAAAGCGTTTTGGTCGGTAGGCGTCCTTGAACGGTGGCTTCTACGGACCCTTCCTGTCTCCTCACTTTGCCTGATATATCGATGTCTCGTAAGATAGGTGCCGATGACTTGATGCCAACGGACCAGTGAACCGCGCTGTTTCGTACAAAGGTGTATCTGGCATTCACGTCAGCAAAGCGTAGCGCCTCAAAAGGAGTTTCAATTTTCACGTTGCCTTCCACTGCACTCAGATCCCTTGCCGAGATGGCCACGAAGGTATTGAAGCTTCGGCGCTGTGTTGAGAAGATGAGAGAGCTCTCGATACGGCCACTGCTGAAATCACTCCTGTAGTTGAAGTTTCCAGTCAATGTCTTCGCGCTGAGCAGTGGCGACTCGATCCGGAACTGCGCATCGGTGCTTTCGGGAACCCGTTTCCAGCTTCCGGTCATTAAGTGGGTCTTCCGGCCACTCTCAAACGTGATAGAGAGGTCAGCTCCTTGCATGTTAGTTGTAATGACGCCTTCAGCTTTTAGAGTACGACCTGGCAGGTAGCTGGATTCAACGTCCATTTTACCCTTCGTTACGTGGTGGTCCCAGTTAAGTTCGGTGCTGATGGTGTTCATGTCCCTTTCGAATCCGAGGCTGAGCACACCCTTGACGCTGCCGCGGATTGGTGAAGAGAAGAGAAGGCGTGCAGCCACCGGTCCTTGCCGAACGCTAGGGCTATTCATCCTGAGTTGTGTTTCTATGCCGGAGGGCTTGTTCTCAAAGCTGCCCTCGATGACGTGTGTCTTGAGTGCATACTCGCCGGTTACCCTAAAATCTGCAAAGTAGCTAGTAGGAGAGTTTACTACATAAGTGAGGGATGCCTTGTTTCCGGGTAAGTTGGGGCACTTAATTTCAATAGAGCCTTCAAACGGGCCACGGTTTTTCATGCTCAATGCAAAGGTATGATCACGTCCATTGTGTGAAAACAGGAAGCTCCCGGTAAGAGCCTTGAAAGCCTCATTCTTTATGTTTATGTTCAGAATAGAGCTTGGCTTTTCAAAGCGAGAGTATTCAGTCTGAAGACTAGCTTCTGTTGTAGCTTTACCGTTAAATGACCTTGTTGCCCTAATTTCATATTTGGAATCAGCAGCACTCGCAGACACTAACAATCTCTCCAATTCACCGAGATTTTGGTATTCAGCAAGCATCTGTATGTCTCCAAAAACACTTTTGGGGGACTGGAGCTTGAATGTTCCCTTCAGGTCCCTAATGCCGTTCATCTTCAGGTCCCCGGATATTTTCAAAAATTTCAAGGGCTCGATAGGTGTTGCCAAATCAATGTTAATCTTATACTCTCGTTCAGTGCGGAGAATGGATCCTGTCAAAGATACTTTGTTGTTCTCTTTTTCCAGTACAATTTTCGCCCTCTTGTTGTTTTGTGTCACATCGAAGACAGTGTTTAAGCTTAAGCGACGGTATCCTTCAAAAGGAGTCGCCAGAACGACATTGCATGACAGTGGCGCCATCCATTCTGTTTGTAATGCAATGATGCTGTCCGGAGACCAGCGGAATGATATATTTCCATTGATCTTCTGGCTACCTTGCTGCAAGTTGCTTTTAAACTCAAGAAATTTCATGCTTTCTATGGGACTTCGGAACTCAAGTTTTATTGAAGGGCTTGATGCATCCAATAGGCCATTAAGTTCAAATGTCTTCTTGTCTATTTGAACTGTACCCGAAAGAGTCCTTAGGTTGGGCACAGAGCTTTCGCTTAGACTCACACGAATGTTCCTCATGGAATGAAATGAAGTGTTGATAACTAGATTTGCCTTTGTTTCACGTTCTGTTTGTGACAGTTCCGACTCGGAATTAATCGACTTTCCTTGCCATTCTGCATTGAACTTGGAGGTGATTTTGTTGGAGTGAAGGTTGTATTCGCCATAAAGTTTTTGCCTCTCGAGACCACGGATAGGTGCGATGAGTGTTAATTCAATGGCAGAGCCGAAAGGCGTGTTCTTGAGTTCAGCGGTTAGTTCGTACTTTTTAGTTTGTTGTGATGAGAATGACAACATACTGTTTATTCCTCGCCCGTTTGTGGCCATGTTTCCTGTCAACTGAATTCGCTCATAACCGCGAATGGGACTGGTAAGGGCAATGTCTATGTCTGCACTGCGTGGTCTGTGTGAACCCGTGACTGTGAGAGAGACGATGTCTTTGGGACGTGGACCCCATTGTACGGACAGCTCACCGGACTTCTGCTCGTTGGCGATGTCATACTTTGTGCTGAGCGTTACAGCTTGGACCGGCCTGATAGTACTCGTGACTGCGAGCTTTCCTTCTGCAGTAAGGTAGCTCCGTGTTCTGAGCGTACCCTCAACGGAAATGTAGTTGCTTCGGTTCCATTCCACGTTTAGTCGAGGCGCGATTTCTTGGCTGTTAGAACTGTACTTAGCATTGACATTAGCACTACCAAGGATACGCCATGGCGAATAGAGCTCAATTTTTACCTCTGCTTCATTGGCGTAGTTAGATGGTGAGGCAGACGCATCGATAATTACTGACAACCTCTTGTGGTTTTGCCATTCCATTTCGCTGCTGTGGTAAGCTGTACTCCTTTGGACACGATGCTTGTTTTTGATGTTCAGAATTGGCAGGACACTGAATGGCGTTGACACCTCAAGGCTCTGCTCAAAGTTATTGATGTCCCGAATCATCAAGTGGTGACTCATGGTAAGGGATGAGCTGCTCGATGTACATTGGAAGCTTGTGTCATAGTTGAGACCTGATCTTGCCTGCTTCAAGTCAATCGTTATCTGCTGATACTCTGCAATTGGTGTTGTAATCAGTATTTGACCCGTAATCTCGTGGCTTCCTAGACCGAATGCATAATCACCATTTGCTTCCAAAGTGAACTTCTTAGGTCCGATGGCCATGTGACCAGTTGACTTGGCATTGCGATTCGTGGCAGCGTGAGAAACCTCAATGTTAATTCGTTCGTAGTTTTGCACTGGAAGCTGCATGTGGAGAAGTAATGCAAAGTCGTGAGCGGATGTGATTTTTCCTTGGCTTCGCATGGACACTTTCTTGCTGTACGGGAGTCGCGCTGTGAAGACTGCGTTAGACGTTTCTTGGCCAGCTGAGTACGACGCGCTCGCTTCAAGGTTTTCATATCCATACAATGGACTTGTAAAGTGTATTTTGATTTCACGGGCTCTGTCGTAGCGTGACTGTATCACAGACATCATGAATCCGCCGGCAATCTTGTCTCTGTTGCGGGCAGCTTCAAAGTTGGCAATCGTCTTGCGTGCATCATTGCTGAAGCTGAGCTGCGACGTCAATTGCTCCGCGCCCTTAAACGGTGTAGCTATGTGCAGCTTGCCATCAAAGCTACCCTTCTCGCCATTCCTGTTCACCTGCCCGTCGATGTTAAGCGTAATTCTTTTGTAGCTGCTCCACTGTGCAACAGCCTGGCACTTGATGCTTTCCAGCGTGTGCACATGCTCGAGCGAAGCGGTCAGCCTTTCATACCCAGGTATGGGAGTTATGGCCTCAGCCTTCGCCTTCAGCAATCCCCGTCCGTAGGCGCCACTGGCTTCAGCGGAAAGAACCTTGTCGTCAGCCCATTGAAGTGACACCTTGTTGTTTGTGTCATAGTGGGACGCTCCATGCGCGGCTTCCAAGCTGTACTTGCTATTCGAAGGCGTCTGAAGTTTCACTGTCATTTGCGCGTTTCTGCGGACGCGATCCGACTGGTAAAGACCGTCTGTGGAAAGAGCGATAATGCGGTTTTTTGGCAACGTCATTTTAATTTCCGAGTTCCACTCTCGGCCGTTAACATTGTGCGTAATGAGGAGACCAATTTTATCAATGGAATGAAATGGTGTAGTAATCTGAGCATCAGCTTTAAGGGTGCGTTCCCTGTAGTCTGGGTTCCAGTCCAAGCTTGTAACATAAGTGATCTTCCTTCGGGGCATCCATTCGAGTTCTCCGTGACTGGTGACACGAAGCGGCACACCAAAGTCAGCTGTTCCTTCAATAGTTGTGGCGACACTTCCTCGAATGTCTTGCTTTGGGCACTTGACAGCAAAGTTAGCGTTGTAACCACTCGGAACTCGGATTACCTCAGCTTTGACGCTGGCACGCCTTGACGCGTCACGGGTGGCGTCCCATTGGCAGTCGACGTTGAATGACTTGCTCTCTCTTGTTGCAGCTAGTTCAGCATTGGCCAGTATCTCGCGATAACGACCGAGCTTCACATTGACATTGGCGGTAGTTTTTTCTGAGGCGGCATTCATGCTACCCGTCGCCGAGTAACTCTCCTGAGGCGTTCTCACACTAAGCTGAACGGTGTGACTGTATGCATTCGGAAAACGATAGTTGCCGCCCAATTCATACTTCCCGTGACTGCACTGTGATGCAGCTTTGACGCTGTAGTGTCCCCGGGACACCATCAGTGATCCGCTGGCGGTGACCGGACGCTGGTTGGGAATTCGTATTTCGGCCTCAAAGCTGGGGTTGTACTGGCGTCTCTCATTACCAGGCTTGAAGGTTCCCGAAGCCTCAATCTTCTTGTCTCTGTTCCATTGCACAAAGGCCTCACCGTGGTGCTCATCGGTAATAGTACGGCGATAGTTTGCACCTATCTTCATTTCACGACCAGGGTAGATCAGCTGGAGGTCGGCCTTGGTAGCAGGGGAAATCGATAGGTCAATGACGGTGCTGATTTGCCTCGAGGGAGCGTAAGTTATTTGCATGCGATTAAGGAGGCTGTTTGGCGTGTTCTCATGCTTCATCTCCAGCTGCCAATCAATGCGCTTCTTCGGGTACGCGAGTTTGAGCGAAAGACCAGCATTGTTGTTTGCCAGGGTACCGGTGTAGCGTGCAATCTGCTGGAGCTGAAACGACATAAACAGAAAAGCATGCTGAATTAATTTCTGTTCTTGGTGTGTGGAATACTTAATGACTGTTCAGATTTTATGTGCCAAAACGTGCTATCATTACGAGGGACGCTGTATTGGAAGAATCTGGAAAGCTTGTCCATTTGGTGTTCTTTAACGTGCACCAAAGTTCAAGTACACTAGTTGATAACTAGATTTGCCTTTGTTTCACGTTCTGTTTGTGACAGTTCCGACTCGGAATAAATACTCGGCTGCTGCATTTCCGATGATTGAAAAAATGCCCATTCCCACTGGGATTCAATACCACCACCTTCGGGTCATTATTTAAGACTATGCGCCGTGGTGAATAGGTGGCTCTAAAAGGCACTGAATTGTTCTCAATCTGGTTCGGTTTTCTTATGATATGAGCTAACTTTTGCTCTACATGCATTAGAAGGACATGCTTTGTAGTTTCGTGGCAATGAAATTCACGTATCTTCTCTGACGTTAGTGCTCGTACCATTAGCAACCTTTTGCACGAAAGTGTACTGGGCGTGCCTGGCGAGCGCACGATGTACGCACAAATATTCAGTTAACACTTCATGCCACGTCTCAATACGCTTTCTTCAAAGCGACACAGGCTTTAGGCTTTGCGTGAAATTGATTGCCACAATGCATGGGGTCTCGTAGATTTTTATCTGCACTTTATTTCATAAGTGTTCAATTAACAATAAAGTATTGATACTTTTTGTGCCAAGGGCTAGGTCGTGGATCTGGTTTTGGTCCTATATATTTGGTATACATTCATCTGGTTTTCACCATATGTCATAGGAGTAATATGCAAGGACACTGGTGTACTTAGACGAACGTGTGTGTCAGTGAAACCCAGGGTGTAAGAATAATTGCAAAGTCTGCTTTTGGGAAGCAGGCTTTAGATCAACCCTAAATGCGTCTTTGTTTAGTCTATAGTGTCAGTGCTTAGTGTCTTTGCAAGTTTAATGCTTAGCCTGCAGACCCACCTTGATGGTGTTGCCACTTTTCTTTCCGCCCTCCCCGCGCAAGATCTGGAGCGTGTTCTCAAGCTGCCCATCTGTTTTCTGGCAGTCCCACAGGAGCTCCGTGTTGAGCGCTGGGTGGAAGGTGTTCTGGAAGGAGGCCGCGCCGCTGTACTTCGCCAGCGAGCCCGACGACAGGTCGCGGAACTTGGCCGTCAGGCCGACCTTCTCGGGTCGACCACCCATCATGCTGAACTCGCCGTCCGCCTTGGTCGACCAGTTGTCGCCCGTCTGAGTGTAGCCGCTCACGGCTCCGTTGACGAAGAACGAGCGGACAGAGCCCTCGTAGCGCACACGACGCTTGTCCGTCATGTCCACGTCCACTGCGACACGATGTCGGACACTGTGAGGTTCTCTTTCTACAGATATATAATTGCCACGCATTTTGACGAAGTGAGCGTGGTCAACGAGCGTTAAAAAATGTGTGGTGCCAGGGGAAGTGTTGGAACAGCCCCGTTGTGGCTCACAGGGCTGTCGTGCTCGAAGCCGCGAGCTCGATTCCCGGCTATGACGGCTTCTTTGCCTTTGTTATGAAATGGGGCCTCATTTAACACCACAGAATGACTGCTACGTATTAGCGAACATTAATTTTCATCACCTTTGGATGCACGTCTGATTCGCAGTACATTGCAATTTTTTAATTCCGGCCCCATCGAAACGCGGCCGCCTTGGCTGGGTATTGAAGATTCGCCTTCCACCGGACAACCCACCAGATACGGGACATCATAGCCCCCGAGATCGCGCGCTGGCGGGCTTCTCTCCGGCCGACCCATTTGTACGGAAAGAGCTTATTTGATTACGGAGGTGGTCGTGGCCCACATCCGTAATAGACTGCCGCACCGTTGTCGCGACGTGTATGAGGTGAAGAAAAAAATGTATGTGCAGTTTCATAAAACCTCTTACTGATTTTGAAATGTGAGGTTCAGGTACGTGAAAGGCAAAGAGCATGCTGCGGTCTATTTATACTCAAATGCGCTTTTTTTGCTGTAGATAACCGTGTCCTACATTAGAGCACCTAGAAGTGCGATGTCTCTGCATGAGATACGCATGTGCTGGAAACTCACTGTTCTTCAAAATTTGTGGTCTGTGTACCATTGGATCGTTGGCGAAGAAGAACAAAAAAGCGAACGATCATTGGGCTGGCTACGGCGACGCTCAGGGCTCGAGCTCACCTCACCCTGCCACTGAAGATGCCTTAGTCGGAGCCGGGGTGAAATAAAGTGAAGGTAGTTTTTTTTTCTCATAGTCCTCGTGTTTTTTTAGTGGAAATTTCACATGAAAAGTCATATCAATAAAACCACAGATCGCGCATTCCAAAACGACATATTACCGACGATCTCACGACCGAAAGAGTCAGTTACTGGAACATGGTGCAAGCAAGCACGCAGGGGACCGGAGAACCTACAAAGGCCACACTTCTGTGCGCTACGCATTGCCGGGTTTATCATACCGGCATGCCGAGTAAGCATAATGTTTCGCCCATTTAGAGCGCAAGAACGTGGAAGAACTGAATGTTGTGAGACTAGATTGTTAGGAATACATAGCCCGCACCATAAATACATGCTATTTATTATATTCTTCATTCGATCGGGGTCATACAGTTTGAATAAAAAAATCTACGCAACACCACAAAGAGAAAGACGACGAGTGGGACAAGCTAAGTCATAAGGTCTGTTGTAGCTGCGTTGAAGTCGGCGACATATTCAAAGGAAGTACGCACAGACGGACAAATGAACAGAAGCACAGACGAATGCACGGACGGAATAACGAATGAACAGATGGGAGGACAATAGGACCACGCAGGGGATTTTTTTACAGCTGTGTAGCAGGTGTTGTGATACGAGTGTGGACGCCAGTACGTTGCCTAACAAGGCTGGTTCCTAAAGAGCTTTATTTTGACAGCATGAACTCAGTTCGACCAAACTTGACTGAATTTCAGAAGAACTTCTGGCAGAGTGGTTAGGAAAGACCATCGATACAGAAACTGAACTTTCGGAAGCTTCACGGCGTATTCACAGATGTCACGCCAGTTATAATAGTGATAGAAACAGCCCAAAGAATTGGTGGCGTATTTGTGTGCTTCTCTGGCAAAGGTCATCAAAAGATCTTTTGTAAGGAGAGAAATAGATTGAAATGTTTATTTGACTTTCTGCTTGAGAAGATCATTGAGCAGGGGCTGTGTGAGATATGAACGCCAGCTAGCAGGAGCTTGAAGAAATTTCTAAATGCAGAGGCACTGGTAGATGGCAGCATCGTGTAGTTTTATTGAAGTGTAGAAAACATCCGTTCTTTTCGGTCATAACTTCGCGCTGTCAGCGCTGCGTAATAAGCACTTTTAGCAATAATAAATGTCTATACATTTTAAGAATAAGTTGACGCACTACATAGTACTCACGTGTTGATGCGCCCAAATATGCGTAATGTTTGCTTTTTGATTCAATAGGTTCACTAGTATGAAGGCCACGAGGAGATCAAAATGGGTGGTCGCTTCGCAAGGGATTAAACTTTCACTCTGGAGGCTGAATTGAGTGACAGACAGACAGACAGACAGACAGACAGACAGATCAGAATTTTCACCTCCGAGTATCCCCCCAAAAAACTATTGTCTTTAAAATAGTTAACAGCTGGCACATTCAGTGCATATTGGCAACGCCTAAGTTTCCTCACTGGTTCCCAAAATGCCAGTGACGCATGCTGACAAGGTAACCGTGCCAACGGCACAGCATGAGTCCGTTACATGAAAATAAATGGTCGCGCGCACGCTGAAGGGAAAGCAGAGCCAAAACAACTCGGCCCTCGTGATCACCACTCGGCACGCACTCTTTTCTTAAATTTGCCAACGGGTCTGGCGTGACAGCTGCGCTCGACGCGCACACTGCTTCGCAATCGGCCGTGAGGTTTTCTAGTTTTCCTCTGCAAGTTCGTGTTTTCGCACCACACAAGCAAGAGACAGGAAAGAGGGTTGAGGCAGTCGCCATAAATTGACAACCGTAGTCTAGACTGAACATCAGTGGTGGTGTGACGGCTGCGCACAGACTACAATGGCGTTTTATTTCTTTATGGTTGATGGATCGATATGTGGGGTTTAACGTCCCAAAACAGTCATATGATTGTGAGCGACGCCGTAGTGAAGGGCTCCGGAAATTTCAACAACGTGGGCTTCTTTAACGTGCGCCCAAATCTGAGCACATGGGCTTACAGCATTTTCGCCTCTATCGAAAATGCAGCCGCCGCTGCCGGGATTCGGTGCCGCGACTTGCGGGTCAGGAGCCGAGTATGTTAGTCACTTCACTCTAAGGCAACATTACCCCAAAAAGGAGTAACGGAGCCCAATAGGCGCGCTATGAACGGATAGACCGTTGAAGAGCAACCACAGAGGGAAGCGTGCCGCGTGCAAACCACTTAGTCTCCAAACACGCTTCAAAGGGATGAACAACCCGGGCATTACAGGCAGTGCGACGAGCGTTGCCAAGGTCACTATCCGTCCTCCTCCTCTCCTGGCTCAGTCTTTCCCTGTATTTTACTGGCGACGGTTCACGTTGCGTCGCGCTCGGAGTGCTGGACCACGGCTGCCTCGATTGGACGATCTAGAAATTACGACGTGGTGCTCGTGTGTCCGCTTGGATGAGCAGCGCTGCTGCTTTTACGTTTCGCCGCACCCATGAAGTCTGGAACAGGTCTCAACACGTCACCGCGCCGCGCTGTATATATCTGGCTTCCAGATAGACACGACCAACGCACGACAGCAGCAGTTGGGAAAGCCAACATGGTGGCCGAGAAGACACCAGACCTATCGGATATAACTCAGTGCAGAAATCAGCGCTGGATTCCTTCGCAAGTTGGTGATCATTCTTTATTCTTCTCTGCTTGTCGTGTGTGCGATACGAATCGCGCTTGCCGGCAACGGGCTTGGTCATGTTGTATATCGAGCCCCGCCGCGGTGGTCTAGTGGCTAAGGTACTCGGCTGCTGACCCGCAGGGCGCGGGTTCGAATCCCGGCTGCGGCGGCTGCATTTCCGATGGAGGCGGAAATGTAGGCCCGTGTGCTCAGATTTGGGTGCACGTTAAAGAACCCCAGGTGGTCTAAATTTCCGGAGCCCTCCACTACGGCGTCTCTCATAATCATATAGTGGTTTTGGGACGTTAAACCCCACATATCAATCAATGTTGTATATCGCACGCACGAAATGCACCGCGAAGGTCAGCTTGGGCGTCTGAAGTTCGCCTGTGCTTTGCGACCACCTGGAAATTGGCAGCCATTGCCGTCAGCCTCCCGTACGCTCACTTAACGAGGGCTCGCCCGTCTTCGCCGCCGCATATCGGGCTGAAACCTCGTCGCTGTGTTGGGAGCCGTCGAAAACACGTTGCGGGTTCTCGTAAAGAGCTTGGTTGTAGTATGTCGCGTGCTGTAAGTGCAGCAGCACAGGCTGGCGGGGCTTTCCCTAGCGTCGGAAATCAGTGAAAATTGGTCGCCAATACAGTTGGCTTCCCCGTCAGTCGGTCGCAAGCAACTCGGCGCCGTTCATTGGCCGTGGCGGCAGACTCGCGTTTGCGCGATGCACTCGCTCGAGTTTGTGGAAAAGGGCCGAATTTCCGTCGATTTCTTCGGCGCTAGCTCCAAACCAGCTCGGCGCTGTTTATGGCGGCGGCCAAGCGTACGCTCGCTCTTCTGTTCGAAGTTCGCTGGCGGCAGACACTCCGCGTGCAGTGCCATGCTTGGTCTGTTCGCTTGCTCGCGCTGAAAGACGTCGCTCGCTTAGAAGGCGCCGACTTGTTGGCGGCACGGTGGTTCGTGGAGTTGTGCTTGCGGCCGCCGCTCCTAAGCTGTTGCGTTACGGGGATCGAAATGAGTCTTTGACGATGTGTGACATCATGGTGAAACTATTAACATGTCATATCTCACGTATGTTTTATTTCACCTTGCACGTATTTCTCATATGCATTCGCATTCATCCTCTGTTACATGCGGCTCACTATTTCACGTACTTATTGTGCAGCCGTGGGCACACACCGTGCTTGAGGCTGTGTGCGCTGGCGTCTGTGATGCCTGTCATCCATCTCTTTCAGAGCAGCATCAGAAGGAATGTGCGAGATGTGAACGTAAAGTTATTTGTGTGTCATATTTTACCGCTTGTTTTTTCTAACGTGCACGTAATTGTCATATGCGTGCATCTTCATCTTCTGTCACGTGTGTGTAACTATTTTTACTATATTATTGTACGTGCAGCCATGGGAACACAACAGGCAGAAGGCTGCAAGCGCTGGCGTCTGCAATGCCTGTCACCTATCGCTTCCGTCGGAGGAGCTCCACAAGGAGTGAACAAAAGGTAACAATGAGACTGCACTTGTACGATTCATCATGAATTCACTTAGAATAGAGAAACTTCATGTGTACGTAGGAAAATAAAAGATTTTGATGTCTCACTTTTGTCTTTCGTTGTTGCCGTGACTGCGAAAGCAGTTACACATAAGTGGCCAACTACTCCTTCGCGTGTTATTTTCTGTGCTATATGTTGCTCACTGCGCAGAAAAACAGGCGAAAAAAGTACTAGGCCTGGTGGAAAGTAAATGAAAAAAAAGTTTGAACTGAGCATAAAAAGTTCATCCGATTAGAGTATTTGAGTGGATCAACGGTTCGACCGGCGAGGTACAACTGTAAGGACTAACGGTTGCCCGGTAAGGTGTAGATGGGGAAATTAATGGTTGCCCTGTAAGGTCCAAATATGAGGACTAAATGTTAGTACATTAGGGTAAATAGTGGGACTAACGGTTGCTCACTAAGGTGTATTTTTGAGGACTGAATGTTGGTTTTTTGGGGTGAATTGTGGGACTAACGGTTGCTCACTAAGGTGTAAATATAAGGACTAAGTGTTAGTCCCTTGAGCTCCTCTATAGGGAATAACTGTTAGACCCGGTGCCGTTAGTCCTTAAAGAGAATAATGGTTGTGGCAGCCCCATTAGTCCCCGAAAAGACGAACCACACACCCTTTTAACGCCCTTTGTCTTAGAGAACCGCGGCGGGGCGATGGTTGCTCATTTGTATTGTCAGTTTCACTATGTTTGGTAGATACGTTGGGTGTTGTAAAATGAAACACCGAATTAACGAACATCAAAAAAAGAAAGAAAAAATTGGCCGCGTAAAGCAGTGTTTTACTGGAAATGCCGTCGCAAGACAATAGTCTTCTGCAAACCAACAACAACACTAGAGTGCTGATTTGATCCACGCGAGATATGGCACTGCGCCTGGTATGAATATGGACGCAATCTGGCAGTGGCGTCGGGAAACATGAATTTGGCAGAACCCAGAATTACTGCCAGCTGGCAGCACCGTATCGTCGGCATAGGGCATTTTCGTGCATAGCGTGCCATTTTTATAGCAGCCAATCAAACGCAAAGGTTGTTTAGAGTTACGCATCTACGTATTTTCTAGTAAAAACACACCAAGTAATTCTGACGTATTGATGTTGCATTTCAGATATGCGTAACATTTGCTTATTGATCGACAAGGTTCACTAGTATGAACGCAGTCACCAGTTCAAGACGGTTGGGCGTTCAGCGAGTGCACAAACGTTGGCCCAGTGGTTGAATCATGTTACAGACAGATAGAAACACAGACCGAAATTCTCGCGTTCGAGTGTCCCGAGAAAGAATGTCGTCTTTAAAAAAAGATCATAGATCAAACCACCGTGCCGCGCGCTCTGGTTGCTGGCGCGGCACGTTAACACTAACACACACACATTATATTAATATATATATATATATATATATATATATATATATATATATAATATATATATATACTGATAAAGGCTGGCCCACCAGCCGAAACGTATGTGATTATTAAAAGTGTTTCCTCGTTAGTCGTGCTTTTTCGCTTCCGTTTATACTACGGAGCCAGTGCGCTTCCTTCCTCGCAACGTCTATATATATATATATATATATATATATATATATATATATATATATATATATATATATATATATATATATATATATATATATAATGCTTATATGCAGAAGAATAACTTCGGTTGCGGCAAGCTTATAAATATAAAAGTAGATGCGCTTTCAGAAAACAACTGTTTATTGTGCCGACGTTTCGACGGGAACCCCGTCTTTTTCAAGGCATAATACTATTTGCCTATTTCAGGCCAAATAGTATTATGCCTAGAAAAAGACGGGGTTCCCGTCGAAACGTCGGCACAATAAACAGTTGTTATGTGAAAGCGCATCTACTTTCATATATATATATATATATATATATATATATATATATATATATATATATATATATATATATATATAGATTGTAGAGAAGCCGCCGAACACTGAAGTGGGTAAAACTCTCAAGTGTTCTCTAGTGGGTCTACCCGAAAAAGGACGCCGCTCGCGCTTGGAGTCCGTGCTTGGCCGTTACTGTCGCCATTGTCTATACTCGCTGTGTGCCTGCTAATAAACGCCATAACAAATTGGTGGAGAGTGCTACGATCCCCTTTGATGCCCTGGGAACTGCGCTCACGTACCCTGGAGTCTACCATGTCCCACGACGCCTCTCAGCAAACGCCTCCTCCCATGCCACCCCCTTGTCCCGGTGTCCCCAGGATCCGAGATCCACCCATCTTCACGGGCGCCGATGGCACTGACGTGGAGGACTGGCTCGCTATTTACGAGCGCGTGAGCGTGCCCAACAAATGGGACGAGGACGGCAAGTTGGCAAACTTGGTGTTCTACCTTGCGGGCGTTGCGAGCTTGTGGTACAACAACCACGCGTCCGATATCGCAACCTGGTCCAATTTCAAGACCGCTATCACCAACGTTTTTGGCCGCCCTGCCGTTCGTAAGCTGCAAGCCGAGCAGCGCTTACGCGAACGCGCTCAGCAGGCCGGTGAGTCATTCACCAGTTACATAGAAGATGTCCTGGACCTGTGCAAGAAATCTAACGACAGCATGTCCGAATCAGACAAGATCCGGAACGTCATGAAGGGCATTGACGATGATGCCTTCACGATGCTGCTTGCCAAAAACCCAGGCACAGTAGCTGAGGTCATCACGCTGTGCCAGAGCTATGAGGAGCTCCGCCGGCAGCGTTCGATGACCCGTCGCTCCACACCACGAGATGCAGGGCTTGCAGGCTTGGAGGCGAGCTGTGATCAGGTGGCACTGCTGGCAGACCTCAAGTCCTTCATACGTGAGGAAATCGCGCGGCAGTTCTCTATCCTGCACTTCGCCCACCCACCGGCTGCTCAACAATCGGCCACTGCTATTCTTCCACCCATACGCCGAGCAATTGAGCAGGAAATAGCGGAGGTCATGCCTGCGTACCAACCACAGCAGCTTCCGGCCCCTGCGCCCCCAAGTTACGCCCAAGTGGTCGCCAGGCCGCCTCCAGTCGTTCAACCGCCCGCCCCACTGACTTACGCAGAAGCTGCCGCACGACCTCCATCCTTTGCAGCGGCTACGCCGGCTACGTATATTGACGTGACCTCTCAGACTCAGCTCCAGCACCCCCTGCAGCCTTTCCAGCCACCGTTCCGTCCATCGGCTCTTGCGTCATGGACAAGACCTACCTCAGCGAACCGATGGCGCACACCCGACAACCGGCCCATCTGCTTTGCCTGTGGTTACGCTGGTCACGTAGCCCGTTATTGCCATCGTGTACAGCCGGCTCGAATTTCTTCGCCTAGTGCTGGCCACCTCAGCCGTCCCTATCACGACGAACCACCGTCTATGCCACCGCCGTCTCGCCCAGGTCCATCTCCTCGAAGGTCGCCGTCTCCACGACGTCGTTCCCTGTCCCCCATGAGGCCAAGTTCAGCTACTCATGAGCGGGAAAACTAGTCGTCGCAGTCCCCGAGGCAAGGACTGCGAGGCTATTGCGATGTGAAAGCCCTCAGAGCCGCCCATCTAATGTCATCGACGTGCTTGTGGACGGTGTTCATGCGTCTGCTCTTATTGACACTGGAGCTGCAGTATCCGTTATGGACGAAAACTTTTGCCGCTTGCTTCGAAAAGTGACGACGCCGATTTCTGGGTTGTCCCTTCGTACTGCCGGTTCACATCGTATCCATCCTTCAGCAGAGTGCACAGCTCGCGTTGTCGTTCAGGACGTTCTGTATGTCGGCCAATTCATCATCATTCCTGCATGCTCTCATGACGTCATCCTGGGGTGGGATTTTCTTTCCCGCAACGACGCCGTCATCCATTGTGCCAATGCCGAAATTGAACTCTCACCCTTCTCGCATTTGACGCCGGAAGACAGTCCCTCAAAATTGAGTAAGATTCTCGTGAAAGACGACACCTTAGTGCCTCCAAGCTCAGCGATGGGTGTACATGTCTACTGCGCTGGACTCTCCGACACAATTGCGCTCGTTTCGCCATCCGACCGTGCTTGCCGACGGAAAGGGTTGCTAGTACCTTTCGCGACCGTGCAAATCACCCAGAGCAACGCCGCTATTTTTGTGACCAACCCATCCCCGTACACTGTTACCTTGGTTCGAGGGGAATGTCTCGGCAGAGTGGAACCAGTGGATAACGCACAAGTCCTGGACGTACCTGATGACTCGCGTTGTCCCAGTTCGTGTACTGTCAGCGCTGTTTCCACTTATGAGTCATCATCTCCTGATGTATTCGGCCCCTACATTGATGACAATCTTACGTCGGTACAGCGTTCCCAGCTTCTGGACCTGCTGCGAGAATATCATTCTTCTTTCGATGTCGGGCGAAGTTCTCTCGGTCGCGCGTCCGCTGTTACACATCGTATCGACACAGGTGCCCATCCACCATTACGGCAACGTCCCTACCGCGTGTCGCCTGCTGAACGTCGGGAAATTAACGAGCAGGTTGATGATATGCTCAGACGCGACGTTATTCGGCACTCGGACAGTCCCTGGGCGTCTCCTGTTGTTCTTGTCGCGAAGAAAGATGGTTCTGTGCGGTTCTGTGTGGACTACAGACGGCTCAATAAGATCACGCGCAAGGATGTTTACCCACTGCCGCGCATCGATGACGCAATTGACAGCCTTCACGGAGCCGAATTTTTTTCTTCTCTCGATCTGCGCTCGGGGTACTGGCAAGTACCCATGGCTGATGACGCTCGACCGAAGACTGCGTTCATCACACCCGACGGCTTGTACGAATTCAACGTCATGCCGTTTGGTCTATGTAATGCTCCTGCGACCTTTGAGCGCATGATGGACACCGTGCTGCGCAACTTGAAATGGCACACGTGCTTGTGTTACCTCGATGACGTTGTTGTGTTCGCCCCAGATTTCTCCACGCATCTCCAACGTCTGAAAGAAGTTTTCGCACGTGTGAGCAATGCCGGCTTGCAACTAAATCTGCAGAAGTGCCGCTTTGCAGCACGGCAACTGACCATCCTAGGGTACGTCGTGTCTAAGGATGGCATTCTTCCTGACCCAGCCAAGCTTCGGGCCGTGGCTGAATTCCCCAAACCTGCGTCCGTCAAAGAACTGCGTAGTTTCGTTGGCCTGTGCTCATACTTCCGACGCTTCATACGAAACTTTGCTACGATTATATCACCGCTGACGAAGCTCCTTGGAAGTAACGGGCCCCTCAATTCGTGGTCGTCTGAGTGCGACGACGCGTTCGCGAAGCTCCGCCATTTGCTGACGTCTCCTCCCATTCTACGCCACTACGACCCTACGGCCCCGACGGAGGTGCACACAGACGCCAGTGGTGTAGGCCTCGGCGCTGTCCTGGCGCAGCGCAAACCCGGATTCCCTGAATATGTCGTAGCATATGCAAGCCGTACGCTCACGAGAGCCGAGACAAACTACACCGTCACGGAGAAAGAGTGCCTGGCGATCGTCTGGGCCCTTACAAAGTTTCGACCTTATTTGTATGGTCGCCCATTCGATGTCGTCACCGACCATCATGCACTATGCTGGCTTTCATCATTGAAGGATCCCTCAGGCCGTCTCGCCCGTTGGGCTCTTCGCTTACAAGACTACGACATCCGCGTGCTTTACCGCAACGGACGCCAGCATGCTGACGCCGACGCCCTCTCGCGCTCCCCTCTGCCTGAAGGTGATGTGCTCTGCTCAGTATCCTCGACTGCAGTTTCTGCCATTGATGTTGACATCATCGCTACCGAACAGCGAAAGGATAATTCGATCGGCCCGCTCATCGACTTGCTCGCTGATCCTTCCGCAACGCCATCCACGCGTGC
Source organism: Rhipicephalus microplus (assembly GCF_013339725.1). NCBI lineage: Eukaryota > Metazoa > Arthropoda > Arachnida > Ixodida > Ixodidae > Rhipicephalus > Rhipicephalus microplus. Next base: position 26,600,915 of record NC_051175.1, on the reverse strand, counting down.
CTTGCGTCGTCAAGCTCGCCATTTCGCCATCCGTGACGGCCTTCTACACCGACGCAATTACGACGCCGATGGCCGGCAGTGGTTACTCGTGATACCCCGCAGTCTGCGGTCAGAGATCTGTGAATCCTTCCACTCTGATCCGCAATGCGCGCACTCTGGGGTATTCAAAACCTACCGTCGCATTCGACAACGCTACTTCTGGCGCGGGATGTACCGCTACGTGCAGCAGTTCGTTCGCTCCTGCCTCGCTTGCCAACGCCGCAAACCGTCAGCACACATGTCGCCAGCCAGTCTTCAACCGTTACCTTGCCCTGAGCGTCCGTTTGGGCGCATAGGTATCGATTTGTATGGGCCGCTTCCTCTGACGTCGGCTGGTAACCGCTGGGCCATCGTCGCCGTAGATCATTTAACGCGATACGCCGAAACCGCCGCTATCCCTGCGGCTACAGCGCGTGATGTTGCGTCCTTCCTACTGCAACGATTTATACTGCGCCATGGTCCACCTCAGGAGCTTCTCAGCGATCGAGGCCGTGTCTTCTTGTCAGAAGTCGTCGAAGCCATTCTCATGGAGTGCCATTCTGTCCACCGCAAAACAACTGCTTACCACCCGCAGACGAATGGCCTGACCGAGCGCTTTAACCGCACCCTCGGCGACATGCTTTCGATGTACGTCGCCGCCAACCATACGAATTGGGATACTATACTGCCCTTCGTCACCTATGCCTACAACACCGCCCCTCAGAGCACGACCGGTTTTTCACCTTTCTTCTTGCTGTACGGAAGGCACCCGTCACACACCATCGACACTATACTCCCGTACACGCCGGATCCATCTGAGTGTGCACCTATTTCCGAGACAGCCAGGCTTGCTGAAGAGTGTCGCGAGCTGGCCAAGACATTTACGACGCATGAGCAAGAGCGGCAGAAGAGTATTCGAGATGGCTCCGCCGCTTCTGAACCTACGTTCCTTCCTGGTTCCCTTGTATGGCTCTCAATCCCGACCTCTGTAGCTGGCCTTTCTTCCAAACTACTTCCGAAATATGAAGGTCCCTTCCGTGTGATCGAGCGCACATCTCCGGTCAACTATCTTATCGAGCCAATTGAACAATCTTCGGACATGCGCCGCCGCGGGCGCGACATAGTCAACGTGGAGCGCCTGAAGGCTTACTATGACCCAATCGTAGTGACAAGCTGCTAGGTCGCCAGGCGGCTCCCTTTTCGACCCCGGGGTGATTGTAGAGAAGCCGCCGAACACTGAAGTGGGTAAAACTCTCAAGTGTTCTCTAGTGGGTCTACCCGAAAAAGGACGCCGCTCGCGCTTGGAGTCCGTGCTTGGCCGTTACTGTCGCCATTGTCTATACTCGCTGTGTGCCTGCTAATAAACGCCATAACAATATATATATATATATATATATATATAGTGTAATGACGAAAACCGAAACTGGAACTCTCTCTGGCACAGACTCGCATGCTAGGAGGAAGCAGAGGAAGACGAAGCAGAATAAGAACAGCCGGCCTGCAGCAAAGGCGTTGTGTCTTATTTCTCTCGTCGTTACAATGGCGCAGTCGATGAAGAAGACGTCATACGTCCCGGCTTCGTCATCCAGGACGCCCGCCGACGTGCAGATGCGGTAAGCGTCGCTCGGGGACGGCGTCAAGGCCTCCTCAGCAGCTGTTCACCTGCCGCCACTGCCACCACCGTTCGGGGATGGCGCCAAGGCCTCCTCGGCGGCTCTAGTATACCCTCGTGGATCATCGGCAGCGTGGTTCTCTCATCGTAAAAACGCTGTTCACGCTTCCTCGATCATGGAGCCGACAGCCCTCCTGCAGCCGGGAGCACCTGTGCCGCCATTCGGGGACGGCGTCCAGGCCTTCTCGATGGCTCCTGGGCAGGCTTGCCCCGGCCCCACCACGACAGTACATGGCCTGTCGTTGACCGGGAATGCCGTTCACGCTTCCCACTGCGACAACGTCCTGCTCAGTGCTTCATCGGCACCTCAGCCGCTCAGGGGTGCTGTTCAAGCTCCCTCGGCCGAGGGTACCACAGCAGTGAGTACGCTGATCGGGGAACACGTCCCCACTGGCTCCGCATGTGGGCCGCCCGAGAGTGCCACCGAGCTTTCGCGCACCATTGCGCGACTCCGCCTCGAGGTCGGCGCCCTGACAGCGTCGAGTTCTGCGATATTCCCTGCTGCCTTGCCGGGACTTCACATTATCGATGAGGCGTTGGCCGCGGCCGCCTCGCAAGACCATTCAACAACTTCCCCCGAGAGCCGCAGCAAGCTCCAGTATACTCTCGCGGCTCTTTCACACCAACTTGGCTGTGTGGCGTCGCTATTTTCTGGAGCTTCGCCTGCCGTGACACCACCACCGGCTGCCTCCGAGCTACCCGAGTTTCGCGGCTTCCAGGACGATGCCGTCGATTGGGTGGCTACCATCAATGCTCTCGGAGCTCGCAAGGGATGGAGCGACAATCAGAAGTGGTGCGTGGCCTTAGACCGCCTTCAAAATCCTGCTGCTGCGTGGCACAGGTACGAAGGCGTGCGGCAGCAGTCCTGGGCGGACTGGAGCGCCAAGCTCATTGCTGCGTTTGGAAGAATTGAGTCTGACCTCACTGCTACCTCTCATTCTACCCTCGCCACTACCGAGCAAGGGGCTATTGAGAAGCACAACGACGAGGCAGCTGCACCCTCTGCCAACCTGCCCTACCTCGGAGATCAACCTCACGAGGCGCCGCGCCCCCCTACAGCTGTGCCGCGTGCCCCCTCCCCGGACAGCTTCCCAGAGTACCCTGCGGCAATCATCGAGACAAGCTGGACGGTGTACTCCTCCGGGCAGATCTCTGACTCCGCGTCGACACCTGACACACAATTACCCTTGACCCAACTTAGGACCGCCTATAAAGCACAGAAGCCAGTGAGCCAGCCTCCAAGCTGGTCAGCCCCAAATGGCCTGGATCCATTGACCTGCTGCGTGACGACGGCGTCAAGCCCTCCTCGGCAGCTGTTCACCTGCCGCCACTGACACCACCGTTCGGGGATGGCGCCAAGGCCTCCTCGGCGGCTCTAGTATACCCATCACCGGTATTTCTTCATGAAAAGGGACACCGTCTACGCGTCCTTCGCCACGGATTGTGCCGTGAGCACAGGTCCACAAGTGAACCCTGCGGCACAAGCCACCTGTCCGTACCCTCGTGGATCATCGGCAGCGTGGTTCTCTCATCGTAAAAACGCTGTTCACGCTTCCTCGATCATGGAGCCGACAGCCCTCCTGCAGCCGGGAGCACCTGTGCCGCCATTCGGGGACGGCGTCCAGGCCTTCTCGATGGCTCCTGGGCAGGCTTGCCCCGGCCCCACCACGACAGTACATGGCCTGTCGTTGACCGGGAATGCCGTTCACGCTTCCCACTGCGACAACGTCCTGCTCAGTGCTTCATCGGCACCTCAGCCGCTCAGGGGTGCTGTTCAAGCTCCCTCGGCCGAGGGTACCACAGCAGTGAGTACGCTGATCGGGGAACACGTCCCCACTGGCTCCGCATGTGGGCCGCCCGAGAGTGCCACCGAGCTTTCGCGCACCATTGCGCGACTCCGCCTCGAGGTCGGCGCCCTGACAGCGTCGAGTTCTGCGATATTCCCTGCTGCCTTGCCGGGACTTCACATTATCGATGAGGCGTTGGCCGCGGCCGCCTCGCAAGACCATTCAACAACTTCCCCCGAGAGCCGCAGCAAGCTCCAGTATACTCTCGCGGCTCTTTCACACCAACTTGGCAGTGTGGCGTCGCTATTTTCTGGAGCTTCGCCTGCCGTGACACCACCACCGGCTGCCTCCGAGCTACCCGAGTTTCGCGGCTTCCAGGACGATGCCGTCGATTGGGTGGCTACCATCAATGCTCTCGGAGCTCGCAAGGGATGGAGCGACAATCAGAAGTGGTGCGTGGCCTTAGACCGCCTTCAAATCCTGCTGCTGCGTGGCACAGGTACGAAGGCGTGCGGCAGCAGTCCTGGGCGGACTGGAGCGCCAAGCTCATTGCTGCGTTTGGAAGAATTGAGTCTGACCTCACTGCTACCTCTCATTCTACCCTCGCCACTACCGAGCAAGGGGCTATTGAGAAGCACAACGACGAGGCCAGCTGCACCCTCTGCCAACCTGCCCTACCTCGGAGATCAACCTCACGAGGCGCCGCGCCCCCCTACAGCTGTGCCGCGGCTCTCTCGTCTCTCGTCGTTACAATATATATATATATATATATTGTTGCGTACATGCACGAAGACAAAGAAGCGTATACGGTGAACGCACTTGTGGCCCAGAGTGAGAAAGGAAGAGGATCAGGAGGATCTTTAACCACTCGGCCGCTTCTGAGCTGCCCCTCACGACATAATAAACGGCCCCTTTCAACGTCTACCAGTCTCTTTCAAACGTAACAGAGTGGTGGAGGAGCTGGGTGAGCGCTTCAACTACAGAACGATCACTGCCACAGCTTCGACGAAGCCGTCGACTTGCTGGTCTCCTACCATCTGCCGTGAGTGACTTCGACATGCCCGACGAAGCAGGCGTTTCCAGGACGGCACCATCTGGCCCGCTTCCGTACTACCGAGTTCCACCGCCCTTCGGAGGAAAAGCCGAAGGAGATGTCGACGCCTGGCTCACCAAGTCCAAACGCGTGGGCAAGTCCAACGGTTGGGATGCAGCCGCTATGCTAGCCAACGTAGTGTTCTCCCTGACCGACACCGCACTGGCTTGGTACGAGAACCACGAGGACGCACTCACGACGTGGGATCTTTTTGTTGAAGAGCTCAGGGCGTGTTTCGGCGACTCGGTTGCTAGAAAGAAGCGGGCTGAGCAAACACTGTCGCAACGGGCACAGCTACCAGGTGAGACATGCACCACTTACATAGAACCAGTGTTAAGGCTGCGCAAGGTGGTCTGTGCTACCATGTCGGAAGAGGACATAGTTGGGCATCTGCTCAAAGGGATTGCTGACGACGTGTATAATTTTCTAATTGGAAAAGAAAGACTCAGTTCTGTGTCCAACGTCATTCAGCATTGCCGAACGTTTGAAAAGCTCAAGATGCGTCGAATTGCACCCACGTTTGGTCGGCTGGCTAACGTTACAACTGTTGCCAGTGTGGACACGAATCCTGGCCTTGACCTTTTTTCTACCATTCAACAGATTGTTCGTGAGGAACTGTACCCCCCGAGAAATGTCGTGTTCGACAGCTGACCATCGCAAGTTGTGTCTGCCAGGTGAGGCTATGGATGTGCCTCCTTTGACCCCATGGCAACCGACGATGAGCGCGGCCACCGTGGAGTACAGCCCAGCCCCACAGTCGAGGATGACAACCAGATTTCCCACGTCGCGGTATGACCGACGCTCTCAGCGCATGCCTTCTCGACACCTGACGTCTCGGTACGACGCACCCAACCAGTACATCCGTCACACAAGAGCCAATGATGATGCTCTATTCATCGACGAGCGACCGACGTTTCGACCTCGGCCGGTGTGCTATTCCTCCGGTGTGCCAGGCCACATATCGCGATTTTGCAACCGTCGGGTGACTCCTCGGTATCACCAACCATCCGACTTTTCACGACCCTTCGAAATGGTGTCTGGCGGCCGGCCCACATACCACCTGATGACAACTATTGACCCAGCAACTTCCGCAACCACTCCCCGGCATCTGACAGGAGTTTAACGCCCCCACCGTGACCTCGTGCTCATCGTTCTCCTTCACCGCTACGTCGCAAAGCGCCCTCTTCGCCACCGGAAAACTAGCCAGCGCGGCCAAAGGGGGTAAGGTCTCTGGAAACCTGCTACTGAGAGAAATACCTCCTGTGTGTATGTTTAAAAACAAAGTGCGTGTTTTGGTGGATCATGTGTCTTTGATGGCCTTGGTGGACACAGGTGCAACGATTTCCGAGATGAGTGCTTCCTTTAAACACGTGTTAGGGCGGAAAGTTGTTTTTACCTGGGATGAAACTTCGACGTTCTGTGGAGTGAGTGGAGAGCCATTGCGCCCTATTGGTGTGTGTAGTGCAGAGGTATTTTTGGGAGGCATTATGATAATGACAGAGTTTGCGATTATTCCTCGGTGGACACATGATGTCATTCTGGGCATGGACTTCTTGCGAGAATGTGGTGCCACTGTAGACTGTCGCGCGGGGAAAGTCTTTGTGAGGGGCCAGATGCCTTCAGAACTTTTGGAAACTCCAGCGAACGACCAAACTACGCTGTGTGTCTGTGGCGATACGTTCATACCTGCGTTGTCTACCGTACGTGTTCCTGTTGTTTGTCGCGGCGCGGATTCTGAAAGCTTCGATGCGAGCGTAGAACCAATGCACAGAAACTGCGTAAAGAAGAATGTTTTGGTTCCAAATTGTGTGGTGTCGACTGATGGCGGACGAACTGGCCTATGGACGGTTGACTGTTCCTCTGAGCCCGTGACACTACCCAATGGTTTGAAATTAGCTTCGGTCAGCAAAGAACACGCGACCTTATCAGTGGTCGAGCTCACAGACGTGCCGGAAGAACGTGACGGAACTGGTTGTCACAATTTGGACGGGGCGCTTATGGCAACGATAAATAAGTCACTTAGCTCAAGCGAACGCCGAACTTTAATAAATGTGCTGTTGAAGCACGTTTCGGTATTTGACTTTGCGCTGAAGGGCAAAGTAATCCCTATTCCCCTGTCTCGAACGCGCCATACCATCAACACTGGCGTGGCAAGTCCGATTCGCCAAAAACCATATCGTGTTTCCCCGTCAGAAAGACAAATTATCAACGACCAAGTGCAGGAAACGATGCAAAAGGAAGTGGTACAAGAGTCAGCCAGTCCGTGGGCAGCACCGGTATACCTTGTTAAGAAGAAAGATGGATCTTGGAGATTTTGCATCGACTATCGCCGACTGCATGCCGTGACTAAAAAGGACGTATACCCACTGCCCCGTATAGAGGTCGCAATAGACTGCTGACATTCGGCGTCTTATTTTTGCTCCGTAGACTTACGATCTGGTTATTGGCAAATTCCGATGCACCCAGAGGACAAGGAAAAGACTGCCTTTGTAACCCCTGATGGGCTCTTTGAATTCAACGTGATGCCATTTGGACTGTGCAATGCACCGGAAACGTTCGAGAGGTTTATGCACACCATTCTGCGTGGCTTGAAGTGGAACAACTGCACGTGCTACCTCGACGACGTCGTCATCTTTGGCCGCACGTTCAGTGAACACAACTCTCGTCTGGACACTGTTTTGAACTGCATCCGAAACGCTGGTCTAATTTTAAACCCGAAGAAATGCCACTTCGGAGACCGCCAGACACTTGTGCTCGGGCATCTCGTTGACAAGGATGGCATCCGCCCTGACCCCCAGAAGAGAGCAGCAGTTGAGGCGTTCAATGCGCCGCGTTCTGTCATCAGCTTCGTAGTTTCCTGGGGCCTTGTTCGTACTTCCACCGCTTTATTCCGAAGTTTGCCGACGTTGCGTACCCTCTCACATGCCTCTTACGATAGGACCATTCCTTTGAGTGGACTCTGGAGTTTGATTCTTCATTCCGTCAATTGAAGTTTTTGCTGATGTCACGACCCGTCCTTCAGCACTTCAGTCGTTCCGCTCCGACAGAGCTTCGTACGGAGGCTAGCGGCATAGGTATTGGAGCCGTCCTAGTACAACATTACGGCGACTGCGAACACGTCATCGCATACGCAAGTCGCTTCCTAAGCAGGCCGGAACAAAACTACACTGTTACGGAACAAGAATGCCTGGCGGTATTATTTGCAATTTAGTGGTTTAGGTCTTACCTGTACGGACGCCCATTCACAGTCGTAACCGACCACCACTCGTTTTGTTGGCTTGTCAACCTTCGTGACCCTTGTGGCCGCCTTGCGCGCTGGGCACTCCGGCTACAAGAATACAGTTTTACCGTCGCTTGCAAGAGTGGTCGTCGACATGCTGACGCGGACTGTCTTTCACGTATGCCACTTAGCACAACAGACAGTGGATCCGACGACCTTGACCAGCTTATAGCTCTGTGTCGCCTACGTTCCCGGACTATCCCAGTTTCAGAGCAGAAAAGCGGAAGGACGCTAAACTAGCACCACTATTCGCCGATGCATCCGCTTCCACTAGTGCACGCCGTTTCAGTATGCGTGATGGACTGTTGTTCAAAAGGAACCTCTCAAGCAGTGGCGCGCGTTTCCTTCTAGTGGTCCCGGAGAGCCTGCGAACAGTTATTATGAGTGTCATGCACGACGACCCTACATCTGGACATTGAGGTTTGGCGCGAACGCTTCACTGGACTAAAGAGCGCTTTTATTTGCCTGGTATGCAGAAGTCTGTTGAGAGTTATGTGGCAAGCTGCATGCAATGTCAGTGTCACAAACGTCCATCAACTGGTCCAGCTGGTCTTCTACAGCCGATGCCTACTCCAAGCACACCTTTCGAACAAGTAGGCATTGACTTTCTGGGCCCCTTCCCAAAATCGGCTAAGAGCAACCGATGGATATTTGTTTGCGTCGACTGCCACACACGCTACTGCGAGACGGCGGCCGTCCTCTCCGCAACTGCCAGTGAAGTCTCGTCGTTTTTGTTACAGTATGTCATCCTCCGACATGCCCACCTCGCCTGATTATCAGTGATCGTGGACGACAATTCACAGCGCATGTCGTGGAGGAGCTGCTCCGTTTATGTGAATCCCGCCTGCGTCACTCGACACCATACCACCCCCAAGCTAATGGGCTGACGGAGCGTACCAACCGCACCATTATGAACATGTTGTCTATGTATGTCTCATGCGACCACAAGAACTGGGATGACGTACTCCCGTTCATTACTTACCCACTTAACACCGCGAAGCATGAGATTACAGGCTATAGCCCTTTCTTTTTGCTTTATGCACGTTCGCCCCGGCACACAAGCGACACAATATTGCCTTTCTGTGACCACTACAACGTCACTGTCGCCGAGACTCTCTGCCTCACCGAAGAGGGGCGTCGCATAGCTCAGCTACGCACATTGGCATCGCAAGACAAAGCGAAGGCACGCTATATAACATTCACCATTGTCCAGTGATTTATCGCCGTGGTGATCTGGTGTGGTTGTGGTCTGCGATGCGCGATTGCGGGTCATGCCAAAAGTTTTTGGCCACTTACGATGGACCTTTTGTCATTGTCGACAGACTTACAGAGGTCAACTATGTAATAGCTCGTCTCACGGTGAGTGGTCGACGAGAAGCCAAAACTCAAGTGGTTCATGTTGCCCGCCTGAAACTGTACACGCCACGACAACTCGACTGACTCGTCCGGCGGCCTTCGTCTGCGCGGAGAGGAATGTTGAGTACATGCACGAAGACAAAGAAGCGTATACGGCGAACGCACTTGTGGCCCAGAGCGAGAGAGGAAGAAGAGGATCAGGAGGATCTTTAACCAGTCGGCCGCTGCTGAGCTGCCCCTCATGACCTAATAAACGGCCCCTTTCAACGTCTACCAGTCTCTTTCAAACGTAACTATATATATATATATATTCGGCTAACGCTCATCACAAGCAGTGACAAGGTGCTAGATGTGTGTGCGCGGCTTGTGAGCTGTCGAAAGTCTTATTGCTTTGATAACAAAGCCACGAGTATTAAGTTCGCTTTATGATGGGAGCTCGCTTAGCGTGCCCAAGGGATGTACGGAAGCTCAGCTTGCAGTATTGTTGGCACATTTTGTTGTTACAGGGCTGTCTGCACAACCAGAGTACGTAAGAGAAAGTGTGCTTTATTTGTCTCAGTCTCTGTGTATTAGTAGTGCAGATAGTCCTGTAACACAATGTGCCAACAATACTGCAAGCTGCTGTAAAGATTCCATACTTCGCAATAGGTACACCAAGCAAGCTCACATCATAAAGCGAACTCAGTGCTCGTGGCCTTCACATCAAAGTAACAAGACTTTCGACCACCCACAAGACGCTTACATTTCGCACCTTGTCGCTGCCTGTGATGAGAGTTAATCAAAAAGGAAACCTCGTGCTTTGCGGTGAACTGGGCTACAAAGGAACGCAGGAAGCGTTCTGAAGGCCAATTGGTAATTTTTTTTTCTTAAAACAACAAAAATATTTGATTAGACTTATTAGATTTCTTAACCATGAAGTGCTCCATCAAACGCTTCATCGCGAGTATTTTTCATTGGACGGCATCAGTACAAAAAATGCGTTCAAATATGGGACAAATCGCATAATTCTGCAATTTCCAAAAATTTTCCGGGAATATTTGAAGTTGATACCGCCCCTAAACAATTTTGACCAAAAGTAAGCGTTCCTGCAAGTCACAATAATATTAACATTGCTTAGAAAGAGTATCAGCTAGCATAGGAAAAAATGAAGTTTGAAGATTTTCGTGTTTACTGCTAGGTAAACACGAAAATTTCTGAATGCTTGAGTAGAATAAAAAAAAAAAACCTTTTTAGTAGCTTACGCACTGTATTGAATTTCTGTAAACTATTAATATTTTTATACATTTTTCTATATGTCACACTTTGGCGAAAGCAAGCGAACCTTGAAGAGGCACCACGGTCTTGGTAAACTTTTTCGAGCAAGAATGTTTGCCTGTGATACCCCATGGGGTATGCTTGAATGATGTAAATTTTATTGGCAGAATCTGTGGCGGTCGAGCGCAACGTCTGGGGCACTTGGCATAGAAGAACGCATATACAGGGTGTTCCATGTAACTTTAGTCAGAGTTTGAAAATAAGCCAGAACACGTAATCACGTCGCGACCAAATGCATGTTGCTCACCGTTGCCTGGAGTTAGACTATTTTTTGTGTTCTCAAACATTGTTTAATTAGATATGTTTATTAACTAACTTTTCAAGAAATGATGATAGATAAAAAATTCAATGAGAATGTTATAGATCGGCTTGCAAAACGTCTGATTAGGCGATTTTGCACTTTTTGTCTGTTAGGTAGTGTTTTTCTGCTAATTACTAATGCCCGGTAAATACATGAAATAACACGTGACAAACACCTTCGTGCGCCAGTGCACAATGATTCTAGTGCTTCCTAACGTTCCGATTCATTTTCAACTTTTGAACCAAACCCTGCAGACGTTCATTTTAAACTATTCTATTCGCACTTCTGCCACGATGCCTGAACGAATCTTTTTGAAACTTGGCATGCTAAGTGTCTCCCCCCCCCCTCCCTAGGAGGCAATTTACTTATGCAGGCCACGAGCTGCATAGGCACCGGTAGATGCCTCCGGAAGTACGGAGACCAGTGCGCGAACATCGCCAGGCAAAATTTCTTTTTGCGGCTTACCAAGTGCCTTCTTTCAGCACGCGGAGTGATTATGGTATTGTGGAAAGGCTGTTCACTGATACGAGAGAAATCTTCTGTCTCGCTGTGCTCGCTTTCATAAACCATCCAGTGATATTCTAGATAATGGAGTAGGCGATTGCAAAAAAGAAGAAGATATTTACATGCCAGTAAAAGCTACTAAGCGTCGTAACGACGAGAAAAGTGAAAAAAATCAATAGAAAATGAAGTATTGATGCAAATAAAGAGAAAAAAGATCAAGAAAAAATGTGGGGGAGACAATAAGAAAGCCAATGCGCACAAAAGATGAACACCTAAAGCATCGGTACTAACTCGCACAGACTAGCGTAACGCCGTCGAGTATCCACATAATAAAGAATATTGTGAGAAACAGTGCCAGATTTTGAAAGTTTAAGAATGAGGACTGCTGGGATTTCCCATCCCATCCTAAAATCACAATGTGGTTATCATGGACGTTCCAGTGAAGGGCTTCTGAAATTACGGCCTCTTCCGGTTTTCGATCATGAATCGGCAACGAAACGTTTCACCTAGCTATCTACAAGGGACACTTAAGTTCCAGCCAAGACGGCTGCAGTGCCATAACCGTAACGCTGAGAGGATAGTGCTCGTGTTGAGAAAACACGCTTACTTTTCATTTCGACTGGCTGCTGGGTGATTTTCTCGATGTTCAAGTTGCCACTGTACTTGCGTCCCTCCATCGCGGCCCACTGGCCATTGATGAGCACCATCTTCTCACCACGGTAAATGACGTCCGTTACGTGTGTGTATTTACTGATTCCGTTGTGACCCTGCGAAGAAAGCAAACCAATGGCATTCAGTGCTGGAGCACATTGCAGTGTTCCCATTGCGTTCATAACACCAAGCACTTGTCTATTGACACCAAAGAGAAAAAGTTCATCAACTAGAAATAAATAAATATACGAGCTATAAAATAAATCATTCACTATAGAAATGTGCAAGGCAAGGAAGAGGGGCCTTTAATCAACTGGCTTCCTTCGAGTGACAGCGCTGTATCCTGCTTGCTGGAAACCATTTCACGTATAGATAAATCTGGGGTAAAGAAAATACGGCCTGTGCAAAGATTAACTTCGAAGAACTTTCGCTAGGCCTTCATGGTATTGGTGATTGGTGATGTGGCTATTGCACTCACCGAGGAAGCATCTGCCTTCAGCTCAGTAATGAACTGAAAGATGGCCTCATCGTCAGCCTGGGCTTGCAGGTTCAACTTCTTCAGCTTCTCGTCAAAGTTGTACCGGCCTGAAAAACCGACAAATATCCCAACTTATCACAATCGTACCGAGCCAACTCTCTGCCTGCAATTTCTATGTAAATTTTTCAGCTGTCATCTCTATGGTGACATTTTGCCCGATCATGCCATTTTTTAAAGTTTTTTCAAAGGACTGCCCGACAGAGTAACGTAAAGTTTTTGTCATAGCATACTGTACCGTTTTTTTGCCCACGAAAAAACACTGCCAGAGAAAAATGGGACAGGCGCTAACTTGTATAATTGTTGATTCCATAAAAAAGTGACTATATATATATATCCCGTAAAAAAATAAGTTTTTTAAGAAGCGTACTTTTATTCCCCCCCCAATATATATATATATATATATATATATATATATATATATATATATATATATATATATATATATATATATATATATATAAGGAAAAGAAGTGTATACCTAAGGGCGTGGTTTTCCGTGTCGTGACACACTTGAATTAGGATCTAACAGACAATATTGCCAAGTAATGTATAGGGGAAGTTATTAGAACCAATGTAGCGTAAATCAGAAGATAGAAGAGTGGGTGAAAAAATAACTTGCTGTGAGCAAGAAACTCTTTTCTTTCTTCTTATTTACACTACATTGGTTCTAAAAAATTCCCCTATACATTCTTTGGTTTTACTGTAGGTTAGATCCTATTATATATATATATATATATATATATATATATATATATATATATATATATATATATATATATATATATATATATATATATATATATATATATATATTCGAAAACAACTTCCGAACAATCAGAGAACGGGAACAACGGGAATCTTATTTTATCTACAAATTTAACACGATAAAATCCGGAATAAATGAACACCCAGGCACTCTGTCAGCGTTACGACCGCTAAAAGACGCAAACGCTTCTCTCTAATCAGTCCGGTTTCATTACGACAATAATATTACCCGCTAACAAAGCTGTTGGCCTATGCATCTGATAAGTGGTCCCGGATGTCGTAGGTCCCCCCCCCCCTTTTTCTTTTCTTTTTTTTCTTCTCAAAGTTTTAACGCGCATTCTGTTCCTTCACTGACAAGGAGGTGACAGCTAGGTGGTTTCGTTGACTTTTTCATGCATGCGCGCATGTCTTCCCAGTGAGCCGCAACTGTGTGGTGACTGTCCGGGATGTCGTACAGTCTCCCCCCCCCCCTGTTCTTCTACTTCTTTTTTTTTCCTTCTTTAATATTAACGCACATTCTGTTCCTTCACTGACAAGGAGCCATTGCATATAATGAATATCGATGGCGGTGCCTCAATCACCGGCTTTTTCATTCCTCCCGACGCCACCAGCACGCACTCGACGCACTTAAGCCCTCCCCATTAACTTATCCTAAACTTCAAAGAGGAACAAGCCGCCAGCGGACTACACGGAAAGGTGAAATACAAGAACGGTGGCTCCCTGCCCACTTGGGGAAGAGTGGGTGCGGGGGAGGTATTGTTGACAATGATGACAATGCTCATCTGCCTCTGCCCTACTCTGTTGAGATGCGGCCCCTTTCTAATTACGCCGTGTCAGTCTTGCTTCTTCTCCTAGATTTTCTATATTTTATTTAATGTTTGTCCTCCCGTTTCGCTGTTTCTTCTTCTCGCTTTCCCCCTCTCTCTCTTTTTTGTGTTTTTTTTTCCTTTTCTTTTGACCCCTCCCCTCCTGTCTCAACAGGCTATAAGAAGACACGGAACATGTGTAAATAGTATTATGCCTTGAAAAAGACGGGGTTCCCGTCGAAACGTCGGCACAATAAACAGTTATGTGAAAGCGCATCTACTTTCATATTTATATCCTTGCGGCAACCGAAGTTATTCTTCGGTTGCCGCATATATATATATATATATATATATATATATATATATATATATATATATATATATATATATATATATATATATATATATATATATATAAATATACATATATATATTGACAATTGAGCACTTATCAAAAGTCGGCATGCACATGCACATGGTACACGGACATCGTCACTTGAGCTGTCATTTGAATTGCTGCAATGCCTGTAGTGAGCACTCAAGAACCCACCTTTTTTTTCCTTCACGTTGTTGCGATGTTTAGTGATAGTGCATGTGACAATGTCCGTACCATGCGCAAGTCGATTTTTCATGAGTGCTTTTTTGTCGGTAACAGCAGAGGTCAGCTGACTAGCAAAATATTCGAGGCTGAAATTATTGATAGGCTGGCACATAACTATAATTCTAAACCATCGATTCTCTTTCGTGTAAATAGCCTATGTACGTAAAGATATATGAATTTGCAAAGTGCTCGCGATTATGGAGATTGATAAGCGATGTTCCGGATTTAGCACTTCTACAAGCTAGCGCCTGTTCCTTCTTTCTCTGTCCGTGTTTTTTCTGCTCTAGAAAAGTAGAGTATGCCAAAGAAAAGGACATTTTTGATAAATGTAGAAATAAGGAACGAAAAATCTGCCTTATTTAGCTGTAACGTGAACCACAATTACGTAATTCCGCTGTTGAATATCTTTGTAATGAAGCTGCTTCTCTAAAACGTTCACTAAGAAGAAGGTTCTATTGAAAAGTGCGTAAAGTAATTGACTGGAATGAAGTAAAGTCACTCCACGGACATCGCCCACGAAAACTTCGTGTCAAAACATGACTTCCAGCAGTTACCTTTACGTTTCAGTTTTGTGACGGGGTTCTGGTGCATTCAGAATTTGACTGCTGCGAAGATAAAAAGCTAGGGGACTTAAAGCTCCATTTCAGGAACAACAAGTGGTATCCCCAAACTGCCCTGTATCAAGAGCAATGATAAGCATTGACGGCCTGAATCAAGCACATGTCCATTGGGAAACCGAGAAACAAAACAAAATAAAAACAACGAGCTTTTCCGATGAAAAAAAAAAAAAACAAGAAAGAGGAGTGAAAGAAAAAGCACCAACAAAAATGCAGCGTCATGTTATCACTTTTTTTATGTCTAGTGCCATGTGAAGCGACGAATGTAAACCTGTGTGTGCTGTCACGTTGCTAAGATGCAGTACCATCTAGTCCAGCAAGCACACCATAATCGTGGATAAGAGAGCCGGCAGAAAAAAAAAAGAACCAAGTCAATTAAGATATCTTCTCCTATAGGTATATTTTAATGGGGCCGATGCTGCGATAATCCTTACACTCTTAGTGCGTATGATTCGACCATACCGCATGCGACTCAAATTTACGTCATCGAGCCCCTTTCAATCACTGATGTGTGAGAGCCACGATGTGCAAATCAGCCCCATTCCTGTAACGGCTTCATAACCGCACGATAGATGCCGTACGTGTTCCACTACGCGGCACAGGAGAGTGACTCTCATGGCAGTGACGCAGGCAAAAAAAAAATGCACTAAACGAAAGGGCAGAGTTCACGTGATTGTTTTTTTTAGATGGTGACAGTGCCATGACGTGATACCGCTGCATCAATAGGGACCCGAAGGCATCATCACCTCCCCTTTTTGGCTTGGTAACGCTAAATCTGAACATATTTGTAGCATGGAAGTGTGTGCGTATTGCACTTCCCTGTGTTCTGTCACTTTCGTGGTAATTTGGTGTGGCAGTGGCTTGGCCACATATATTTTTTAGGGTTGTTTTATGCCACGACAAAAAAAAAGAGAGAAAATAAAGAGCCTGCGCTGAAACAATATTTAAGTTATTTTCATATATTGATGAGGTGTGCATATAGTACGCATGCCAAAAGGGGGGAGGGGCTATGCCTGACTAAAAAATATCGAGAAGAGGATTTCGATATCGATAATCCCGCAGATTCCCCGCTTAAGTTCCCGTCTTGATGTAAGTGTGAATGCACCAATTTCAAGACTGTAAATTCATCATGAAGGCAGGCATTGCTAGGGGAAGGTCAAAAAAACGATTTCATGTTTGGTCGCGAAATGATGTATTGCCCCTTAGTCACAAAAGCGCACCGACGTCCTTGTCTGACCTTCAATAGAGAGTTTCTTTGACGGCGTCTTCATCTTGAGTGCGACACTTCCGTCCCGCAGGCTGTGCTGCAGCGATGCCGTGATCTCGCGATCCGTCTTTGTTCCCGGAGTGTTCATGCTGACCACTGCACCCACGAGGTCCTGCTCGAGAGAGAAAAGACGATGAGCAAAAGGAGCATTGTAGCCAGAAGGATGAGAAGGAAAGAGGAGAGTATACGAGCGAGAAAAAAAACAAAAACAACCAGTTCTTATGTGTACAAAAGCAACCAATGAGTGGAGCTCTTTAGAAACGGAAAGCCAAACACTACGCGCTTGGGGAGCTATTCTCGCGGTGTCCAGTTCATGGGCCTGTCCAATTCGGCTTCCTCTCATTGACTGGAGAGCGCTGCCTGTTTCCGGTCTTTCTTGCGCATCGTCATTCTGATGCCACGCAGCTTTCACAACTCTCGGCACAAATGAGACAGACAAATGAGCCTTTCGCCATGACGAATGCTGCCCCCAGATATCCGCCTTTAGACGCACATCTTCGAGGCTGCGCATAGACTATAATCAAGTTAACCCTTGAATGCAGTATGTTCAAATAAAAAAAAACCGCGTTAAATGGTGCTCTAGCTGCCAAACAGCAGTAGTAGGCTTATACGAATATTTAAATGCTCCGAATATTTGAACAAATAGTTAAGTATTCGAATTCACTTCGATTTCATTTTGAAATATTGAAAATGTTCCCAATGAACACCTAAACATATATAAGTTCTCATGTAACCATCTGTAAAGATGGTTTTACTGTAGTGTAGTCGTGCAAGCTTGTAAAGATATCTGTCCAAGAAAAACCCGCTCTGTCGCGAAGCCCTACTTCAAGTTTAAAGGGGCTCTGCAACGCTTTTTCAACGCTTTTTCAGCATGGTCAGAAAACGCTGCCGTTCGGTGGTCGAAGCCACCGAGAACACGCGAGCCAAATATTGTAGCGCAGCACGTTGCCTGCAATCCTCAATGAATTCCCAAAGTTAGTTGGAAATCGCGCACTGATCTGGGCAAATAATGCCACAAGCCCAAAAATCAATCGACACAGCCGTTGTATCAGCCGTTGCCTGATTTGAGCATGGCGCGCTCGGTCGTTACCGGGGCCATTGTGGAATACCACCACTTTTACAGGTATACGTGCACAATACCCGCATGAAAAGCGGCGTACTCGAAAAGAAAAAACAAAAAAATAGGAGAGAGAGCAAGAAAGATATAGCTCAAAGGTCATGAGGTGCGTGTGATGTATTTTCTTTTCCCATGGCATCCCTCCATGCTCAGCCTCCAGCGCTTTCGTTGGGACCAGAAGAGATAATGCGATCGGAGCGTGCGACAATCTACGCAACTCCGCTTGTACTGAATGGATTATCTAAATTTCTATGGTGGTGAATTCATGAGGCAATAGGCTTCTTTAGTGAATCAATTCCATGGCTGCCTAATGTGTTGTAGGGCTTATTTAAATGAACATATTACCTTCAAATTGATTCTTCAATTTTTAGGTTTAAAAGCTTATGACGGCTTGTATGCTCCAATAAAAATTTTCGAATGTTACGTATTTTAAAGTTTTCACTCGCATCATATTGAAAGTCATATCCTGCAACTATATACTTAATGTTGTCCGGACTTCGTTCGAACAAAAAAAAAAAAGCCTTTTCATAGAGGCTTTATATTCAAATAAATATACTGTGCAGGTTAGTTAGTTCATAATAACTATGCCCATTCATTAACATGCCATACTATATACTGTTCAACTTCCATTCAAAATTATTTGACCAATATTACCATTCTCTTCAAATTTGCTTCGAACCTGAAATTCACTATTCGCACAAGCCTAACCAGCAGACATTGTAGAAGCTTTCGCATGTTATTGCACCGTAGATATATATTCAACTACTTGTGTTAGGACGCAGTTTACTTTCGTCTTAACTGATTCTTATCGACCATGTTTTTTTTTTTTGGTTGCATGTTGCTCAATATTATATTCACGGAGCTTTTTCCTGATGAGGGAGTGCGTATTAAGTCTCTAGTTTTCCCAGTTAGGTGCCTGATTCACTGACCTTGGTGTTCGTCCAACTGGCCTCGAATTCGTAAGCCGTTAGAGTCGGGTCAGCCTTGATGAGGTTCACGCTGAGCTCAGCGTTGCCGCTGAACGGGTACATGGGAGAGCGGTACGTCTGCCTCGACACCGGGAATTCAGCACGTCCACACAGCCGGAGACCCAACGTGCGCTCCAGGGTGGCTCCCGTGCACGCCTCTGTCTCCAGCTTGCTATGCGGTTCGTTTCGGTGCTCCAGCTCTGAGGCACCGTTCACCAAGAATATCTTGCTCCTGAAAGAATCATTGTGATGTATGTGGCGTCTTTCTCATAAAAAAAAAGGAGCTAGAGCTTTTCTGGCATAACTCTTCTACTTGTGCTCGGCGTGCATGCACTGATGCACGCGATTTTAAATGCAAGTAAAAAAGCAAACATTGGAGTGAAAAAATGGTGCAGATACCCTTGTCTACTTGATAATAATTTGTTATTTCAAATTCCAGCTAACACAAGAGAACCGGCATACAAATCGCACACCTAAAATCATATATTGCAGTTGGGCTTTGTTAAACATCAAGTATGCACGTACTGACTATTATGTGCTTCAGAGGTTTCATATCATGGGCCTAACTTTCCAATCAAGAACGATTTTAACGTGATAACGTTCACGAGCTCGTTTCGCAAAAAAAAAAAAGCTGACGTTGTCTTCATAGGCATGCGCCCAGTCTAGTCACTTAAAACGGGAGGTGGTGCAAGGCGAGCCGATACATTGGCATAACAATAAGAGTGATAAACCTTCGCACCCCACCTGAAAGGGAGCCCTGCGCAAGCCTACGTTTGGTGTCATTCGTTGTGAGAGAAAAATCAGCGTTGTCCGCACGCAAAGATTCGAGATAGATGCAAGGAAATAAAAAATAGTGTATTAAATGTATTAAACTGCTCATTTGAATGGTGTTAATCTTATTTTGTGAGCGTGACGTCACTTCCGCGTAGTGCAAGAGCCAGTTCTGTCTGAGGCCGGCTCCTGCGACGCGCAGTGCTCGAGACGATCCTACACAGAACTGGCTCTTGCATCACACGAAAGTGATGTCACCTTCATGAAATATTCCTAGCATCACTGAAATGAACAGATTATTACTTTATAATGTGCTAAACCTACAAATATATTAAACAAACATTGTTCGGAAAGTTCATTACCGTACATTTATAATTATGGATATATCGCAAGCATTTCAAACCCAGGGAGCGCTGCGAAAGGTGACAGCAGTGAAAAAGATGGCAGCTACGACATAGTTGACATGAGGCAAAAAAGATCTCACTATAATACAAAGAATATTGCTATTGGAAGTACTTAATTTTCTGGATTGCAATGTCAAAACATAATGTTGTCGAAGGTGAGAGTGTCCTTGCTGTCGAGTACCTCATTTTGCTTGTCGCAATGGGCAATGTCAACGATGAAATAAAGTGTTTTCGCACAGTTTGTGTCTGTGTTCGGACGCACAAGAATCCCAGTGCCGCTGCGAAGTCTTGCCACGAAGTCTGTGGTTTTTTAAGTCAAATGACCCTGCATTGCAGGCTTTTTCGTAAAGTGTGAATACGTATCGGCCGACATCATCCTTTCACAAATAAATAGTGTTGTGCTGTCCTAGCCCGTGTTATTCAGCAAGGAAGAAAAACTTTTTGGCACTTTTTGGTAGTTAGGTGCGCTAACGATGTCGGCACTTACCATTGAGCACCAATTTATAAGTACTGATAGCCGAGAGCACCATGGTGGCACGTCAATACTTTGAAGACACCTCGTCTACCGATTACATCGTGAGGCGGTGATGGTACGCTGAGCGACATACCAATAATTCATGTTGCATATTTGGTGTGGCTACAAGTGTCAAAAAAGCAGGGACTGGTAGCTGCTATAAAAGTGATGGCAGAAAATTTGTCTACAAGTACTTGTTATAGTTATCACTTGCAGTCGGGCACTGCACTCGGGCTCTGCACTCGGAACACACGCAATTAGCGAAAGTATGAAAAGTTGGGCTAGTTGCTACGGCAGCCTTTTATTGCAACAGATAATATATGGACACTTTCGGCTGGATTTTGCCGCCAGCGTCGCCGTCACTCAAATTGGACAGCAACAAATTGGAAAGTCCCACGCAGAATGACAAGCAGATCGAAACGCGCCCCACGTTTCTAACGCACAAATGACGCATAAAACGTATTCACAGGTAAAGATGAACGCGAATAAGCGTCTCAGTTGTTACTTCGCTGTGTCTGAAAAGCGCGCCCTTTTCACAAACGGAGGCTGTGCAACGATTGCAATGAGCTTTGTGCGCCTCGTAACTACAACAGAATCATTTCAATGCGAGCCCAACATCCACCAAGACGTATGATCCTTCCCACCGGGAGATAAGGGCGCGTGAAAGGTCGTTCACTACCCTCCTCTCCGCGAGCCAAATTACACGTGAGAGATCAGAGCTGCGGCGCGGTCATTGCGCCAACTTGTTGATAATGCTGAAAACACGATAGCTGGCTCCCCCGAGAAACCCGCCAACAGCGGTATATGGTAGATATAAATAGCTTGCCGTTTGAACGTTGAAGGAGGCCCCCCTCGGTAGCTCGAAGTACTCAGTGGATAACGCCTCGCATTCACGACGCGGAGGTTTCACGTTCAATTCAGTGCGCCGGGTTTTTTTTTTCTGGATTTCATTTCAGCCTTGCGTTTTCATATATATATATCTATATATATATATATATATATATATATATATATATATATATATATATATATATATATATATATATATATATATGTATACATATACGGAGCATGACACCGACGCCGGCGGCGTAATACAGCCGAGAGTGTCCATATAATTGCTGTGGCAATAAAAGAATCCGGCGCGCGGAATTGAACGTTCGACCTTTCGTTCGTGAGCGTGAGACTTTAGCCACTGAGCCATGAAGGAGCACAACTTTCAACGCGGAAACGTCAAGCTACTCATATCTGGCATGGAGGAAATAGCGTGTTTGCAGCATTACCAGTGAGATGGCGTGATGAGTGCGCTCAGTGCAAAGGCCGGCGCCCAGTTCATTGCGATGCGCCGATGCGCACTCGTCTCCCACGCGTGCTTTGCTCCGCGGAGGGAACGGGCCTTATCCGCGCACTTATCCTGTGGTATGGGAGAATCGTGCGCCTTTAGCTTTGACCATAACAATTGCGTTTAGTTGCCGGGCGCAAAACTTTGCTCGCTGAACAGGCCCCGTTTATGATAAAGATCGCTTTTTAAACGCAGCGAAGTAACAATCACCTGGAACGCTTCTTAGTTTTCACTCGTATCTGTACCTGTGAAAGAGTTTCGCGTGTCATTTTTTGTTGAAACAGTGTGTTAATTGTCAAGCTGTAAAAGTTGTTAGTTGGCTCTCGTCCTGCGTGTGCTGTTTTTTTTGTGTCATTAGTGCGTGAGCAGCGCACTGCACGTTTCAATCTGCGTTACACTCTAACTTGTAGCTATCGCATTCGCTGCTTTGCCCTTGTGGCGAAACCGTGACTTTTTTAGGGTACAGCGCGAGATCGACGAAGACGGAAAACAGAAGAGACACAGACGAGTGCTCGTCTATGTCTCTTCCATCTTCGTCGATTTCGCACGGTACAGTCACAATCTCTTAGAGAGTGAACACGGGAGCGTGTGGCTTTCTGAGCTCCGAGCGCTGTTGAGCGGCAGCCCCCAGAAGAATCGCTCATGCGCAATGCAACCGGGCTGCGAAAATGATATCATCGCGTGCATTGCGTCCGGCGAGCTATAGCGCCTGTCGTCTGTGCTGCACACGCACGGCAGTAGGAAAATCGGGTGCTTGAACGTGACAAGAATCCTAAACTTCTAGTTATCCTCCACCTAACTCTGAAATAAACGTTACTTCAAGATCATCAATGATTTGTCGTTGGGCGCTTTCCCCGACGCACATTTTGTGCTCCAGCATGGCCTGGCGCAGGGCGCACTGCACAACTTATAATGAACGAGCACACGGAAAATCGCCAGGTCACAGTGGTCTTTTGGCAAGCTTGAGCATTTGTGAAAACATGTGGCAATATATATATACAATAGGCTATGATGCGGTTCTCTGTTAACACAGCGGCTGCAGAGAAATCGAAGGTTCTTCAAGAGTGGCAGAATCTTCGAGCGCATCGTCACTTTGTGCCAGCACTGTACTCCTCACAACCTTTCAGAATGGCAGCAGTGCTCTTATTTTTCAAAGGGTAACATTAAAAAATACCAATGTAACTTCGAGATAAGCTATTCCAGACAACTGATACAACTTCCTTAAACTAATTCATCTTTCGTGGAATGTGCAACAATCAACCGTTTGGGTGATTGCGTTCCTTTGCCTTTTCGTTGTACGACTACAAGAACGCAGGAAAAAGACGAAAACCAAGTGATATGGCAGGTTTAAACAAATGCGACGATTGAACTCAAATCATCTAAGCTTTAGCAGCCATAATATTACGGTCATCCAGGATGCCGAAAATTAGTTAGCAGACGACACACTAGCACAGCGGTGACCTGATGCGCACGAAGGGAAGCTGCCTCCCCACGCATGCGCGCAGATACCTTGACGTGTCACCAAATGGTGCTAGTAGTGCCACAAGCCACGCGCTCCTGTGTTCACTCTCAAAAAGATTGTGACTGTACATCAAAAAAGACGCAAATAGTGACAGTCGGAGCAGAATTCAAGCGCTACACTGACGACAGTCTAAAGCACAGATTTGTCCAGCAATACTCAAGACATGTTAAAGTTCGACTTAACCTAAAGCTACGCTTTACACTGTACACGCTTCTTTTCATCACGATACTGACGAGCCATTCATGAAATCCAGGTGCTCGTGTGACTGAGTTTTGAAACCATGTCTGTTGCAGAGCGCCTTCCTGTGATCAAAACTTCGATGATGCGTGAAAATCAGCATTCCTCACGCACGCTGCTGGAGAAACCAATGTAGCTAGGTACATTTGAACTTTGTGTGTCCTTTTGCGTCTCGCCGAGGGAGTGCTATAATTTCCAAAACTACGTATTGCCCATCTGTAGCCAATTCTGCGAGAGTAATCATTACGCAAACATCCAACATCAAAGGGCCTGTAGGGAGGGCCATCAGTAGCGCAAATCCGGCTGACGGGAAGCGCGAAGGGGAGGCACACTCACGTGTGCAGATTCGATGAAGGCATGTCATATTCAAACGATTTAAACAATGTGCCTAACCGGAAAAGTGCATGAAATCACTTTCGCGCGGTGCGGGAGCCGTTTTGGTGTGGGGGTGGCTCGTACACCGCACGACACACCAATATCTGCCAATAAAATATATTCCGTCAGAATGAAAGCCAAGGCCTCCGCGTGGAAAACAAACGGTCTACCACAAAATCTTGCTAGCTTTTGTTTTCGTTTGCCTAACTTAATATTAATGTCTCTAATGTATATACATAGCGAACGAAATACTCAAGGCCACCTCTACAGGCGTACAGTGAGCGTTACACTGAAAAAAAAATGGCAATAACAATCCAATATACTTTTTGCTCATTATTTTCCCACGTTTTATGTTTCGAAGTAGAGGGCTCTTGTGCGTGGCTTTCGGTGTCACAAATTGACTCACTTGACGTCAATAAGTTCCATTTTTTTCTCCGGCATGTTGAGCTTGGCCTTGAGGGCCTGGCCCTGTTGCATCTGCAAGGAGCCATCCACAGACCAGGAAGATGACATGGTGGCTACCATGCGAACTCCTGAGGTGGACTTGTGCGCATCCACGCTCATCTGCATCGCCAGCTGAACGGCACCGCTGCGTGTTTAGAGCAGAACAATCTTACTGCACCCTGAAGTAAATTGATGAAAGCGCTGTTCTTTTTTTTTCTTAGACAGAGCCCAAGCAAGCCAGCCTGCGGCAACAGCAAGGAAGATATAGTGGATATTATTTTAATTTTTCAAGTGTATCGTAGTAAATATAATGAAAAAACAAGATGAATCATAGTGGGCAAATGCAAAAGGTACAATGGTCTCACGAACAAGAATTTTAAAAAGATGATACACCGTATTTATTAAATGACTTACGGAAGACCTGCGGGTGAAGTTAAGTTCGCGAATGGCAGTAAATGTTGGCAGCACATTTCGTGCCACGTAGCGCTAATTTAGTGCCGAGTGTTGTACTCTTCTTGCATCAGTGAAACTATTCTTGTGCTAGGTGATATTGGTTAGTTCTAAAGAGCCTATTGCGCGCATCTAGTGCGGCCTCAAAAAACAATATACCACTTCAAATTCAAGTTTTCATTACCTCATAAATGGAAATATTTTATATCGTACTGACTAAATACAATATACTGAGATATATTACATAATATAAATTATTTTTCTCTCTGTCATCTTCTTTTGGTAATTTGTGCTGGCTATTTTCTGCATGAAAGAAACATCCGCGCGGGAAACAGATACGGGAAAGCAAGATAATGTCTACTAACAGACAACTATGCCAAGAGAAGGATAGGGGATGTTATTAGAAGTCATTGTAAATATTAAGCAAAGAAAAGTGGATGAAAGGATAACTTGCCAACTTCGAATAAGTGTCCAATGCTCTCGGGTAACGTCATCGGACGCGTTATTCGAAGGTCGCAGGGTCAGATTTTCTCAGTGGCAAGTTATCTTCTCACCCAGTTTTCGTTCTTCACATGTACCTTACAATTACTGCTAATCAAATTCGTCATACTTCTGGCATCATTTTCTGTTGGGCCTAAGTTATAATGTGCCCAATAATGACACATGAAGTCAGGAAAGCCTTGGAGCGAATGCAAAGAGACAAAGCCGCTGGTAAGGATTAGGCAACATATAATCTGCTGAAACGCGGAGGGTAAATTATGTAAGAAAAACTGGCCACCCTGTTTACGAAGTGTCTTCTGTCGGGTAGAATACCTGAATTTTGGACGAATGCACACATCAACTTAATTTATAAGGAAGGGGAGCAGGACTTGAAGAATTGCAGGTCGATCAGCTTGCTCTTTGTCGTACACAAGCTATTTACAAATATAATTGCTAACAAAATTAAAACAACGCTAAATATCAGTCAACCAAAAGATCAAGCACGATTTTGTACAGGCTACTCAACAATCGACCACGTTCGGATTATCGATCATCATTATCAGCCTGACTACACCCACTGCAGGACAAAGGCCTCTCCCATGTTCCGCATATAAACTCGGTCGTGTGCTTGCTTCTACCACTTTATACCCGCACACTTTCTGATCTCATCTGCCCACCTATTTTAATAGTGTAAGATAAGGGGATACGATCTCCCCAGCGCTATTTACCACTTGCTTGCGGAAGGTTTTAAAGGGCCACTCACCAGGGCCGATACCAAATTTTCGTAAGACCAGGGAAATTCTTGGGCGTTCGATGAGGAACATTTTCCAACAAAGGTTTTTTGAATCGGTTGATTACAAGCTGAGAAAACTGCGTTTTTAAAGCGGCATGAAACGAGGATGAGAGGAGGCGAGCTGGAAATCCTTGCCGCTGCTCCGCATAGCCTTCGCAAGCCAAATCTCTTTCCTACCCTCTCCGGCATACGGCCAAGAGGTCATGTGAGTGAGTGAGTGAGTGAGAACTTTATTATGGTCCAGTGCAGACACTGAGGTTGCCACGCTTCACCCGGCTACTCCCACGTGGGGACTGGCAGGTCTAGCATGACGGCTCTGTCGCGGGCATACTTGGTGGCCAGGATTCGGTCCCGAAGTTCTGGGCGTTGCAGAAGCGCATCCCACTGGGGCTTACTATAAGCCGGTTCAAGCGACCCGCACTCCCAGAGCATGTGTGCTAATTTAGTGGTCTGCCCGCAAGCGGCGCAGGCGGCATCGGGAATTTGTGAGGATAAATTAGATTTATATATGCTAACGACGGGTACGAACGGGTTTGAAGTAAGCGCAATGACACGACCTCTGCTCTATTGAGGCTTGAATGTGGCTTTGGGAACGACCGCCTCGCCATGTAGTAATACTTGCTAATCTCGTTGTGCGTAGTAGGTGTGTTTTTATGTCTCACATCGTCGGCACTGGAGCCGTCACCCAGGTCGAGAGCAGCGCGGTCAGTGAGCGCGCGCGCTGCTGCCTGGGCCGACTCGTTCGGGCTCAGTGCAACTGCCGTTTACGGAGCCGACATGCGCGGGGAACCAATATATGGTGTAAGCAACAACCGTATCGCTTGTGAAGCTGTTCAAGATCCTGGCTGCCTGTGTTTATATGCGGCCCTTTTGAAAGGCTCTGACTGCGAATTTGGAGTTGTTGTACACCTCTTCGCACCAACCATTTATCAGAGCGAGTGCGACGACCACTTGTTCGGCCATCTGGGGGTTCGTTGTACGTACCGTGGCGCAGTTCGTAGTCGAGCTCGTCTGGTCCACGACCACCGCTGCGAAATTCTTGCCGTCTCGATATGCTGCAGCGTCCAGAAAACTTGTATTTACGCCACCTTTTCCCAGTTGCTTTACTAGAGCCGTCGTCCTTGCCCGACGACGTCCCTCATTGTGTACAGGGTGAGTGTTTCGGGGTATCGGAGCAACAATGACGTTTTCCTGTATATGTTTTGATATACGCACGCTATTTGTTTCTATCTCCATAGGGTTAAAACCTAGCTCGCCAAGTATGCGCCGACCAGCCGTTGTAGTGGACAGGCGAGCCAGCTGCGAGCGTTGCTGCGATTCCGCTATCTCGACAGCAGAGTTGTGCACACCGAGCGCGAGCAAGTTCTCGGTGTGTGTGCGTACGGGAAGCCCCAGTGCTTCTTGACGATCTTTCTGATAATCAAATTGAGCTTGTCCCACTCCGTTCTAAGCCAGTTGTGCATTGCAACGGTGTAGGTAAAGCGGCAGAGCACAAAAGCATTGATGAGCCTAAACAAATTGTCTTCCTTAAGGCCTCTATGTCTCCCAGAGATTCTTTTGACGAGTCGAAAGCTTTGTCAGTCTTGGCGACAATCTTCCGAAGAGCGGGGCCGTTGTCACAGTTCGCTTCAATAAACATGCCGAGAATCCAGATGGTGTCTACTCTCGCAATTTCCTCCCCGTCACTCGTGTAAATGTGTATATCGCTTTCTCCGACGGGTTTCCGTCCCTTAGGTCGGCCACCTCGTTCTTTTCTATAAAGCAGGAGCTCCGACTTGGCGGGTGAGCATCTGAGTCCCATTTGGCGCAAGTACGAATCCGCCTCGGCGACTGCTTCTTGAAGGGCATCTTGCAACCGGCCTTTGCTGCCGCCAACGCACCAGATTGTGATGTCGTCGGCGTAGATGATATGCTTGATGCCGTCCACGCTAGCCAGTCTTTTCGACAGTCCTATGATGCAGAGATTGAACATCACCGGAGAAATCACAGACCCCTGGGGCGTGCCTCGACGTCCGAGTGGTACGTCTTCAGAGAAGGAGTTCCCGACGCGCAGCCTCACTTTTCTTCCAGACAAAGACTTGATGTAGTTGTACAGCCTGGGCCCAAGCTCGAGTTTCACCACAGTCTCGTGCTTGATGTTGTCAAAGGCCTTCGCTAGGTCTTGGACAAGAACTGCCTTTGTATCGTTTCATCAAGGACTTGGTGCTTAATGAGCAGCATTGCATCCTGCGTTGAAAGGCTGGTACGAAACCCGATCATACTGTGCGTATAAATTTCATTTCCCTCCAGGTAGTCGTTAAGTCTGTTGAGAATCGCGCGCTCTGCCACTTTACCCACGCACGACGTGAGAGAGATGGGGCGAAGATTTTCAACGCTGGGAAATTTTTTTGGCTTGGAATTCAGTACGGTGTCAGCTAGCTTCCATTCTTCAGGAACCCTTCCCGTTATCCGTGCTTCGTTGATGAAAGCAGTTAGACGTTCTATGGATGCGTCGTCGAGGTTTGTGAGGGCTCTGTTCGTGATACCGTCTGGCCCTGGTGCCAACTTGCGGTTGAGCATTTGTATCACTCTCCTGATTTCAGCCTCTGAAAAGTCTTCGTATAGTTCGGGTAGAGGAGGGCCGCCATACTCTGGGAACACGCCGTCTTCGTCCTCTCGTTCGACCGGCAGGTACTTGGGAATTAATCGGGTAACGAGTTCGTCAAACCCCTGTTCTTTGGTGGCCTCGTTAAGGGAACAGGCTAAAGTGTGTCTCTGGTTGGCTCTAGAGCTGTGCTCGTCCAAGAGGTGCTTCAGAAAGTGCCAGGACTTGCCATTTCTGATTTAACCGTGGACGGACTCACGAAGTTCATCCCACTGCTGTTTGCACAATGTGTCGCAATGTTGTTCAATTTCTTTGTTCAACTTTATAATTTTTGCCACAGCTGACGGTTGTGCGCCTGCTCCTTCCATCGAGAAAATAAAGCTGCCTTGGCTTCGAGAAGGTGGGCAAGACTACTGTCCATCTTCTCCACATGTAAATCTGTCTTTATCTTCTTGGTGGCAGCGGTGACATCTCTGCGGATGCTCTCGCACCATTCCTCGAAATTGTCAGGAGCACTGGCCCTTGTACCGCGAATGCTGCGAAAAAGATCCCAGTCAACCACCATGACTTCTCGGACTCTGCTACGGTCCACTATAATAGAAGTTTGCAGAACGTAGTGTTCGCTGCCAGATTCTATGGCGGTGTTGGCCCATGTAGTCTTTTTGACATTCTTGATGAAAGCGAGGTCTGACGTCGTGTCTCTGATCACAAAGTTGCCTATTCGCGTAGGAAAAGCCTTTTCAGTGATTAAGGTAGGGTCTAGTTCGGTGGGGCATTGAAGTCACCGACTATGAGTAGGGGCCGAGAACCAGCTAATTCAACTGCCCTTTCGAGCAACGTCTTGAACTGCTGCCGCCTGTGCCTGGGGTTACTGTAGACATTCAAAACAAAAACACTGTTTTTCCGCTAATTGCGCCGTGGTGTGTCAAGTAGGGTCTCTACCATTACATATGCGATATTACATCTGGCCAACTTCAAGTTGTGGCCGACGTGTGTCAACTATTTACTTATTAGTGTGCAGACACCTCGTCCTCCTGACTAGCGAGAGACTCCCCGCTAACCAGAAAGGGACGCTGCAGAGGCTAGAGTCTCTTGAAGTGCTTTAATTAGATGTTTCTCCGTTATCGTCCTAAAATACTCGTGCGCATAAAGTGCCTGAACAAGCCCAACTCTCGAGCACGCGAGCGACGTTGTTTTATTGACCAGGTTATTTTGTTGTCTACTGCCTGCTTCGGCGGGAGCGTTTGGAAACGCTGGCTTAGACGCTGTTCAATAGGCGAGCACAATGAGTGCGCGAACACGTAGGGGCGTTCCACGGCTGTCGTCTGCTCGATGCGCTGACCGCGAAATCGCAGGGACACGAACGCATGCGAAACGCCAGCACATTGACCCTGAATCTCGTTGCGATTCACGAGGGAAAAAGAACGCTCACATTTCCTTATTGCATCTCATTATTTATCTAAAGATTTAGTATTCTCTTCAAGCAACAAATACATAAACTGCACATGTTGTTTTAAATAATTTTTGCCACCTCACGTGCAACTATTGGCAACGTCAGAGCACAGTCGTATACGTAGAGTACCAACGTCACTGCATTGACGTGTACCTAGGGCTATTCATACGCGCACGTCATGCCCTCATTCTCTTGGCGCGCACCCACAAAAGGAAGGAGGAGCCGAGTTCATCTTGAAATTTGAGCTGTTTTCGAGGCGCGTAGCGTTGCAAAATTTGGCAGACGTGATTATGAATGTCTCACCTACGCACTGCGCTTGTCAGCTCACAATAGTCAAACCTCGTAAGTGACCCTTTAAGAAGACTAGAATGGGAAGAGTTAGGGACACTTGTCACTGAAGAGTGCCTTACAAACCTGCGCTTCACCGATGACATCTCATTGCTGAGTAACTAAGGGGACAATTGGGAATTCATGAGTACTGAATTGGATAAGAATAGCAGAAAGGTAGGTCTACAATTTATTCTGCAGAAGACAAGAGAAATGCACAGTCACCTCGAAAGAGAACAGCGCTTCGAGATAGGTAGTAGTACACTTGAAGCTGTAAAGGAGTACGTCTACTTAGGACAGGTGGTAACCGTGAAGCCGAACCATGAGATTAAAGTACCTAGAAGAATACGAATAGTGTGCAGCACATTCAGCAAGCATTCTCATATCGTGAATTGTAGATTGCCACTATCCCTCAAGAGGAAGGTATATAACAGCTGCATCTTACCAGAACTTACGTAGGGTGCATAAGTCTGGAAGATTGGAAATTAGCGCGCCGTGGGCAGTTTCCACATTGGGACGGGAAGTCTAAGCCTGATCACTGCATCGTAGTGTTACTTGTTCATCTCTCAATACTGTTAAGAACTGGTTTATTCACTGGCTATAATTTTTACGCGCAAATTAGGTCTCAAGACGCCTGAACTTACTGCTAACATGAACTCCAACAGTTTCGAAGGAATACCGGACACTTTGCCACAGACGCCGCTTGATAGGGCATAACCAGAGATGCTTTCATTTCGTGCGTTGATTCACTTGACAAATATTTTCAGTGCACCCACTGTTTCATTGAGGTGCCAAGTTCTGCGTCGTGCAAGCTGTCCTTACCTGGGCTGTATGAGACCGGTGATGTCGATGGCTCCCTTGCGGAATAGCGAGTTTCCGCCAACCTTCAGTGCAGCAGTGGCTGAGCCATTGACCGAGACACGAAGTGGAAGACCACTGCTGGCAGGAACCGTGAGAGTGGAGTCGGCGAACAGGATACTCTTGCTCAGATCGACGCCTTTCGGCTCAGACAGGCGTGAGAGCCATTGCATGATGTCGGAGTAGGGGCTCGCTGAGGCGTCTTCGGCAAGCTGCAGTGAGGCGATCTCGTTGCCGAAAAACTTGACATACGCGGAAGCCTTTGGCTGGCCGCTGTACTTGGACTTGATGGCAAACTGCAGAGAAGAGATAGGGGAACGGTGGCGGCCTTTGAAAATGATCACAAATTTCGAAGCGTTTATACTTGGGAATTCCTGGATGACATCACCCGTAGTTGGCACTTTTTCTGCCGAACAACCTAACTCACGTGTTTCCTGCTAATAAAGCACGTAGAATTAATGAAAGAAAAAAACAAAAGGACAGGCAGGTTGACTAGAAAGCCAGTGAAAATGTCAAGTATATATCAAGGCGTGACTCAATAGACGCCTACTCCTTTTGCATTGTTAGAAATATCAATTTGCACAAAAACTTAAAGCACAAGTTTTTATTAAAAGATTATGTAATGCACCTGTACCTAATATTTGTATTAATATACTAGAACTATAGGTGATGGCTACAGTGTTTCGTAAGACTTGATGAGTGGTTACCAATTGCAATGATGTAGTTTTCGGTCTGAAAGGCGCAGTCGAGGTTGGCTTGCCGTGAATGAGGACTTCTAGCTAATATTTTGAAATACTGTAGATGTCATGGAAGACCAAAAGGCTTCAGGAGGACTCAGTGGAATAAAGACAATTCAGCAAGCAACGTGTCAACTGGCAATGACCCTGCAGGGTGTAAATGAAAATGTATACGTAATAGTACGTTGGGGCTGTGTCTAGGACGTGGCATGGCGCAACTAATATAAGTTTTAGGAGAAAAAACACACAAAAAAGACAAAAGAAGAGGTATGACCATTCGAGTCTACACCACCTTTTTTTTGTTGTCTGATTTTTGTACGTGCTTTTTCTTCAAATGATGTACAAACTGCAAAATTCAACTTTAGAGTGACCTCTGCCATAACTGACGGTTGATAATGTTAGATGGGCTCGGTTGCATAATGGCGAGCCCCATGCGCATGATTATCAATGAACATTCTTGACACTGCACTGGCACGCTGCAAAATGAGAATGGCCAAATACCGGTATATTGGTGGTCCATCCTCATGTGGACTTTCCTAATTTCCGTAATGTGTTTACCCATGTACCGAAATAAACCGGAAATCGACTTGCCTCACCCTGAAATTTTAGGCAGCCCCAAAAATGATTAAAAAACTGCTCGGCGTCACACCTGCAGCACGGATATTTGTCCATTATGGGTGTATCTTGGAGGAACCATACTATCTGACAGTTTTAATAAAGACGATAATCTTTCTTAGGGACCTTCGACGCAAAAATTTCGGTCTGTCTGTCTATCTGTCTGTCTGTACATTTGTCTGTTTGTCTACCCTTAACAGTACCCTAAACGGCACCAAATTCGCTAAACGATACTCCAAACGACCGACGCCATCCGCAGCGCCCACAAATATTGCTCATAATTCAGCGCTCATACTTGTGCGATTGTCAGTTAAAAAGAAATGATTGAGCATATATGAGGCAACATAACAACACGTCAATATTCTGCATGTGTGTCTCTTACTAGAAAAGGCATACATATAAGGACCGTAGCGTTTATCACGTTGCGCTAACAAGGCAACGCTTGCACGAAAAGGCAAGTGTTTCCAACGCTTCGCTAAGACGACATGGCGGTGGCACCTACCCGTCACTTTGCGTTCTACACCTTATCACCTCAGAAACGGGCACGCAGGGCGCACGTTCTTCGTTTTCTAAGACAACTGCCAGATAGCGCTCATGTGTCACGTTTGACGTGACTAGATGCGCTCGTTCGCCTCCACTGCACGCTCGAGGCACTCTAACTCAGCGCCTTCAGTATACCATTTACTAATTGTTTTGCGCAGAACATCAAAGAAACGTTTTATTCACTCTATCAAGGCGCAATACTATCGTCTGTCGACGACATTTGCATTGTAACATGAAGATACGAGGCCAGTTTTTTTTTTATTGCAAACATATGGGCACTCTCAGCGTTTTTTCGCTTTTGGCGTCACCACTGCCGTGATGATATCTGTATACGAGCACAGGGAAAAATAATGCAGAAATTCTACAACCCTGGGAAGCAAGCCGGTGACTCCTTGCTCCACAGCTGACCTCTTGGCCTTCGTGCTTTATATTGCTGACCGTATTTAGAGATACCATTTGCAGTGGATCATGCGCCCATCTCTCCTGCTTAAAGCAGGAAGGTGTATAGACGTCGCTTGCTATCTATACAAAGAACTTGTATAAGGGAGACCCATGCCGTGGAGGACGCTGCTGGTGAATTTGGGGAGAAAACTAGTTAGCCACCTGTTGACCTCTCACTCATTCACAAACCTTTATTAGTGTGCTGCAGGCCAGTGTTTTCAGACTGAGGCGGGCCATGTCCACCACGTCAATACCGGGAAGTCGAGCCTTACGGCGTAATCGTGGACGTTATGGACTGCCCGTGGCTCGTCTTCATAAGACGCGCTTTGCACAATTTTCTGCCAGTAAAGCCAATGTTTTTCGGGGTCAGCGAAACTCGTTGGACAACCCACCAGCATGTGTTTGATTCTAATGATTCCATCGCTTTGTATTTCAACTGTATCCGCACGCCTGGTAGGGGCATTAAAGTCACCTCCTAATATGAGCGGGGAGCTCTTGGTTATGGCGAGTGGTTGTGTGAAAGTTGCCCAGAAGCTTTGTGTCTTGGCACTGAAAATGCTGTAAATGTTTAGCAGAAGATGCTGTGCCCCTTGCCGCGGTGGTTTTAAGTACGACTTCTACTACGGTATCCTAGATTTTAGTCAATTAGAGATGAATATCTTGTTCGATAAAAGGTAGGTTCTAGTAAATGGGGGTGAGCAATCCTCTTCCGCAATGTTTTCTTTTACATATCGATTTGTAGCTGGTTAGCTTGACCTCCTCCGATAGAGTTTCCTTCAGCACAGTTACTTTTGGTTTGCTCCCCATTGATCTAATTATTTGGCGCAGCGATGCCTTTTTGTTTAAAAATAAGTGACCGTTCCACTGCCACACATGAAATCTGTCGGTGCTAGCCATGATTATTGAACGACACTGAGCAACACCAATTCTGACTTATTCACTGTATATCTACACTGTGGCCATGAATATAACAATTTCGACCACATGCTGCGGCTGTGCCCTACTAACGCGTGTACAGACTTTTCTGACCAGTCCTCCCGGGACTCCACCCTTCGATCCACAGAGCTCATCGCTCAGCTCAAGGCTGTCTAGAGGACCCGGGCCGTCGCTAAAAGACTGTCTACCGGTCCCGACCTTGGTGGAGCCACCACATCGGTTGGCGGGGATCTCAGCACCGCTTTCTTTTTTCTCAGGACCTCAAAAAGTTCCTACTCACTCACTGAATGAGTGTAGTTTGCTGTTACCTGCAATCGTTTTTTGGAGCCCTTTCTGACGGTCCACGTAATGACTTTAGGCTTTCCGAGTCTGACAGCAACAATTCGTCGTCTTCGTAATTTTTCAATGTTGAGTCTATTGAATCGCTGTTTAGCTGTAAACCTCCATTTTTATAGTTTGTTGACCTTATGTTAGTCGTTTCTGTCACCTTTTTGATTTCTTCAATTACCTCTTTCAGTTCCCTGAGTACTGAAAAAAACGAGTCAATTTCGGAGCTAACTGCTCTGGTTTTGGGAGCGGCGGAGTTGTCCCCCTCGCGTGGTTCAGCATTTTGACTTACTGGCCTGGCTGCTGCTACGCTGGCAGGACTTAGCAGTGCCTTCTGTTTTAGTTCGATTAGCTCTTCGGTTGGTTCTTCATTAGCATTTCGCAAAAAGTTTAACTCCCTAATCGATTGATTTCTTCTGGACTCATTGCTATCAGTCACCGCTGTCGTGGTGGTGCCATCGGCGATTATCACGGTACCATTTATTTTATCGCCCCAGGTGGTCTTTGTTGCCAGCTTGGCACCAGAACGTCTGAGCTCTCCGGCACTTCAGTTGACTTGCAACGACTGTTATTACTGAGTAGCGAACGGCGTCTGGATCTCGAGCAGTGGGGCTCTTCAGTAGGCTTGGCGTCTCCATGGGCGCCTTCGTGGCTGATCGCGACCGGTCGCGTTTTCTTCGGCAAGCTCATACCACATAGGGTACTTGAAACCGCTTCTTGCACGCTTGGTCTCCGGTGGGGTGGCTTCCTTCACAGAACTCGCACGTGGGTGTGCAAATGTGGTGCACTGGCGGGTTGAGGGCTCCACAACCTCGAGACTGAACAGCGTCTGGTGTTGGCCACACGTCCGAGCGGTGTCCTACTTTACTACATGTGAACACACATCAAATTGTTTCCTGTGAGGTAGCATATCACCAGGGTCGACCAATAGCGCACCAACTTTGGCACGCGCAGTCTGTCGAAGAGTACGGTGACTGAGCCCTACGTCGTGATGCACTTTGCAGCCGAAGCGAGTGGGTTGCGCTCATGCTCCGTATTTTTTATAATAATGGACTGGCAGTGTCTGATGTCGACTCATCTAGTCACACCTTTGCAAGTGGTGTGTCGGGCCATTTTGTACGCAATCACTCCATATTCTGTTTCCACGATTTTGAAGGAGTTGATTCTCGCGTACCGTGTCGCATGATCTGGTTCAGGCGTACTAACCACGACGATATTTTGCGTGAAGTTGGGGCACACCACGTCTTCATTTGCTTGCTCTGCCATCAGGCCGGAAGCCTCGATCCCTGCAGGCTGAATAGCCATGGTGCTTACATTGCTCAAATACAGTCCTCTTCGTGGCTGAACTATACTTTCGTGATGCTCCTCGGGTAAGTGGGACGTCCTCGAGGCTTTGACAATACGATTATTGAAGGTGCCGGTGCCGTTTGTGGCTTTTCTGCTCCCGCTGGTGGCGGCGTCTCCACTGGACGCTTGCGAGTTGTATGGTGCTTCATTGACCACTCAGCTGCTCTTCTTTTCAGCACGGAATCGTCGGCCAGTAACAACTTGCCAGCTGAAATACTCCTCGTCGTTCCCGGATACGTCGAAAGCCTCATGGTTAATACGGGAGTCCGTCATGTCCACGGGGCATGTAGGCCGGCTAGACCCAGCGGGCCCTACTCCTCGGTATGGTTTGCTCCGCACGTAGTGGGGTGAACAGGAAAGGTCCCGTAATATTGCAAAAGCATTGCCCACCTTCACGCTTGGTATCAGCCAATTATTGGCAATTGCACGAATCGAATGACGCGCTAAAAATGGTCGTACCATGAAAATGGGGCCAGTGGAACAACGAAAAAGACGGAGCCGATGTGAGACGTGTGCTCCCATTGGCACCCGAAGCGCCTCCACGACAGCCAATGCCTCCTTCAAACTGCCTTCAAAACCCGCTGTTTTGGCTTGAACGCGACGCGTGTTCTGCACATGCCTGAAAGCTTCGAATCACACTCGGTTCCGGTGTACCGCTTCCGTCTGCATTTAATATGGTGACCACCATTGAAGATTTTTTTTTGTGGCAGTAACTTGGTGAAAGGTCAGCGTCTGCCGAGCACGCAGCAGATGCGGAGCAAGTATTAGCAGATGACGCCGCAATCAAACTCAATAAAATTGTGTGCGACGCAAAATGTCACATTAAAAAAAACTAGCAGTTGTGACCATTGATGCGCACATAAATATTTCCTATAAAAAATACACCGAGATAGCTTCGTATGAAGATTTATTTATCAAATATTTTGCGTAGTCCACTGCTTGAATCATGTTTACTTTGATAAGTATCCAGAAAGATTGTTGCTAACCACGTTCCTACACCCGGAAAACATGGTGGTGATAAAGTGTCGTATTTGATGGATACCCTTCTATTCTATCTTCCCTTGATAATTGCGCATATGCGGAAAGAAATTGTAGCTGAGCGTGCAGCTTAAGAAAATGTCTTAAATGCATAATGTTATCGTATCTCTGCACCATATCAGCGTTATGAGTCTGTTTTTTGTCAAAATGTATTGTCGAAGCTCTTGGCGACCACATACTTCCTTGGGCACTGCGTAGATGTAAAAAAAAATTTATAACCGCACATCACAAGTGCCACATGTGTACAAAACTTCAGATAGTAGGTCCCCAGCAATAATAGTAGGAGTTGAAACATATATCTTCGCAATTATTAACTGTACTCAAAAGAGGAAGTTGCAAGTATTGTGGTAATGCAGACGTGTATCTCCCAGTAACTCGATGTATTGAAGGAGTCAACTCCCACTATGCCGAACGTTACGTTGCATATGCTCGTTTTCAATAGGGCTTTTTAATTATTTTTGTCAGCGAACTGCTGTAATACACGCATGTCGTCTGATTTGTTCGTTGCATAGGTTGGGTATCAGTAGAATTTCACCCGGGAAGTTGACCCCTTCATGTTTGCATGCCAGTCGATGACGCAGAAATAATTCCCTCTTTTTTGTCATCGCGGAACGGCAGGTGTTTCACGTGCTGTGCGCGCTTCGAATATGCGTTGAAAATCAAAGTGAACAAAGGTGTCATAACCGCTTACCTTCCCTGCGTTATAACAGGCTGCGTTTAGACGCTTTTTTCGGCAGGGACATATCAAGTATTGGCGTCGGCGGGCAAACTTGAGCGGGTCTCCCCTACACTCAGCCGGTCTGGAGGCGCGCGCTCACTCTTTCCTTTACAGCCTGCGCACGGGCACGGTTATCATGAAGGACTGTTACTATCTATCGCCCTAGCTTGGCGGGGGCGCTCCGAGCCAACTTGCTGTAACTCGCTGCTGGTGGCTACGGAAGCTGTCAATGTGTGGCTTCGAAGTTGCCATGGTTCCTTCTGAAGTCACTTCATGGTGCCAATCGAATGAGAACATGGTGGCAGGCAGAACTCTTGTGATTTCTACTTTTTAGAAGAAGAGGCGGAGGTCGCTGGTCTGTTGCTCTGGAAATGGTCACCTTGGCTATGACAAATGTTCTTTTTTTGTTTTCTATTGCGTTTAGAAATGAGAAGGACACTGAGTATTGCATTTCACACGCATGTGCAATAGTGCTTAAATCAGAGATCTCGAAAAATAGTTTGGAAAAGATTAGTTTCAAATACTCATGCCAGCTGTCTCGGCAGCAGAAATAATAATCTTGATTTTTTTCCTTTTTGTTAAAGGCTATATAAATCAAACTTTAATGTTGAAATAAATACGTTAAAATCCTTAAAATCGTTGCATTATCAGGATGACAAATGTTTTCAAGTACATACATGAAGGAATCTTACGATGCCGAAGAGTTCTGCGGAAACACACAAGGTAGTGGAAAGGTCAAGAAGGGGAAATGTGAAGATAAAAGAATGCACGCCGAAGACAAAGAGAAAAAATAAACTACTGATGCACCCGCTTTTGTTACTTGGAGAAGCATAGTTGGTGAGAGACGACGACCGGCAAATGCTCACGTTGTAGCCCGAAATGGACTTTAGTGTGAACCCACTGATGAGGCTAGCGTTGTACTCACCCTTCGGTCTAGCTCGCCGATATTGTTCTCGGTGATGGCCCTTTTCGCACGAGCCTCATTTTTGTCACTCGGCATCCACTGCTGGATAATCTTTTCCAGGTGCACGGCACGGGCGCCAGCCTGAAAAAGATGCGAGGTTTTATTTATTTATCTGGTTGTTTGTTTGTTAATTTCATCGTTTATTTATTCAAAGGGCATTAAAGGCCCATTAAAGAACATTGAGTTAGAGGGTATCACTAATTGTGAGAAAGAAAAAAAATAGCAGCAAAAAAACTAAAACAAAGCAGGAAAAGCAACAATGGAAGGTCATCAATAGAAAAATGCTACAATGGTGCACAATACTGACTTGCTACAAAATGACGTTATCACGGAAATATTTTATTAACCATGAATGAAACTTTGATCCGGAAGACCATTCCGATATGCAACAGTTTTATGTAGTGGTGAGAAGTTGAATGCCTGTATGTCACGATAAACTAGTGCTTCGTGAATACATCGAGATGAGCGCACATGGTGATGAAGTGGCAAACAGTGAAGGTAATTTTTATCGGTGTATCTGGGAAAGACTAAGAAAAACCAAAAGAAAAGGTTGACATCATTTCTTTACAAGTGTGTGACTGTTCTAAAATTTTGAATAACGAATGGGATAGCGTTCTATTAAATTCAGCGTGGGACAATATCCTTGAGCTCTACTTTGGTTCGGGGCAGCTGGTTTATAGTACTCATTTTGAAAGGGCAGCGCATTCAAAATGAGGGCATTAGGCGCCTCGTACATAATGCCACGCTTACACACTGAAATTCTCCTCTGAACTACACCCGTCGATCGTCCACAGAACCTCCAATCGCTGCTCCAACTAAAACTGCCATCCAAAATTTCGCGACGTAACGCGACGATGCTGTGTCGGCTGTAGCATTATCAGCTCATCGCATCGACATGGCTGATGCATCCAAGTGAGGTAA
This sequence comes from Rhipicephalus microplus, assembly GCF_013339725.1. Classification (NCBI taxonomy): domain Eukaryota; kingdom Metazoa; phylum Arthropoda; class Arachnida; order Ixodida; family Ixodidae; genus Rhipicephalus; species Rhipicephalus microplus. The sequence goes on along the minus strand of NC_051175.1, from coordinate 26,561,119 downwards.
CTGCAATGATGTAAAGAATAATGTAGGCCACTGCCTCCAATATTAACAAGCTCGCCGGTCTCTCCGGTGTGTACAAAGGAGACTCGACTATCGGCCTTTTACTCAAAGAAAGATCTTGGAAGCATGGTCTCACAGTAACTCAGTGCAGAAAGCTACACAATCCCTCCTGTGGTCCCTCAAGGTTGCATCGCTGAGCAACCACTTGTGAAACCCTCTACCACATGTGTGGTGTGCAATGTGTCTTTTCGTTTCTCTCTTTTTCTCTCTCTCTCTTATTCCCCTCCCATGTGTAGGGTAGCAGACTGCACGTGGTCTTATCAACCTTTCCTATATTTTCTTATGTCCCTCTTTTGCTCTGGAATATTTTTATATAATCATCAACTACAAAAAGTGCTTTAAGGAATGAAACGTGGGCACAACAAAAAGTGACATTTCTTGTTTTCATCATCGACATATCCACACGCATGCAGCCCGTGCAACTAAGGCATTATCGACGTCATTTCGATCACTGGATGAAGGCGTTTTTCTTAAAACTCAAGTGTCGGAAGACTTGACTAAAGTTCTCTGTCTGTCTGTCCGTCCATCCGCCCATTCGTTCATTCGTCAAGTATCAAGTATGTTTGAAAGCTCTCGACACAGTACCACCTGAAGTACTGTAGCCGCTTTCATATTTCAGCGTGCACTAACCGTAAACTATACCTTGACAAGATATATTTTGAAGCCTCTACTTAGTACTAAGTTAAAATATTTGTATTTTTTCTTGGTTCATGGCAACTATAATTTTTCTTTGTTAAAGCTTGTGAATATTTATTTTAAGGAATATCTTGTGAAATTTTTGAGCTGTTTAGAAAATTGTTCCTTTCTTAATCGAAAGCTAATCGAACATCGCTCAATTTCCATTCGCATTTGATTAGGTGTCTTTACTAGTCAATCGGTATTCGATTTGATTTTGAAATTCCCTATTCGCACCCTCTTGAATTTTTTTCTGTCATGCTGCAAAGTTAATTTCACTGTATGATTGCTATCGCGCTAGTAGTTCACCTATGGGAGAAGTCTATAGAGTGGATGTCATCAGATTAAAGAAAACGTTCTTCGTTGAGACGCTGGGAATCTTCTTTAAAATCTAGGCCCCGAAATTCTGGCTTTTCTGAAATAAAAAAATGAAAGATAGACCAGAGAACTATAGAAGATGCTCCAGTAACAGATACACAACCGATAGCACGTGGTTTCAAAGAGTTTTATCAGTGAGTCTTTAAAAAAATGCACAAAGTTCCGTCACAGACGAGATAAAATGTTTCTGTGCATTCCCTATGTAGCCTCTTTCGTTTCATCAGGAGGGCGTATTTGAACAACTCTTGAACTTATATCCAAAGAAAGCTTGTGACCCCGACGAAATACTAAGACCATTTTTAAAACGATGTGACGAGTGGGTGTCTTTCTATTTGGTAATTATTTTCGAACAGTCATTATGCGTAACCATTCTATTCCACAAGACTGGCATTGCGTTGCTGTTATATTCATGCTTAAAAGTAAAGATCACATGCATCAAAAGAACTACCGTCTTGTATTCTTAACATCTGCATGCTGCAAGATCATGGAGCACGTGATCACTAAACACATTATTCATTTTCTAGAAACAAATAGGCTTTGGGCCCATCAGCATGGCTTCAAAAGGAGGCTATCTACGAATGCACAACTTATCAAAACCGTTCAGGACTTTTCGCGTGCTTCGGATGAACACCAACAAAATTATGCGATTTCCATAAATTTTCATGTGGTAAGCTGCTTATAAGCTGCGTCAAATTGTTGATGTTTTGAACTCGATTGAAGCTTATCTAACAAGGCGGGGACAAGTGGTGCGTGTTAATAATTCTGTGTCGAGCTTTTTGGATGCACTTTGCGTTGTACCACAGGGGTCAGCCATTTATTGTTCTTGCTTTTTTATTAACAATGTAGCCACAGCAGCTCAGCCACCATGATCTTGAGACTGCAGATGACTGCTTAATTTATGCTCCAGTTATCTGTGAAAACGATCCGGAAAAAAATGATCAGCGGCTTGAAAGTGTCCATGCCAGGTGTGAAAAATAAGATATGAATATTAGCTACGCCAAAATCACTTTTTCGCATATTACTCGAACAAAAAAGGTCTTGGTTTGCACTAGCACTTGGGCAGTGCAATTTCGACAAGTCTTTTTGTTTTGGATATCTAGGCGTTGTGATATGAAATTACCTAAACTAGCGCAGAAACGCTGAAAATTTTAGTTCTTCATTATACAGAAAGCCGTGTTTCTTCGAATAAACCTACGAAACACAACCAACTGATGGCATGTAAAACTTTTATTCGACCTGTTATGGAAAATGCTGCCGTAGTTTGGAGTCCCCACTAAAAACGCCTAATATGTCAGCTGGAAAGAATCCAAATACTTACAGCAAGGTTCATTTGTTGAATATAAAAAAAAAGACTGAGTTACCAGGATGCTAAACACATGTAAAATGGTTCTGCTTGAGATGAGGTGACAGAGGAACAGTATAAAATAATTATTTTAGATTTTTCAGAATCAAAAAGATACTGATAAAACGACAACCTGGTGGAATTAGCAGAATATCGTACCAAAGTACAGCCATTAGCCATTCGCACAAATGTCTATCGGTATTCATTTTTCCCCAATGTTATTGAAAACTGGAAAGCACTACATTGCTGAGTGTACAGATGTAAAGGCTTTAAGACATTTTCTTGGGAACTGTGTTACCTTAAAATAGTTGGATGGTGTGTTGATGTCTTGCTTTCTCTTTGTCCTGCCAATGTTGATGATTTCCTTTTTGTTATTGTTGAGAGTTGACAATATTTCAGAGTTTTTATACTCCAATTGTTACTTTTATGTACTCCCTCCCAGTGATGCCCCACAGATGTGAGTTGAAAGTATGCTGAAATAAATAAATATATAAATAACTGAATAAATAAATAAATAAACGAGCGGTTTTTTTTTAAGTAAACACAGATTGGCGGACGTCCTAGCCGCACACCTGCAGGCAATCCTCGGCAGCGCAGAGAGTACACACAGATGTGGTAGTACCGCTTTTTATATTTTTCAGGATGGTAATTTACTACTGCGATGAGTTACTGGAATGGATAGTTTAAAAAATTGACTAATTACTTTCGCAACGAATTTTGATTATTGGCACAGAAAAGACTGATGAAAAAAGAAAGCGAAATTCAGTAGGTAGGTAGTCGTGATATCGTGGAAAAATGAACAGTTTCTGAGAGCTATATATGCTGTGAATGAGTTGTGTTTCATTGATGTCATTCTGCTGAACTAATTTCAAAGTAACGCTCTCGCTTTTCAAAGCTTGCGTTAATGTGCTCTGATTGGTTTGTATTTCGGTCACCTATGAGGTGTAATTCAATTGTTTTTATAAATCACCATAGCACTTAGTCGTGGAAATCAAATAGTTTTAGTGGTGATTTGAGCACGCATCTCCTTCCTTCTCCTCACTCTCATTCCATGTCTCGTGCACCTTCTAGCTGCGCCAATCATCCGCTCGCTTTGTGTTTATTTCAGGCAAAAGAAAAAAAGAAGCACATTTGACCTCGGGGGTTGACGAAAAGGCATAAAATCCTGACAAAGCTCCTGCCCGTTCCTCGAACAACCGAAAACACGACCGAAACGACACAATGCTTAGTGTAAAACTAGCAGTGAAGAAAGAAATCAAAATCAATGAGAGTTGCTACATGCAAGTCACATGTGTATAAGAAGCCTAAAAGATGACCCGAATGGGCTAATCGGTCAATTAATTCCTAACCAATTTCATGTAAGCATACAACGCGTCAGCGCACGAAGTCTAGGCTCGGCGCTGCACCCTATCCCTATGAGGACACAGGGTGCTTAGCTTCGTGCAAGACACGCGTGTTTTCTCTATGGGGAGAGGGTGCGGTCACGTGTTGTAACGCGCACTTGTTGTTAGGGTGTAACGCCAACGACGCACAAGCAGGCGCAAAAAACAACAATGTTGTTAGTTTGGCAAGTGGGAACATAACATGCATATTGGTTTTGAGAGCAACCGGTAGACGAAGTGAGGTGAGAATGATGCATCTTTGTGATCCGCCTTGTCCTTAATCTAATGTTTACGCTCTGCAGAGCCACTATGAATGCATAAAACATCTGCCCCACTCAAGCGTTGAATTTTCCTTGCATTCTTCTCTAAAGCTTTAATTCGTGTTCCGCATTGCCCCCAACTATCTCAACTATCCTCCCTTAAAGGGGCCCTCAAACACTTTCCTGAGTAACCAGGAAATTAATTCACTAGAAACGGTTATTGCCTCACAACGCCACAAAAATTTTAAAAATCCGCCCAGTACGAACACAGACCCAAAGATTTCACACACGCTGTAGTTGCATTCTCTCTTCTCTCGTCCTGACGAAAGCACTGGAAGCTAAGCAGGGAGAGATGGGAGAGGCGAGCGAAAAATGTCGTGCACGCCTCGTGACCTTGAGCACATTTTTTTTCTTAGATTACGCGGCTTTTTCACTGCGATCCTGCACGCACGCATGGACAAGTGGCTGCCTCCCACGGCGATCTTCAGAACGACCAAGCGTGGCATGTTCAAATCACCCAAGGGCTGATAGATGCGCATTCTGCGAGTGATTTTTGAGCGTCTTCCGTCACTTGTCGAGGGAAGATAAAGAATTTTTTAGCTAACTTTGATAAATTACTGTGAATTTCAGGCTGCGTGCTGCGCTATAACAATTGGCTCGCGTGTTCTCGGGAGCCTCTACTACCGATCGGCGACATTTTGTTGCCATGTCCAAAAGGGCTGCAGGGCCCCTTTAATCTAGACTCCATGGCTTCATCCTGGCTGAGAAACTTCCGTTCATTCCATAAGCTGCATATCAATACTAATTTATTCTTTATCTGCTCTAACGAATGTATCCTCTGGTGTCTCCCAGAGTAGTATTTCGGGACCCTTGTTATTCTTAATTTACATCAATTACCTGCAATTTGTATCACCTTTAACGTACGACTCTTTGCTGATGATTACATCTTCTATCACAAGATAACGCTATCATCAGTCGCTCTTCCGGAAGATTTGAATCTCATAACAAATTGGGGCTCACGCTGGAAGGTGACGCTTATTACTGATAAATGCAAGCGAATGACCTTCAGCCTCAAGAAATAATTTTCCTTGTTTAATTAATTTTTAAAAACCTTCTTGTGAAACGCACATCATCTTGTGAATAACTTGGCGTGCATCTTTGATCCTCACTGTCATGGTCAATGCATATTGACAAAATTACAGCGCAGGCCTCCCGCATGGCTACCTCAAACGTAACCTTCACGATGCTCCAACATCAACCGAAGCACTTCCACATCTCACCTTTGTTTCTGCTTGAGTTGAATCAACCTCATCAGTGAGGGTACCTCATCAAGCCTATCTAATAACGCTCTATACCATGTTCAAAACCGTGCCGCGCACATCGTTGCTGAAGATTAAAGCCGAAATTCCAGTATCACTCACATTAAGTCATCGCTATCATTGCCTTCCTTAGATTCCCACCGGATGATTGCCTTGATCCGTCTGTTTCACAAAATAGCATCACGTAACCGCTTCCTCTCACCCAGCAGATAAGTACTTTTGGCCGTTCACACAATAGCTGTTCGTTCAAACGCATTTTCGAACGCACTAAGGCATTTGAAGTATGGAATGGTCTTCCCAACAACTTTGTCAACATTGCTGATCATGTATTGTTTCGTCACGAAGTTGCTACCATTTTTTCATCCCCAGTGACTTAAAATTTCCCTAAATTATGCACAATCCTCATTGGTAGCTGTTGTAAACTTGTTATTGCCATGTGATGTATTCTTACAAACAAGCATATTCATTGACTGCATGTCCTGTTTGCTCTCGCTAAATAATCTATTACAATATTTTTTTCTTTTATGCAAGATAACACGTATTATTGCGTTGTGAAGCTTCAACTAATACGAATATGCACTGTATAATCCCCCTCCTCACACAATACTGCAGCTGAAGCCTGTGAATAATTTCTAAATAAACGAATTATAAATATCAAATAAATAAATAAATAAATAAGTCATATATTTATTTCGCCAAGTGCCACAGTGGGATCCCGGGTGACGTCACGGTGGACGAGAAGCGGACACCTGATGCGCATGATGACATGTACTGTGGCGTCATACGTGTCTGTGTTTCTCTCGTGCCACGACGTGGCGACGAGCCCGGGTCGCAACGCCAGCCAGAGTGGAGCACATCGCGATAATTTCGAGCATTCCGGTCTCCTAGTATACTCATAAATTTAGATTTAGTGCACATACGCTCTGAGTGAAGCATTATTAGGCGGTGATCGCGCATTCGGAAACAGATCACGTTTATAATAAGGGCGAGGTTGGTTCTAAAATTCTTATTTATTTCGCGAGTTTAACTCTCATGAAGCTGGTTGTCATTCGTTATCAGAGTGAGCCAAACCCGAGGCTATGTTCATGCGCAAGGCCTCGTCTGAGGGCAAGCTAAGGCCACAACCAAAAAGAGGAACTGCCCTAACTGTCAAGCACATTCTCTTATTGACTTCACGATACATATATACCATTGTGATTGCCTAGATTTTTGACTGCATTGTCTCAAATTTTCTGCCGCGTTTTGGCTGACCGTTGTCTCGAGAAGAGCAGACAATTTTCATTGACTTACTTCGAAGAGATCCACTTTTTTGCCGAATATGTCGAACGAAGTGGCCACGCGGGCACTCCGCGGGTAGTACGAGTCTGGTGTGTAGACAACGTCACCGTCCAGCTCGAAGCCCGTGTCCAGTGGGTCAAAAAACATCCGGTAGTGGACGTTGCGTGAAAACTTGCGGAAGTCCAGCTGGAAGCGCTTCCTCAGTGAGAGGTCATTGGCAATGACCCGGTACTCAGCCTGGTAAGCAGACGGTTCACGGGCCAGGTTACGAATGTGGGAGTACACGAACGATCCGACTGCAAAAGACCATTTTGAAGAAAACCAAAGGCCACATTATGGACCACAGTGTACACGGGACTGGAATGCTGCCCTGCTGAGGCAGCAGTGATCTATCGCTAGGGGTGCGATATCACTTAGCAGATAAAAAAAAATATGCTTTGAGGAAGTTATGAGCAGAGTTGTAACAATAAAAATGGAATGCAGCATTAAACACGAGGAAAACATCGCGAAGCTTTTTTTTTTTGTAGCACAAGGAAAGTCCTTTGATTTGTACAAGGTGCATTTCAAAATTTGCTAACAGGGCATAAAAGAAATAGGAAAAGGACAAGACAACATAAGTAAAGAGCGCTGACTTCCAACTAGATGCTTATATTGATAAAAAGTGCATTTATACCATGCAAAGAAGTGGGTAGACCAACAAAGAATAAGAAAGAAAAGAAACAGGAAAATATGTACAGTTGCGGCGAGCATTGAATCATCATTTCACTTTGTTTGAGAATATCACCAAACGTTCCATGAAACCCAGTCAGGTAATCAATTTCTGATTTAAAAACGCAACATATGGTGTGCTGACGCGCTTATCACCTAGCTTATCTATCAAATCTCTTTCGAGAACTTCACGAGTTAGCTGAACTTTATGTTGTGCCATCAAATTGCTCTGCTTGTTCAAGGTGGTCTGGTTACGTGTACAGACTAGAGCAGAAAAAAAGCAAGATTGTTTCAGTGTTTGATTCTTCCAATTCTAAGCTCGTTACACACAGTATCGTTTCTTCATTTGTTAATGACTTGAACAAATGGTGCGCTCACCGGCTACGACGTAGTTTTGATGACCAGGTTATAGTCACCTTCGAGATTTGGTGTGTGCGCGTGCAAGTGTCAGTTTTTGCAGATATTGGACTCAACGTGGCAAAACAAGGTGCTTACATCAACCGGCTGAAATCACGAGACTTTGCAGAGAATAAGTCTGCTAGCCTCTAAATCTGCTCCGTGTCTAGAAATGGGGCAGAAAGGGCGGCAATAGATGCTGTTTTCAGTGCACCCGACAGGCTTGCACAAATGTGCAGGGCGCTTAATGAAAGGTACAAGAAATTGGTGCACACTGAGAAAACACAGCGACAGCTTTGTACTGTGAGCTGTAAATGAGGTCTGTGCAATTGCTTTGACTTGAGGCGTGTCGTAGATAAGCTTAACTGGAGGATACCTAAACGCCCAATCGGAAGAGCATAAGTAGGACACCGTAGTTCCAGACATGTACTTATTCGTCAGAACAGAGGTCCCAAACTCACGCCATCTAGCAGACCGCAGTCAAAAAATTTGGTCCCGCATGCGCAAGAGCAGTATTGCGCGAACAGGATGGGAATGGTGCTCAACAGAATGACACCTAACGCTACCATTGGGAAAAACATATTCTTCATAGTTGATATCTGGATGATTTCTAAGGAAATTCAGCGTCAGGATTAGAGACGAAGAGATACCAAACTCCAGAATGGTTCAAGTCGGGACGGTGAATGTGAAACCTAAATATAAATTTATTTCTACGATTTGATATTAACACGAAGAGACAACATTGAAGGCCACGGATGAGAAAGGCCTCGTCTCTACAGCTAACTGGAAGAAAGCTTTATTAATCGCTTAGAGCGAGCTCACAGTATGATTTGACATCTACATGTGTTTTATTCCAAGTGACGCCACGGCCCGCGAGTTTGAGACCTGTGCGTTAGAAGGGCCAGAGATGTCCATCTCTACTTAGAAGCGCCAGAATCACGTCCAAATCAACCGGTGAGCTAACAAGAGAGATGCTCAGAGAGAAAAAAAAACGCCAGGCCTGTGACCCGTAGGAACTCTCTAATATAAGTACGCTTGCAACGTAACCACTACTCCAATAATTGATTTGGTGGCTAAGTACGGTAGAGAAGAATGCCTGAGCCTTTTGTAATGAATTCGAAGCATTCAACGACCCACTAGCAACGCAATTCATATTTCTTAGAGAACCAGTTTCGTACGCCTAGTAAATCTGCCCATATATTGACAAGTACAAGTGTTAGTTCGCCCTATTTGTGCAATCTATTAAGCGATCATTTTCATCTAATCCCTTGTGTTTCATGGCGCGTTTTTACTGCAATTAGAAACCAACTAGCTCGAAGGTACGTGTCCATAAAATTGAACTTTGTCTTTGTGAGACCTGAAAAACATATCGCTCTTGACGAAAGCATTCATAAAAACAATCAACTCAGTTAGCTGAAAATTGAAGCTCATCGTTGTTCACAGGTGGACGAACAATTGTTCTCAGCGGCTATTTAAAGTATCTCAGTAAACAAGCGTACTGGCTGAAGTGCACTGAAAAAAGCCAGTGTAATGACAGACACACGCAAGCCACAGTGAAAATGAGCACAACGTTTCTGTAATACTCTTTTGCAATTATTGGAGCATGTGCGAAATTTGTTAAGACTGTAAATCGTGGTAAATAAAATAGTGCGAATCAGTATTCGCACTTTCAGGTGACCATAAAAGGCAATTATCAGCCCACCATTGTTACCGAACAATGTGGTCAGTTGTCATGCACCAGTAGGCCTATTACCACAACTATTTGCGCAAAAAAATAGATTGGGCTATTTCTAATATGTAAGCTTTGACTGAGCAATATTGTATTTGATTGATTGATTTATTTATTTCATACCAACTGGACCTCATGAAATTGCAGGGAGGAGAGGAAAACAAAATTCAGAGCCTACCCAGAAGCATCAAGACAACATACGTAATCACGTATGCAAGAATGTCATTATTGTAACACGAGAGTGTAATATAAATATGATCTAAAGCATAAATATGTAAGCCATAAGAAAAGATACAAAATTACAAATACACAAGCATGCAGCAGAGCTCGCAAGCAGTAGCATAAGCGATCAAAACTTTAATATAGCAGGAATTACTCTATCAGTGTGATTGATGTGTCTTCAAACGGTGTAATAGGGATCAATAATTTTGAATGAAATGGAAGGCAAGATATTTGACCTAACTGTAGTCTCAACCTTCGGGCGATTCTTGAATCAAAAACATGAGTGTGCAACGCACCTTGCTTGATGGATTCGGTGCGAAGGGTGTCCTTGACAGCGTCGATGACAGGGCTGCTCGCGCAGCGAATGGCGGCCAAGTAGCTGGCGATCCTCAGCTCGACATTCTCGTGCACATTCTGGTAGATGCTCAGCATCTGATTGCGCTGCATGAGAAGCGCTCATTTCAGAGTGACGCAGCACGACATCGAGCAGCACACGTGGCAGAACGTGAATTGACACGGAGAGGCAAGTGAAGAAACAATAATTGGATTTGTGTATATCCGGGGAAACTGTTTACTTTTGTGGTTAGTTCTACACACTGTATACGTTTAATGATTCATTTCTTCAGATGATTCGAGGATATCCCGCTGGACTGCTTTTACGACAGATAATATAGTGTGCGAGTGGTGAGAACGCGATTTCGAACAGTGAAACAAGTGTCACGTGTTGTTGATTAAATAAATGATCAGAAAAGTACTCTCTAGGGTGCGTTGCTTTTAATAACTTATCATTTAGGTTCGCTTATCCCTCGAAAAGTCAATGCTTCATCGAGGCCACATCGAAATCCTGTTGCTATGCATCGCTAAGAGTTACGAAAACCCAGAGTTGCCGTAAAGCCTTCAAGTCGCATATAATTGTGTTCTTACGTTTTTTCACAAAATATCCGAAGGTGATGTTATGGAGCACTGTTAAAAAATTTTCGGCAATAGAATTTTGCTGAAACTGGTGAAACTTATTCTAAATTGACCTTCAAATGCATATTGCAAACGACTTATACTTGATTCTCGGAAATATACGTTTAGTAATATTTAAGCTTTATTTCGGATACATATTCGTTTCCAGCAACCATAGTTCGGTTCCCACTCTGCTGCACGTTTTTTTTTATCATTTATTTTGTTGGCGTCATTCCCGAGTTTATGGCCACGCATATAACAAGATGATTTTTTGCGTGAGCGAAAAATCATCATCCTATATGCCGACACCGACACCAGAATTTCTGCAAAACGCGCTTTTTAACGTTAATATATATGTCAATCACTGAAGAAAACGATAAACACTATAAAAAAGCAAGATGGTAAAAACTAGTATAGCCTCTTACGCGAGTCTTTCAGTGCATGTAAGTCTTCACATGCAGTAATCAGTGAGGTTTCTTAGTTTGCACGAGTCGGTCGAAGAGGCAGCACTTACCGGTATGTCGCAGTCGAAGCGGCGGAAGGCCTGCACGGCGGCCAGTCTAATCTCAACGTCGAGTTGCGGGTTCTGGAAACAGCTGTAGAGGATCTCCTCGGCTCCCTCGGACTGACCAAGGTTACCGAGAGCCTTGAGCACCATCAGCGTCTGCGCAAAAAACGAGAACTAATGAACCTACTCTTGTCTGTTCCCGCCCTCTATATCTGAAGCAGTCTAACTGTGAACGAAGACTGGCTGTAGCCACACAACGTGCATATATGTTGCCAACTGGATTATTGCTATACCGCAATACATTTTCGTCATAGTTAAACCTACGAGACAGATACTCATCAAGCCGTTCAAGAACTATTCGATGCGATATGTTTGATTGTCAGCATCGAAGCATTAGGTGGTATGCTTTCGGGGACATCCCCAATGTCAGGATGTTTTGTAGCACCTTTTACGTATGCAGTTTTTTTCTTATGCCGTAATTTCTTGTTACAAGTGAGTTTATATATGTCATGATCGGTTAACTGTCTATTGGAAACCTGGCAGACAGTGTCATTGTGATGACTGCTTTTATTTTAAATTGTTTACTGCCCTCATGACAACTTTCACCCAGTGGACCTCTCTAGGACCTGCATCTTTCTGGAAAATGAAATCACTTGATTCGACTTCATTTCAATTGAAAGAGAGGCTATAAAAGCAAGGCATGGCTGCTGTAAGGAAGTGGACTTAATATTGCAATATGGTATTTTGAAGGAGTCGCGCAGAAGGGTCTGCAGTCACGCTGTAGCTGTGAAATAGAAGTTGGGCACTTGATTCATCCAGCAGTCACCATTGACATGATCCCAGATAAAGCATAATAATATCGTAATTGTTGTGGTTTACCTTCACAAAACCAGTATATATTCATTAGAGACAGTGTTGTGGAGGACTGCATGAATTTAGACCACTTGCGGTTCTTTAACGTGCACCTAAATCTTAGCACACGAGCCTCAAGCATCTTTACCTCCACAGCAAATGTGGCCACCACAGCCAGGATTTGATCCCGCAGGCTGCAGCAGCCGGGTGCCACAAGACCATCGTGACGGGCTTCCGGACAATGTAAGTGCCGCATGCAAGCTATATCGGCTCACCGTGCGGTCGTCGCGGGCGTAGCAGTTCTCGCCGAGGGTCAGGTACAAAGCGCGGACGAGCTCCTTGATGGGTCGCTCCGAGCCGCAGTGGGCGTGGTTGCGGCAATAGGTGTACGCCATCGTCGACACACCGAGGTAGGCCTGCGATCGCTCCGTCTTCAGCAGAGGCTGCGAACGAGGTCATGGCTTGTTACTTCGGATAGCGCGTATTCATACTTTCATCACTCTAGGTTACCTGCGATACACCAGTTCTCCTCGATTGCGTTTTCTCCAAAATGTTGCAATAAACAAACACTGGTCTCACCTAAGTGCATTTTACGTTCAAATGAATGTCGGAATTTTATTTTATGTTCTGAAGAAATAAAGTAGTGAATAACTATGCTAACAGTGTTCTGATTTTCATATTTAATGATAGAAAGTTATAATAGCCCCACGAGTAGTCGTATGTCGACGACCTTGTTCCAAACTAGACGGAGAGCTCCCTAGTTTGAATCCAAAACAAAAAGTGTGACGATATCGCATGCAGATGGTCAAGTGTCTGCAAAAAAAAAATGCTGTGATTGAACGCACTTTAGTCAAGTTTGTCGAGCGACAGCGCTTACTTCGTCAGCGCTTACGTCAATGAATGACGAAGGTATGTGACTGGTGCAAACATGATAATCATGAGATGTGTGTCATGTGAGGACATGGCTACATGCCACAGTCCAGGCACCAATACGTTTCGACGTGTCGCGGTGCGCGTGCTCGCCGGCGTTCATTTCATTGCGTCACGCCGGCGTTGCCACGCCAGGCACCGGTCCTGCCATATACTAGCAGGTGCTCGCGGCGCTGCGTTGCTTTGGCGCATGCGCGTTTCAGCACGTCCAGCGTCCCTACGTCACAAAAAGAGGGAGACGCAGTGTTGTCTGGGTAACGCATCGGCACGAAATGCAGCATGTCGCATTTCGCACCGGTTGCCGTCGGGCCACGCCGACGGACGCCGCGTTTTGCTAACGTAGCGTCGCTGTTGTCAGCGTGCGCGCGCGTCAACGCTACATTGGAGTATATTGAGCCCTTCATGATGTGCTGGCGGCCATTTTATAGCAAGGTTAGTGTTAGTTTACGTCAATGCATGATGAAATATATGACTGGTGCAAGCATGATAATCCTGACACACGTGTCATGTAAAAACATGAAAACATAGCATGTTCATAGCATGCTCGCGGGTGTTTCACTAATTCCGCATATACTGAATCTGGTATCACATGACGTAAATAGATGACGAAGGTAAACTACAAATTCAAACATGATAATCATGACACGGAAGTGATCTACGGCATCATTTACCACCACCTCGTAATTTTGGGCTGATTTTAAAGTGGCATATCAACCTTTCTCATTCGTGCTTCGCATACCGTCGATTCCCACACTACGTTGGATCTGCTAATTTTTTTCAAGACCAGGCCTCATTGAGGCATAAAAGTTCACCACCTGTGTGGATGGTGTTGCTCTGTTGACAACTCAGTGGTCTGCTTCTTTCTAAGTCCTATTTCCTTGATATTTTGCCCTTAACATCGAGCATCCTCATGAAATGGCGTTGACATTGGAATTTGTTATGAGGTAAGAGCTTGTCCCCATTATCACTTCAGATATATATTCACGTTAACCTGTTGCATTTTTAGCAGTCACACATATTTTATAGGAACATAGCTTGTTGGCTGTTTTAAAAGAGCTGTTTTTATGCTTTTACCGAAGGTAAAGAAAAAAGCATCAGAAAATGTGGTTTCTAGTGATTTTTCATCATTACAGACTAAGAAAAAATAGATAGTTTTAGGAGCTGTTGCAAATAGTTTTGGTGTTGTTTTCGCACCATATTGCCATATTGCAAACTGAGATATCTTGGACAAAGTGAGGTTTTCGTAACATAAAGTTTAAAACCCCTTGAACATAGTTAACAATATTTCTGGATATTAACAATATTTCTGGATATTCAGAATACCGTGCAGTTGTTGTTTCGAAGCTTGCCAAGTGCAAGCTTGCCAAGCAGCGAAAAACAACAGGCACAAGCTGGCAGCCGATGTGGCCTGGCACTGAGTTCTCATATGGCTTATGACATGCTGGTATCAAATAACTTGTCTGTAATGGTACTTGCCTTCATTCAGGCTTTCAATTAAAAGTGGGAAGATGAAGAAGATTGAGCCTTGTAGGACCCTCGCATGCAGAGTCAGACGCATGTCTTAGGCAATGCATTCGCAATCGTTTGGCTTGGTTAAAGCAAGGCTTTACGTCCGCATCTGGCTGGACTTCTCGTAATGTTTTAGATTGCAAGTGCATGCTAATAGGTATGTGTGAGATAACGGGCGCAAATGAAGTATATGGCGAGTACTTTTAAAAGAGTATGGACTAGAGCAGCTACAAGGTGGGAAGGTTTAACGCTCTCTTGTCGAAGGCGCGGACGCGCCCTTTCGGTGGCTTGCTCGCCCTCGCAAAGCGAAAGGGTGGTCATGATGAGCGCCACGCAGAAGCTGGGACGAAGGGGAGTCATCTTGGTCTTCCCGCCTAAACGAAGAAAGAGGGCCGCCTCGGTGGAGCTTCTGCGAAGAGAGTGTAGGAGAGTGTAGGCGTAGAGCGTCACCACTCGTTCTCTCACTGTTCGCTCTCTCTCCTCCCTGCGGCCCACTCTCCCGTCCGCTTACTCGTACGTATAGGTAGATGGCGTGAAGCGGTCGCCTCACTCTCGACCGTTCACTTGCTGATGAATTAGTAAACAAATTTTTCCTGTACAATTTCTCGTCTTGTGATTAATCCACGCCATTAAAACTACCACGTCGTGTACACTCGACGCAAGAAATGCATGCGCATTTCCTCACGATTCCCTTCGGGGGAAGTGGGGGTTCTTTCTCTGCTCGCGGAGTTTCACGACAAAGGACTCGTCAGTGCTATGCCCAATTTCAGGACGTCTTTAGGACGCTCGAGCAGAAGCAAAGGAAACAACTCTGTGCACCGAAGCGAGCGCTGTTTCGTCACCTCGAGAGTTGTTGCTACGTGGTTAGAGCTAAGCCAGCTGCCTCGCGGCTAAGTCCGTGGTACGGAGGGCATAACTCTAACCTTATCGAGATTTTTAGTCCCATGGCAATGCAATCTTTGTTTCTTTTTTTTTTGCACGACGGGAAAGTTCCTTCATGACAGCACGCATCTACTATTGCCAGCTTGCACAACAAAAAACAATCATATGTTTTTCGTTGCCTACAACTTAGAACATCGACTGAGTCCCAGGCTTCATTTCCCAGTCCATATAGATTATTTCCAATATTGACCGTATACAAGAATCAAGCTTAATTCGACAATACCATCGTACACGGCAATGTCGCGAACTTCAGAAATGTATTTAGCGTCATCTCTGGCATCGTTGTCATCTGCTCCACATCGTAAATGTGAATAACAAACTTTTCTCCTTTGATTACTTTCGCTTTTCGTAGTTTCAGTAAAGCTAGGAGATTCTCTTCAAGCGGTATATTGCGTGGCGCTGCAAATGCAGCGCAAGTGAAGTGCAAAAGCTGTGCGCGTTCTCGTAAGCAAGCGGTAGCACGGCAAACAGGCGTATATTTAGTTTTCTCTTTTTCTGCCAGAAATAGCGCTACCTGTCCAGAGATATAGCGCCACTAGGAGACTCGTATAAGCTTGGGATTGGTATATGAAGAGGGTGGCGCGATGCGATCAGTCCACACGTCTCGTGCTGGCGCATTGTGGTGCGTACGCAGCGGTAAATCCAGAGGGTGGATAAAGGTGGTGTCCCCCCCCCCCCCCCAAACCTTTGTCAACAACACCGCCCCTCGATCACTTCAGTGCTTGTTGACCTCCTATCACTGATAAGACTAATGAGTGAAACCACTAGGAGGACACATTAACAGTGTTTATGTTATGAAGCGGTTTTTTTAGTAGAAAAAGTATTGACCACGCCCCACCTCTCTCTTTGGCGTTACTTCAGGTGACCGCCACACAACAATGTGTGGGTAGAGATCCACCCTTGTGCATACGTGTACAGCAAATTTTCAAAGACGCGTCCATCAGTTGTGTGGGTCCCTCACTTTCGCATAATCACCGAGTTTTTTCGCCTAGGTGTACAAAGCGCGAATATCGAGTAGAGTGCACTCACCAATGCATGCTCAATCATTTCCGACGTAGGCTTGGACACGAACGCCAGAGATGTGAGCCATACGTCAGCGTCAACACCAGCGACCTGTCCTGAGATCATGGCTTTGGTCATCATGCGGATGGCGGCTGGGCTTCCGGCAGCTGGCAGGGCGTCCGAGAGAAACTTTCTGTAACACAGGTGCAGGTGTTTTATCAAAAGCTTCCCAAGCTGCTCGAAATACAGTCTTTACACTGCACCAAGCACAAGCGCACATACGCACGCACACACACGCCACCGATGTCCGAAATCTTATTGGAAACATCACTACTTTTTCATGGCAGTTCAGTTCTCTGCTTAATGTCTCAAACACGATAATGCACCAGAGCATTGTATTATTAGAATCTTCTCAACAGGTTTGCTTATATATGTTAACGCACTACAAGCCTACAGAGTCATCGTAAAAAAAAAACATGAACTTTTATAATAGGATGTAGCTATCCGCACTACACCGAAGTTCAGGTGAAGATACCGGCTTGAAAAAAAAATTTTGTCCCGACACAAGTCTTTGAATGAAGACAAATGCCTCACCGGGAAATGCGGCATCAGCATGAGACCGAATGCCATGTGAGCCAGCGTTTCAATGATAAACTTTGTCAGGGCCTAAACCAATCTAGTGAAAAGCTTGGCCCACATGACGCCACGGTTGAAGGATATTTCATGGTGCTGCAGTCGATGTTCGGGCGTAAAACCTTGCGGGAAAAAACACGGTGTTGCCGAATCAACTTTGTTGTAAGTCAGCATTGTTGTTTGCGTCCTCCTTTTTAGGGGCGAAGCTTCTTAAGGCGTGGGTCGTGCGTCTTCCGTATGTATCGGCCGCCCCTCATTTTAGTCCTTGTAATGTTTGCTGGACGGCGGTACTTGTATGTGATGAATATATGATGAAAAGATGTGAGATGGCGGTACTTGGAGTGTTCACTAGAAAAACGAATGGATGGATGGACATACAGACATGGGGACAGACAGACAGACAGACAGACAGACAGACAGACAGACAGACAGACAGACAGACAGACAGACAGACAGACAGACAGACAGACAGACAGACAGACAGACAGACAGACAGACAGACAGACAGACAGACAGACAGATGGATGGATGGACGCAGCCAGAAGATGATTCACGGGTTGTTGATAGGGCCCTTCGAAGCTTTGCCCCACTCATCATCATTCACACCATTAATATGCTGTAAATTTTGAATGCTTCGTGATTCGCGCTCTATAGTTTTCGATAGTTTATGCTATTGGTTCGTATCAAATGATTTAGCTCAGTCATTTGCATTCTCATCGTATGTAAACAATGTGGGATGCTGCACGAGTACTTACTTAGCTTTGGGAGACATGCTTTCCGCTCTGCGAAACAGGGATTCCAAGTCAGCGGTGGTGAGTTTGCGCAGGCTGAACACGAGTTCAGTGAACAGTCCAGGAGTGGAAGACTGGACAGCATCTGCAGCTGAATCAGCGATGGCTTGCAGCGCGTTCTCGGCGCGCTGCAGAGAACTAGAAGACTCTTCGGTATCGTAGTCGTGGTCAAACAGGAGGTCAGTTTCAGTTTCCGACGTGTACGCTGCGTTAAAACAATCGAAATAGTGTAAGAACCATATGAACTCAAGTGCTCCACTTTAAGACAAAACGTCATGTGGTAATGACGAGCTATTTCGCACACGTGGAATGCTGTCGATTAAACATTACAGCAATAAAAAAAGAACACGTAAGATAGCTCCGTACTGTGTATTACAAACAGGCCGTGATAACCGAGTGTGTGCCGATTAGGATACATACCCGAAATCGGAGGCTAAAAGCTAGCATATATGTTTGAAAACTTGGATTCAGAAGTGGTTTAAAATATCCGACTACATTGGTTGAGTTCACTTTCAACCGTGTCATTTTGTGTCTCGTAACACGTTGAGAAGAGGAAGATGAACGTCCGGTTTCCCCGCAAAATCTCCAGTGAGGTGGAACTGTGTTGTTAAACGAATGATTCGAGCAGAGGTGCAGTCGCAGCTGGACAATTTCACTGCGCTCTAATTTCTCATTATCTCATTAGGAAGTATCACAGTCATCGGAGACGCTTTTTTTCTTCCATTCCTTGGCGCATGGGTCTCAGCTGCTCTCTCTGAATAGTGACACCTATTGATCCCACAATAACACCAGAACGAACCGCGACAAGCGTAGCGCGTTCTTTACGTGTAGCGTGCAAGTTCTTTCTACCTTCAATTTTCATACCTTCGTGGGAGAATACCACGCAGTTCACATGTTTTACGCTGCAATAAAAGGTGTTCACGAGACATATCTTCTATGCAGGATAGGAGGTTCTGCGCGCTTAAACCAATTGTGCAGTAATTATAGCGCCGTGACGTAAAGGAACCCGTGTGGCAATAATTTCTGTGTCGTTGTCAGCGTCGGCGTCGTTAGTTATGAATGAAAAATCACTGTTGTCCTCGCAAATTGAAATAAACAGTTTGTTTTTCTTTTCAAGCGTCCACCGTATTAAGACTTTTCGAGTAGCAGTGCGATGTTTTCCCTCTAAACTATGCCAGTGCTTGACGCTGTTATGGCAAAAAGAAAAACAAATACACTTTTTTCTGTTCAAGGGAACCATGTTTATATGCGAAGCAGAGGGCGCTGACAATTACACTGGTGGCGACGTTGACGCTGACACTCATCGAGGCGTTGCGCAGAAGAGAAACCTAGGGAGGCGCAAACCACGCAGTGATGAACCGAGGTTTCCCACTGGAACATGCCAATCGCTGCTAATGGGCAATTAGATACAGAATACTACGATTCCACACAGACACCCGCCGATCGCTTCTAGTTAGCGCGCATGCGGCGAATTCACCACCCACAGCAGAAATATTTTACTGTTACTCCAAAGAAGGTCAAGATCCAGTGCCATTATATGGGGTGGCCCGTGAACGGTTCTGCAGCAAGAGTAGTCGGTTTTTCAATAAATAAACTCGCTAGCAGACTCTTCTTGCATCGGCATTGCGAGGTGAGAGGGGGAGAGGTTGCGCATGCGCAATGGCAATGTAGACGCCGCGGGGGGAATGCCTAGAGGAGAGAGAAAGGGGAACGAGCATTGGTTAGCAGATGCCCAGTGCGTCGGCTTTGTGAAGCGGGAGAAATGGGAGCATAGGAAAGGAGAGAGAGGGGGAGTGGTTGGGCATGCGCAGTAAGGGTGGTCACACCGCACGCCTGATTGAACTCGACCCTTAGCTGCTTTGCGCCTTTAAAATAGCCTATATTAAAAAGTGAGGACTCTGATTCATATATGTAATATTTTATCTTAGGCGGATAGTAGGGCTTCGGGTGTCACACCGAGTGAATTGCGCAGCGAGTGGTTGTTGTAAAGGCCCACCAAATGCAAAGCGTTCTGGTGTAATTGAGTGCCATGATCAGCAAGAGCATCACCAAAGTGCAGCCATACGGACGTGTAATGAGGCTCATTCGCAAAACAAATAATTGGGGCGTAGTGTGCACTTCGCAACTACTCTTTCAGCAGGCCTGCATTCAAGAATGATTTCCAACGGCTAATGATAAGTGCACGCGGATTCTTTTTCTTGAGGAATAATTGGGGGTGTCCCCTCAAAGCCTCACTAGTTTGTCTAACCTAAAAAATAAGATGCAAATGAACTCAAAAAGTGGCATGGAAGTGATAGGGTTTGTCTAGTTGGCTTCTTATTTCTCCTTTTAACAAGCGTGAACGAAAATTTTTTTTTAGTTTGGCTAGTTGGTGGACCATTGTGTACCAACTAACCCCGTTTGCCATCTTCCTGAACAAAAACACAAGACACCGGAGCAAGTTGAAAAGGATAAGTGTTTCGTGCGAGTCAGTCCAGACCAATAATGCTACGTATGTGAACGTGCATACGCTTCTATATTGCTGCATGGCAATAACACTGATTCAGTAGCAAATATGAAACATTCTGAACATGATCGGAAAACATGCTTCCATAATAACGTTTCAGGGATGCGAAAGCAATCATGTTTTGAGTCGTAGTGCTTACCAGCATTACCTAGGTGTGTATTGTGGAATACAGATATACAGGCTATGGCTATGAGCAAGTGGCTAGCTACATCTGCTGAGTCAGCCACTTTCGGCGGCAAAAGCCGACAATTTCGGCTCCGTGGTCCTGTCGTCAGTGGTGTCGGGTACTTTTCTTCTAGGGCCATCCTCTGCGTGGTGGGAACGCCTCGCCACCCTTCGACTGTTGCCGACCAAACGCACGCCCTTGGTTGACAAAAGAGCCGTTTTTTTTGCCCTTTCAAATTCATAAACTCCTTTCGAATAAAAGAACTAACGAGATTTTCATGTCTTGCATGATATCATGATATAATTGATCTATTGTACAAGATTTCCCCTGCCCAATTCTAAATACATCTTCGAGCTTATCTTGATGCCGGAACACGGATACTCAAAATTACTAACGCGATACTGTGCAACTTTAGTATCGGGCACTATCTGCATAGTTGCGTTAGCGCTTAGTTAAGTTATATAATGCAAGTGAAGATCATAAAAACATTGCACCACTATTCTGAGATTCCACAGTGATGGTGGTCGCATTTCGTTAAAGATAAAAAGCCCGAGGTCCACGTCAGTACATGTTAAGGAACACCGGATTGTCGAACCTTTCAGAGCCCTCGACTACGGCGTCTCTCGCAATTATATTTATTTATTTATTAATTTATTTATTTACACTGTTAGCCAGAGGCCAATACAGGGTGGAGTACTGAAATACTTTTCACACATTGTTCAAAGATGCAAGCAATACACAGTGGATCAAAACAGACAACGCATCTGGCAGCTTTAAACAAAAATACACCATACAAACCATACAAATCGTGATGCAAATGGAAAGGAAATCTAACCAAAAGTACAAGGCACAGAAGTATTCAAGTTTTACGCCGTAGTGACCAACATTGAGCAGACAGCAACACAATTGCGCACACTACACTCAACATACACGGTGCCACATGCTTCCAAATTCTAATAATGAAAATCAGGAACTTTTTATCAGTACCTCGTGAGTGTTATTTCCACGCAACAGCATACAAGCGTATGCATGTTCATATATGTCGCGTTATTAGTCCGAACGGACTTGCACAAAACACTTATCATTTTCAACTTCCTTCGGTGTTTGGTCTCTTCGTTCAGCAAGATGGCAAATTGAGCTAGTTGGTGCACATTTGCCCACCAGCACATGTATCAAGGTTTCAAGACGTAAAACATAGATGCCTGCAATCAACATGACCCGCCGTGACTCTGCACATAAAATCTCACCTGGGCGGCGTGCTTGCGACCTCCGCTGACTGCGCAAGTTTAGTCTCTGCGTGACGTCAGTGCGAGCGCCATTATCGCTCTTGGAGAAGGGACGCACCACGTGTGACTCCTTGCACTCAACGCTGTCAACGAGGCCATTCTGGAACACCTGCTTGCACTCTTGGCGACCCTTGACCACGGGCGCCGACCTCAGGTTCTGCGATAAAACGCAGCAGGCAAGTTGGCTCCTGGTTCTGCAACCGCGATATGCTACGCGCCCGTGTTTAGGCATTGAGAAAAACGTGTCGTACCCAAGATAATGTTTCAGGCAACCGCGCTGCGTTGTATTACCAAGCGTGTTTTATTAACGCGATAGAATTTTATGCTGGGTTCAAACACGAGTTCAGTGACGCGTTTCTGTCACGGATATGACGTTGTAGAAAGAATGATGCCTATTGAGAAAGAAAAAAAAAGCCTTCAAAAAACACGCCGCTATGTGTCTCACTTTTGGATTAACGGCTTGTGGCGGAAAGCGCCCGGTGCTATATTGACTGAACTGTCAACGCAGTAGCAAGCCTCCTTACAAACACACCTTATATCTCTCACACATTCTCTCTCGTAGGGTGCACTTTGAGGGTGACGCGTGCTGGTGCCGCGGTGTGTAAGCAGTGAAAAGAAGTAATGTGGCATGACACTTAGTAGCAGTGATTGAGAACAATTCGTCGATGGCAGAGTTAAAAGATGGCCTTGGATATGGCGCGCTAATCTAGGAGGTCATGGTTGAAACGTCTTCACAGCATCAACAAACGCTGGCCACGCTGGCATTGGTGAGTCGACCTGGAAGCAGTTATGTGTCATTCTACATATGTTCTTTGCCTTTCGCTTCGTGTTAGCATGCGACTGCTTGTTGTCGGAGTAGGGCAGCTTCCAGAGCCACCGACGGTGTTTCGCCGCCGACTGCTACGAGTGCGATAGCACCGATCTATATAATTTCAGCAGTAAGCGCTGCAGAAAGGCAGTGATGCATATGGGCGAATGCGGTGCTTTTCGTGAGCTAAACGGAAGCCAGCGGGACCCAGAACGCGTGCACGCGTTTGCGGCTAAAGCTACGAATCTCCCTGTGTTGCTAAAGCATGGTGGGGTCGTGTATGCATGAAAACATGATTAGGTTACCGCATCACTCGGGAGCGCGTGCCGCCATTTGCTTCCTTTATTTATGGCGCTTTGAAGAATTGCACATTGGCTGTGTTTATTACGTGCCTGCTGGTGTCATCTTTGAGCGCCATTCTGGATACGCCGTGTCGACGTATAGGTTAAAGAGTTCAATTACCACAACGCTAAATCATGATCATGGGTGTTAGTAATCGAGATGAAGATGTGCCGCTGGGTGTAAAGATGGGTGCATCTACGCGAAAAGGTGCTATATAGCTATCAAACAATAGATATTTTACAAACACTCACAGTAACTACACAATAAGGACTACATCTGGGAGATACTTCCACTTTCGTGTCATACCGATTTCTGATCTTGCTCAATTTTATTAAAATAGGCCCCGCATTGTTTAGGTTTTCATTGGAAACTGTACTCCTTGAATGGATGTTTCAGTCGAGAGTAAGAAATCTGTTGCCATTGGTAGCATATGAGCACCATCGAGCCATAACCACCAATACGTGTTAAAACGCGCCAGTGCGTCGCGTGTAGAATCAGCGCATTACGTGAAATCGCGAATACTTTTTCTACGGAAAGAGCGCGTGGTGCCGAATCTAAAAGTCGCAAGGTGATGCGTTGTAACACGTACATAAAGTTATGGCTTTACGGTGTTCCTTTGTGCACTAATTACCACGAGTTTCTTATTCTCGACTGAATTATAATTCAAAAAGTATACTTTCGAATGGAAGCTGAGTAGATGTTGTGCCTATTTTATTTAAATTAGACAAGATCAATTTTAAAGCAATTGGCATTCACTAAGAACTCCTCGTGAATAACGCAATTCCCGTATCCACTGCCAGGAGACAACATAAACAAACGCAATTGAACCACTAAAAAATGTCCGATATAAAAAAAGGGCCGCCAGTAAGTGTGGCGCTGTGTTTAAACGAATAAATTTCAGTTGATTGGCCTCCCTTAACGCGGCAGGTATTCATGTGCGACGATTGGACCTTTTGTGTAAGACTATATTTTGCTGTTTAGTTTTAAAAATGAAAAAAACAGATTAAAGTTTGCGTTTGTCCCTTTCTCGTCCACATTTGTTAGCACTCTGCCATATTTAGAAGCTGTGTTTCCATCCTGACACTTCTTACAAAGGGCCCTGTAAGCGATGTGGGACTAGAAGAATACACCACTTATAGTATAGCGCCGTGAGCCTTCCAGTTATCGAGTGTGGCCAATGTTCTCGTGAATACTTTTGCAAGAAGGCATTGACAAATGAAACCTACAGATGCACGCGAAATAGTAATTCGAAGATTAGGAGCACCATTCGCATTTTTTTTGCGCATACGAGTCCTAATGACCGATATGCTGCGCTCTTACGCAATATTTCGTGATGTGACGGCACACTGCTAATGAGTTAACGCATGGAGTCTCATCGAAGTGTTTGCGATGCGGTCTTACGTGATCCATTGACGATGCCTGCAGCGCAGTGATGGCACTCTCGCGTTCTTTGCACTGAGACAAGTCCTTGATACGGCGAATGCTCATTGAGGACCATCCCTTTGGTAGCGTCTCGTAGATCGTGGGGCACCTGCCAGCGATGTCAAGCTACAAAAAAAGAAGTGTTTTATGAAAACAAAGCGAAATGCGCCACGATTTAATTCAGGCATAACCAGGATTTCGGGACATGTGGAACTAGCAACATCTTTCATTGCTGACAGCGGTAGTCTTGGACAAAAAAATAATGTCTGATTGAAAAATGATTTTTGGTAATGTGCAGCAGAGACCATCACCCTTCTCGTTCAGCTACAGCATCGAGCTCCGTATGTGTATTATGTATGTTTATTGTTCCCCTTATAGCCCCGCCGCAGTGGTCTAGTGGCTAAGGTACTCGGCTACTGACCCGCAAGTCGCGGGTTCGAATCCCGGCTGCGGCGGCTGCATTTCCGATGGAGGCGGAAATGGTGTAGGTCCGTGTGCTCAGATTTGGGTGCACGTTAAAGAACCCCAGGTGGTCGAAATTTCCGGAGCCCTCCACTACGGCGTCTCTCATAATCATATGGTGGTTTTGGGACGTTAAACCTTACATATCAATGTTCCCCTTATATTCGCAATGGGCTGTGTTTAATTTTCCTAGGAAACTACATGCTTTGTAATGTGATACTACAGTTTCACTTGAATGCTTAATACTTCTGCGTATATTCGTCTTCGATAATTGGCCTTTTTCATTTGGTACTATTTATTTTTTAGCTACATCCTATTCAGTTAAGGCATTGCTGCAGCCGTGAGATGGCGCCACGAACAGGTGTCCCGAAATCCTGGGAATGAGGGCTTTGGTCTGCGTGCGATATCTGCCAGGTGCACGATGAACGAAAGACAGACGAACAGTGGGGCCACAAACCAGGTTCAGCACTGGTACATACGTCGTCATCCGTCGTGCTGTTTAACCTTTCAAATTTACGAACCAAGACTTGACGAAAGTTGATAGCTTTCACACGTCCACGAAGAGAAGAACACTATCCATGATAATGGGCTTCTTGATGCTGATCATATAAATGTTCAGCAGTGGCCGAATTATTCATGTCAGTGGAACTATTGCACCTACCCGAAGACTTGGTACTATTGCACCCGCCGAGGAACTTACTGAGTCTGATGTAACGGTGGCTACAACGACATCGAGAATAACGTCAAGTCTCAACTGTTATTGCTGCTTCTGCCTTGTTCGCCATTAGCCCATAGGACTGCTGACAGAGAAGAACGCGCTCATCCTCAGTTGTGCTCTCTCTCCGCAGCCTTCAGCTGATTAGCCGTTGCACTTTCACACCTAAGCGCTCACCTCAGTCACGTCCTCGCTGACTTCCAGCTCCTTCATGCTGTTCTGGAGCAGCGACAGGATGGCCTTTTTGATGTTCAAAGCCCTCGGTGTCTCACCCAGCGCGGGGCAGAGGTTGTCCACGCGCCCGTCCTGGTACGAGAAGCGCAGCGGATAGCGTTCCAGCACATCCCTCAGTTCCGCCATGCTCGGAGATGGTCTCCGCTGTCCAGGTCGTGCGGGGTCTTCTTCCTCCAGGCTGAAGCCCCGAACCTGCGTCACGGTAAACAGCCTTGAAAGATAAAACCCGCCACAGTCATCTAGAGGTTACGATAGTATACTGCTGACCCTAAGGTGGCAGGATTGAATGCAGGCCGCCACAGCCACGTTTTCGTTCGAGAAGAAAATAGTTAAGGCCCGTGTGTCTAAATTTTGGAGCGCGTTAAAATCCTGAGGGTTCTTAATTTCCGGACAACCCAACTCTAGCGTATGTCTTAATTATATCGTGAGTGTGGGATGTTAAACCCTAATAATTAACGATGTTGCTTGCAACCTTGAAAGAAACGCGAAAAATGCATATCCACTTTCACGACGGATCATCGACACTAAGCAAACCTCGAATGTAAACAATCTAAATGCGACAATATGGATGGAAAGAGGAAGATGTTGATATTGCCATTTCGGGAAGGATATGCAACGTTGTCGTGGCCTACGCAGCGGAACACAAAGACTTCGTGTGGACTAGCGTGACTGATGCAATTCACTCTGATTCTCACTCGGTACTATGAGTTTCGCTTGCATTTCCATGCTTTCTAGAATACGCTGTGGGGTTAATTATCTCACGAAGACTTTTTTGAGGCTTTTTTCCCCTTCTGCTGGCTGATAACGTTCGCTGACAATGTTGCTCACCTGTAGCAAGAAGTCACACGATCCCAGGGGTTCGACTTCAACCTGGCCGGACATGTGAACAGCCACCTTCTGAGAAGTGGTGCCTTGCACTGCTGTCTCGGTCGTCGATACATAGTCGTATACGTACGTCGTGCCTGGTTGGTAGGAAAGCTTGCGGCCTTCTGCGGCGTTGAAGAAATTTTGCCATCGTTAGATAGGAACTGCATTAAAACACTTCACATGTGATCTTTTTCTTTCCAAAACAGGATGCTCTACTTTGCTCGAGAGCACAGATTTTGAGCCTTTGTTCGTGCGTTTCGTGTCCCGGCAAAACGTTTTTTTTTTTCGAAATTGGATAGCGTGAAATTTTAGACAAAGAGGGGATAGAGATACAGAGTAGAGATGCACCTGTGTCCTTTCTTTGCATCGCCCAATTTTGTGCTATAATGTATTGGATATTGTGAACCAACTGCCTCAGCAACTGTCAAACATCACAACCGAGCATGAAGGGAAGCAAGAAGCATCAGAAGGGCAGGCGACCCTGCAAGGACACCGATTGTAAACGCTGTTTAGTGCACAGCGGGCGCCAATGCAATGCGCCGTCACACACGACTTCTCCGGTCGTTGATTGCAAACAGAGTGGTACACGAGTGGTCTTTCGGCGGTGAGTTATATGACAGGAGCTCCTAAAGTTAAATCAATGCACTGCGCACCACGCAGCTTTCTGCGATTGTCAACCAGTTATTAAACGCGAATAATTTCTTAGCAAACTTCGGCGACTCTGCGCGTATCTGTCTGTCTGTCTGTCTGTCTGTCTGTCTGTCTGTCTGTCTGTCTGTCTGTCTGTCTGTCTGTCTGTCTGTCTGTCTGTCTATCTATCTATCTATCTATCTATCTATCTATCTATCTATCTATCTATCTATCTATCTATCTATCTATCTATCTATCTATCTATCTATCTATCTATCTATCTATCTATCTATCTATCTATCTATCTATCTATCTGTCTGTCTGTCTGTCTATCTATCTATCTATCTATCTATCTATCTATCTATCTATCTATCTATCTATCTATCTATCTATCTATCTATCTATCTATCTATCTATCTATCTATCTATCTATCTATCTATCTATCTAGCGGCCTACGACATTTATCTTTCCTGGCCGTTTCGATAATGGTATCAATACCAAACTGGGTATGGCAACACATGACTGTAAAAAGAACGTAGTTGATTAGTCATAACATGAAAATTATGACATGGATGTCATGAATGTCATGATTTACATTTAATATTCCTGCAGCTCTTGCGGTGGTTTCGCTCACATGGCATGTTGTAAAACTGGTATGGTATGACATGATTGCATGGCGAACACAAGCGACAGACCATAACGAGGGAATCATGACATGCGTGTCGTGTAAGTCATTAGTCATGACTACACGCCACGCTCATAATGCGCTCGCAGTCGTCTCACTAGCTTCGTCTCGCTAGCATCACATATGCCAAATTTGATATTACGGTACGTGAATAGATGACGAAGGTATGTGACTGGTGCAAACATGATAATCATGAGATGCGTGTCATGTATCAGCGTGCCTACATAACACGCTCATGATGCGCTGCGGCCGTTTCATAGCTTCAAACATGCCAAATTTGGTATTACGTGACGTCAATGAATGACGAAGGTATATATATGGGACTGGTGCAAACATAATAATCATGAGATGCGTGTCATGTGCGAATGTGACTACAAGCTACAGTCAAGGCGCCTATACATTTCAGCGTGACGCAGTGTGCGTGCTCACCGGCGTTCATTTTAACGGGTCGCATCGGCGTTGCGACGCCAGGCACCGGTCCTGCCATGTACTCGCAGGCGCGCGCCGTGCTGCGTTGCTTTGGCGCATGCGCGATTCAGCGTGTCCGGCGTGCTCCGTCACGAAAAGAGGGATACGCATGTTGCCTGGGTAACGCATTGTTGCGAAATGCAGCATGTCGCATTTCGCACCGGTGGCCGTTGGGCCCCGCCGACGGACGCTGGTCGTGCCGGTCGCGCCTGGCGTCAGACTATAGAGTGCTCGCGCTTTGCTAACGTAGCGTCGCTGTGCACAGCGTGCGCGCGCGTCAACGCTACATTGGAGTATATTCGGCCCTTCATGATACGCTCGCGGCCATTTTGCTAGCTCCACATATACCATATCTGGTGTTAAATGACGTCAATGAATGACTGAAGTATATGACTGGTGAAACATGATAATCCTGACTCGCGTGTCATGCAAGAACATGACAACATGCCACGCTCATAGCGAGCTCACAGTCGTTTCGCTAGGTCCCCTTTTACTAAATTTGTTATCACGGGACATGAATAGATGACGAAGGTAAACGACCCATCCAAACATATTAATCATGATAGAGAAGTCATGTACGGCATCATTTACCTCTACCTCGTAACGTTGGGCTGATTTTAAGATGATATAACAACCTTTTCCATTCGTGCTTCGCATATCATCGATTCCTACTGTACGTGGGATCTGCAGTTTTTTGTCAATAATGTTTAACGCAACCATATACAGGCCACTGCAGCAAAAAAAAAAGAAAAGAAAGAAGGTGTTCGAAGAAGCATTTTAAGCCAGCACAGGCATACTGCGCGTTTCCCTCAGTTTCTTTGCCTCATATACAGGATGGTCAGCATGTGTAAATGGCCTAGTTGAAATTACGCATTACGCAGTATGGCTATCATAGCCAATTTGCTGCAGTGATAAGACTTATTGTGTGTTCACTGTCCTAGATGAGCCATTAATAGTTACCACCCAAGCAATCGGTATAAATAGTTAACCAGTAATAGCTTAAACGTGCGGCCCCTGTGTTTAGCACTTGGTTGAACCTGGCGTGGCACTGATGCTTTTCACAATTATTGGTTACATTTTGATTCATCTTAATGATGTTAGACACACATTTGCTTTGGGTTTACCACATTGTTTATTTTACGTGCCGCAAATTGTACCTCGCATGGTCATGGTCATGGAGGAGTGCAATGACCAGGTATAAATGCGTTTCGCAATGCGTTAATCACATTGGTTGTTCTACAACCGCAAGCAGCCACAGGGGGGCAGTGATTCTTAAAAGAGTGAAAAGTGGAAAAAAGTGAGGCCCGTCACTGTATGCATCGCATTGCGGCACCTCAACAGTAGCTCACGAGGGATGGGGATAAGGAGGAATTCAAAGGATAGGGAGGTATCAATGTATAGAAATAGATAGCGGTGCAGGGACAGAGAGACCACATACGGAAGTGAGGAGAAGATATGAAAGATGGACATGATCGTAGGAGTTCGAGGACGCGGCACCACTCGACGAGAGCTGTTGTCGGCGTCAGAAGATGGCATAGGGCGAAGCAGTCGGCCAGAGCTGCGCTGTCGTCGGAGATCGCGGGGGCACAACCAGTCGGCACGAAATCCAGCGAACGAGTGTCGCAGTCGAAAACAATGAGCCGCTGGGGAAATCCGAGCCGAAAGCGGGCCTTCGCCCCGGCGAACGCGCTCCTGCACTCGACGAGGTCATGGCTGCAACGGCACAGCGTTGTTTCGAGCATTTCACATCACGAGCTAACTCAGTGGTGTGGTTTGCAAGATCCGTCCGTCACCGACGCTTGCATTCTCTTTCGCGATTTAGCGCGGCTTGGAAGGCTGCTGTATCATCGGTGCACACTTGCTGCCGTGACTCCGCCTCCCGGGACTGTTCTTCTGCCTGGTTTGCACCATCGGCCCGACGAATGTGAACTCTCTCCCATTTCTACTGTAGGCACGTTCATAGAGTTGTGAGTGGCGTACCTAGGTGGAAGGTTCGGGGAGAAACTCATGCGTGCTCGGCGCGACGGGATGGACGGCTAACGACACCCGCGCGCGTTGGGGTACGACACAGCGAATGACGTCACTGATGAATAAGACAGCCAACGGAGACCGTTCATGACAACACTGCCAGACGGTTTTTGTTGCCCCTAGCCGTGTACAGCTTTCGCTGTAAGACAAAAAATATGGAAGGGCCATTACTGTGGCAATACTGAAATTCTTTACCAAAACCTAGAGACGCGCCGAGTTTTTGTGGCTCCTTAGAAGTGGCTGAGGAGCCATGAGAAGAGCATTCCGTATTACTTATTATCATTACATGAAGTAAGTATTTCTGCATAAACTGACGAAATACTTTCGAGTAGGTCACGTGCATAGCTCTACAAAATTTCTGTGATTGAAGCATTGCGCAGGAGAGCTCTGAGGAGAAATATGTATTTCTTACCAGTGCAGTGCCGTGAGCAGGTTTTGCTGCGTTCTACAGGACCTGCAAAAAAAGAAAAACGCGTTAATTTTGAATGAATTGATAAGTTACTGGACAGCGTACAAAAGACAAAATTGGTCAGAAAGATCAGATGCGATTTAAAATGATGTGCTTAAACACGTAAGTACTGCCACTATAAATATGGGGAAGCTTGCATGGCGCATTGTTTTAAACAGGGACGTTGGGCCATTCTATATAAGTAACCTCGAGACTTTTGATAGGGTATGCTAGTTAGTCTTTAGGTTGTTTACGCCTTTTTCTTGGGCTTTTTCTAGGTGATATTAAATTGCTTTTGGGTTGCTTCTCTGCGCTGTGAGGTTCAATTTAAACCACAGGCCATGACAGGCGTGACACGGATAACCAAACTCCAGGTACAAACACTTGCGCTCAAGCAAAGCACCTGCATGGATATACGGGCACGTAGACGTTCGTGTATACTGCTTGCTTCGCTTCGGGGGGTTTTTGTTTTCGCTGCCGTCGCTGCCTTTCCCGTTCTCTAGTATTCTGCCGTTGTACGTACTGCTCAACATACCATGCGGATGCTTAAAAAAAAAACTGAAACATGCATCCACGCGTTTGTCACTGCGGCTGTTTAATTCTTACGATTTATAAAGCTTTTCTTAAGGACAGGTTAGGTGTTTCCAGAAATCTTAATTGGCGTTTGCCGGTCCGCTGTTGCCTTCTTCATCTTTAGTGAAGCAGCGGTGGCTAGGGGAATCTGTCTTAGCTTTCTGGAGAGGGGGGAAATTACCGTTCATGAAGTGACAGTTTTTGCACAGGTGTGTTCTCAACAAAGCTTTCAGGGCTGGCTGGAACCACTTCACTGCCAAATAAGAAAAACGCCTTTTGCTGGTTTGCGGATTCAGTGCAGTGAGCGTGCAGGACCCACCCATTTTGTATAGAGATGTGACGCAATACAGCTTGAAAGAATGCACACTGGTACGAAAGCAGAGTACATCATAGCGAAGCGTAAAGCGCCACGCAATACTTCTGTAATACCCACAAAAGCTCACTTACGTGCAACATAAACAAACCAATGATTCTTATATCGGCATCGAGGGATGTAAAGTTCTGTCTACTGCTAAAGAAAGCACTTGCGCGCACAGCACACTTGTATTTCACTTTTTTGCGTTGTTGCTTCATTCAACAGTGATCCTACGACAGGTGACATTGTCGCTACTCAACAAAAAATACGGCCAGAGGACCCACATTTACACCGATGGATCGGTCTCGGCTGACAGCTCCACAGGTGCTGTTGTCATCCCGGCGTACCAGGTCACTATAAAGCTCAAACTGTCGCATAGGACAACATCCACAGCAGCGGAGCTTGCCGCCTTACGTGCTGCTATACTTTATATTGCGGAAGCCCGACCTCAAAAATGGGCTGTGTTCTGTGACTCCAAGGCATCCCTTCAGAGCTTGCAATCAGCTTTACGACAGAGGGAGCATCAACAACTAGTGAATGAAATAGGAGAAGTGATTCACGAAGTTTTATCGAAAGGACAAGACTTGGTGTTCAAGTGGTTACCGGGACATTGTGGTATTGTCGGTAATGACCTTGCTGATAATGCTGCCCAATCCGCCCACGCGGACGCCCAGACAACCCCAATTCCATTGTCGAGAACCGACGCTGCAAGGGGCCTTCACTCGTTCGCTAACACCATGTCGGAAACTTGGCTGAGTGACCCCAGTGTCAGGAACCGCCGCCTACACAAATTGGACCCATCGAGAAAGCTTCAAGTTCCATCGGACCTCTCCCGCCAGGATGCAACTTTACTGTGCCGCCTGTGGTTAGGAGTAGCTTTTACAAAGGCGTACTCCTTTCGCATAGGAATGGCGGATAGCTCCCGATGTGAATCGTGCGACACTGACGAGACAATAGAACATCTACTGTGTTCATGTGAACGTTTTGCGAGCGAACGCAATTTGCTACGCGAAACGTTGGAGACACTAGACAGCAGACCTTTTTCCGAAGAGAAGATACTTGGCTCATGGCTCTACGCGTCGCAAGCCAGCAAGGCGACGCGGGCATTGCTAAGTTTTCTAAAGACGACCGGACTACGCGACCGCTTATAAGCGTGCAATAGACAAGGTCACACCTACATACACGTTGCCCTTCACTTCTCTCTCTCTTCTCCTTTTCTCCCCTCACCCCTTCCTCCAGTGCAGGGTAGCAAACCGGACGTGCGTCTGGTTGACCTCCCTGCCTTTCATTTCTTCCCTTCCTCCTGCGTTGTTGCTCAGATTTACTCGAGACTTCTTTTGATTAATAATAACGTAGCGTGTAAAATATCTGAGACAAAGGACAAGGGACACAACAAAAGAAAGCGCTTACTTCCAACAGAATTTTGTTGGAAGTAATAAATTTTGTTGGAAGTAAGCACTGCCCTTCGTCCTTTCCCTTGACCTGTATCACACATATTTCACGCACTACGTCATTAGCTATGTCTTACTAACACGACCAACTTCATACGTGTCAAATATTCGGGTGATTGGCCGTTCTGGCTCCTTTTTTACCGACTGGTGTCGTGCGCAAACATTCTTTTCTGATTCACTTGCTACTACAGGGCCGGCAATGTGAACGGTGCTCATTGTAGTGTCTCTTCAAACGTGTATGATACTGTAAATTATTATCAGTAAAAGTCTTCGTGAAAGAAAGGGACTACATATTACAAATACTAACACATTAATAAATATTTAGCTTTACAAAGGGTGATTCGTGATACATCGTAGCCACACGTATATATATATATATATATATATATATATATATATATATATATATATATATATATATATATATATATATATATATATATATATATATATATATATATATATATATAATGGCTACGAAAGCTACATTACATGTCACACTGACGAAGGCTGGCCCACCAGCCGAAACGTATGTGATTAATAAAAGTGTTTCCTCGTACGTCGTCCTTTCTCGCTTCCGTTTTTACTACGGAGCCAGTGCGCTTCCTTCCTCGCTACGTATATATATATATATATATATATATATATATATATATATATATATATATATATATATATATATATATATATATATATATATATATATATATATATATATATATAGATATATATATATATATTGTTACGAGTAGCTCGTTTTATAACCTAGTTACGATGCACAGTGTTGGGTGAACAAGATGATAGTGCTAGTTCAGCCACAACCAAAAATAACGTGGTTTTCCTCTTTCTTTCAAGCAGCCATGCTGTGGCGGCTGTTATGTGTCATAACTCCCGCCGGTGGTTAGCAGCACCGTATCGGTGTTTAATCTACGCAGATGAAGTCGAAGGAGGGTAACAAGACTTGAGCCGAGCCACGTAAACGGTGTCACTTAAAGCTGACGATGACGCTGTTGGATCGGTTCGGAAGATCTCGTAGGTGACATCAGTCACCTAGGGAACGATACGGCATGGTCCAGTGTTGCGTGAGAGCAGGTTTTCGCAGTCCCACACGCCGATTCATTTACTGGAGAACTTGTGGGGCTATTGGGTTGATTCTTTGCAGAAAAAAGTGCACTAATATAGAAAAGAACAGCCCCAAGAAAAAACAATCAACAGATAGAGCACCAATTATCAACTGTATTATGGACTATAGAGCATCGGTTAAGCAGGGAAACGAAACGTAGCTTCGCAAATGTGCGCAGAAACATCACGTGACAATGGCCCATATTCATCAAATAGGACCCTTTCGCACAGTACAGAGATGCCAAGGCCTCACTTACACAGCTATCACTTTTCGTGTTGATAAAAAACGCTTCCAAAATCTCAAGAGCACACGTATTTTTTTGATGCCCTGGTATCTTAATCTGTGGAAATCGCGCGTCGCATCTACAGGCTGTGCAGTGAGCAGCTAAACTAACCATTCCATCATTTTTGATCGACAGATGGTGCTCACTCGCGCAGTCGTTTCATCGGTGGTTTGTCTGACCCACACAAGAACGTGGTATCTCGCACACCACTTCCACATCGCATTTCACCACTGGGCTGGTACGCTTCTTGGTACACAAGTAAGCGCGCTCTTCACCGCTGTAAGTTCGTTAGCACAACCCTCGAAAGCTTCCTACGTGCAGAAAAAACCATGCCAACTCCGTGGTGGTGGGCAACATTTTTCGGGTTGTGGGGCAGCCAGTGTAAATAGCGTAACACTATCTGCTTAATTCTCACACTCAATGAATGAGTCTTTGAGCTGCGGTTTCCGCGAGCACCCCGTTTAGCTTCCTAAGGAAGGTTTCAGCCACTGCCGCCAGCACAGACTGCAGGAACCCAGCTGCCTTTAGTGTTCCAATTTGAGCAAGGAAGCTTTCCAGCCTTTCGTGCAAGCACGATCTCACCTGCGCTGACTCCAAACACAGTGCCGTGATCGCCCTCCTTACTACCTTAGACCTTTGGGAGCACTGCAAACAGCCTCTGATACGCGGAGACGTGCTACGTCAAAATTGTTTATAGTAAGACTCGACGGGTGAGATTTGGGTGCGCTTCCCTTTAAACGTAAAGCGCAAAGAAGTGATTGACAGAGGACAAAAGACACGCACCCGTCTTTTGACGACTCTTTGCGTTCTAGCTTCAAGCATCATGGTGGACCTACGAGCCAAAACAACCACGCGTCTTTGCTCTCCAAATAAACTTTTGTGTACGGGCGGAAGCATACGACCATTTTTTTGTCTTAAAGTAAGCAAGTTCGCCGTGTGGACAAGACGCCTTCAAGATTTCGCCCCATCACAGCGCTAACTGGCCTCGTCGATAAGCGGCTGTTTACCATGCACTTTCACTCATGGGCATCTTTTGTTGTTTGCTATTGACTGCCGTCCTGAATGACCTTTAGTACCAAAGATTACCGTTGCTTGGGGGTCGCCCCGTCCTTCTCCTCGAGGAACACTTTCCGCCGACAATCGGCCACGTGGTGATACTTTGGAGTGTTTGCTGGCGCGTGCAGTCTGAGCACCATCCAGCTTGGCGACAACACTCGCGTCGTATTAGGAGCGATTCTAGCTCTGCAGTCCTAGCAGACAAGTTTCATAGGCTCCGATGGAATGGTGGTTATGGAGTTGAGCTGCTGGCCTGAAGGCCGAAACAGTAGAGGTCTTTGTTTTGTGCGATGCATGTTAAAAACACCATATGATTGGAATTTTCGGAACCATTCCCTTGGACGGCGTTCCTGATAATCGCATCTTGCTTTTAGGATGAAAAACCCCCAGATAATATTACTAGCAACAGCAGGCGGGTTTCATTGGTAGATAATGAAACCCACTGTATCCATGACATTCTGCGCAGTAGTATAGAAGAGGTAAGCGAGAGGGCTGTGTGAGCGCTAACTGGTGTAGTTTTACGTGACTCCGATAAAGTAAATAAAAATAAAGAAAAGCAGAATGGGAGAAGCTACCAATAAGGTTCCGAGCTTGGGCTAGTTGATGACTAAGGTTAAGTAGCGCACTTTTTTAGATAGACAACAGTGTCGTGTTCTCCTTGACCCTGTTGTTCATGTAAGAAAGGGTGCCACTTAATCTAAAAAAATAACCTACTAACTCACCCAACTACTTTGCCGTAACCGACGCATGTATGAGATACCGACACATCCTAGTTATTTTATCCCACCTAATATTTCACCAGGCTGCGTCATTGACGCAGTGCAAATGTGTTATCTATGTTACTGTTCCACCTTATACAAGTAGTAACCTTCCCCTGTAAAGGGATCCAGCTGTTACATATTAGTTCCAGACTCGTCGTCATGGTTTCTGGCTGTACTGGCTGACACTTGGTAACACGCGAAGCTGCAGCTGATAACAAGTGAAGGTGGTAACCAGTGAAACTGCAGATATAAGTGAGCACCTCGAAGTGTGATGGCACGTATGTGCTCGTGTCTGACGGTTTTCTGGCTTTTTCAATTGTCTTTAGGTAAAAACATTGGTTGTTGTTTAACTTCTCTCTTCTGTATGTGTTCCTTACTCGCATCTTTGTCTTGATTTTCTTTTTTGCACTACGAAAACAAGTATACAAGTGACTAAAACTAATTATTTCGCACAACAGCTTTGAGTGGGGTCTTTGTTACGTAGGAACACATTTTGTGTTTATTATTACCTAATGTTGCGGGAGTTGAGATTACCTTTTGTGAGCTAATTTAAGAATCGTGCATTGTAGTCGTGAGCAACAAATATCGACACATATCTACACATACCTCGATACGCACTGGTTGCACGCAGTTGCACACCTCCTCATTCAGATTATTATTCGCAGGTGGTTTAACGCTCTTGAACGGAAGAAGGCTGCGTCATTCAGTCCGAGCGATTTTGTTATTTCAAGTGATGTCAATGTTGGACTTTATACAAATAGTAACCTTCACGTGTACATGAATCCAGCTGCCCATATTAGACTTATTGTTATTGAGCCATGACCTGATGAGCGAATTAGCCATATTAAGTTCACTACATGGCATTTTTTGTCACAAGTCCGCATTTTGCATCACAATGCTTTATGACACTGTTACTCCCCAGCAACTTGTCGCTTACTTTATTGAGGATAATGATACTGGTTTGCTTCATTACCTAAGTGATGATAACAAATACTTTGTTGAACTTCCAATAACATCAATACGAACATTGGTATACTGTGACTCGCATTATTTGTAATTATATCCTAATATGTGAACTTGGTAAGTGTATATCGTAGATAACGCGTGACGTTATATATGATCAACGTCAAGAAAAAAACTACCGAGGAACTAACCCGTTAAAATTCCCGCAGAGCAATCTGAGCGCTAATATACAATGCATGAAAGATAAATTTAAGCCATAAAGAGGTTTACTTTGCACGCAGTTACACGCCTTTGAGACACCTTACACTGAGACACGTTTTCCATAAGCCCCCATGAAGTTCTGGTACAGCATTTTTCCAAAAAATTGCTACAAATATCAAAATATGCACAAAAAATATTACACTGCTAACTTGCTTAACGACTACATCTGGTTCGTCTTCACGGAGAATAATGGCCCAACGCCACAACCAGTCCCGTCTACAATGAAGCCTCTAGAGTCGCTTTGAATAACGGTGTTCCTGCTACTAGGTTTACACTGAAAGAAACCATCCCGACCTGATAAAAGCATTCCTTTGCAGATGCGCTGGGTAGCTGGTGAAGTGCTCGTCAAGATTATCCAATGAATCAATCCACCCAATGGGAAAACAATCTAACAAATGTCAAATAATGAACCCCATTTTGAAGCGAAGACGTGTTTCATTTGTATTGGTAGTGTCAGTTTTTCCTATTTTCCAGGGTGTTTGTTCATGTGCTTTAGGATGATGTGCTCTAAATTTTTACCGACTACATGTTAATACATAACAGCCACCACAACACGGCTGCATGAAAGAAAAAAAAGACGAAGTCTGTTTCGGTTGTTGCTGAACTGGCGCCATCTTGCTAGCCCAGCTCTATGCATCGTAAATAGGTTGGTTATTAAAGAAGTAACTAGTAACAAGATTTGTGAGTAAAAGACCCGTGTTACTAGACATATATTTCACAAACGTGCACAGTCTGTAAACTTTTGGAGCACGTAATCTTAAAGTACATAACCATACACCTCGGAAAAGAAGAATTAACAGCACCCCATTGGCATAGATTTCGGCAAGGTGTCTCCACAGTTACACAGCTCATCGAACTTTTTCGTAGTGTATAGACCATGACAATGGCTTATGTTTTTTCTCTCGATGCTTTTTATGAGCCTCCAGCCCCTTAATGGGTAAGAAATTATTTCATAAACTGAAACGTCCCTTGGGATAGTACCCGTAGTGGAATGAATAAATGATTGCATTTGTGAATACATGTAAACTTTAAACAGCAATGTTCCAACGGAAATGCTGGAGTTGCAAGTCAGTTGCACTATCACCGTTTCTTCCTATCTATCTATCTATCTATCTATCTATCTATCTATCTATCTATCTATCTATCTATCTATCTATCTATCTATCTATCTATCTATCTATCTATCTATCTATCTATCTATCTATCTATCTATCTATCTATCTATCTATCTATCTATCTATCTATCTATCTATCTATCTATCTATCTATCTATCTATCTATCTATCTATCTATCTATCTATCTATCTATCTATCTATCTATCTATCTAGCTAGCTAGCTAGCTAGCTAGCTAGCTAGCTAGCTAGCTAGTCGCTTTCGTCTGTACGCTCTCGAGGTTGTCTGCTTAACATGGCAAGTACCAAGTTTCCATGGCAAGCCAAGAGTACTGTCATGATACACACAATGTGATTGCCTGTCATGAAGTATTTGCGCCATGGAGGTGTGACATATACCCGGGCCACACTGGCCATGGCATGAGGACAAGTGGCACAAGTGCATTACAGTCTACATCAAGCCAGGGCCAGCAACAGCAGACTTTGCAAATCTTCACGTGAAAGGTTATGAGCTCTTGCCGCAAAAAATGTCGTACCGGCAAAGTCAATGAATAAAGGATCTCGATGGAAGCGAAGAATAAAAATCGTGACTCGAGCCGCTACGTACCCCGAGCATTCTACCTACAATCACGCCAGGCGCCAAGGTGTATGCTTTGCAAAATCGCAATTGTTCAAATATATTTAATTTTTATCATACGGCCAAGCATCAGCAAAGTGAGGTGTTGCGTATGTTAGCGTGTTGCCTTACGGTGTCTCAGTAAATACTGCGAATATTTACAAAATAAAAAATGAAGAATGGGCCCTTTGCAAGGTGTCTTGTGCTTTAATAATACTATTACTAGTTCTATTGATGATTATAAGAACAAACTAATAATAATAATTTCGATTCTACGTGCCAATATGAGATATGAGTATGAGGCACGCCATACTGCAGGGCTCTGGACATTTCGATCATCTTGTGTTCTTGAGGGTGCACTCACACTTTTGATGTTTGCCCTTTGGAATGAACACTGACAACTAGCTGAGCTTTCTGATATTTTTCGTGACTATTATTGATTGATTGATATGGGGGGTTCAAGGTCCCAATAAACTATTCTTGCAGCGATCACAGCTGGATAGCATGGAATGTGTTAAGGAACGCGTCCCTTCCCCGCGGCATGGTTGAGTTGTCCACCGAGCCTACCGATTCGGATGGCGTGACGGGAACGGGGGCCGATTACGCTATCGAGTTCTACTTTTGAGGTGAAGCTCAAGCGCCCTTCAGTCTTTCCATTGTGTAATCAATGTGCTTATGGAGGTATAGCGGTAAATGTTATACGTCCGTCCTAAAGGAATATGTTTAGCGTATAAAAATGGCTGCATGTATTCTATAAAAATTACGAGCTCACAAAAATTCCACTGAATAACAAGTGACACACTTTTTATGCCTAGGTTGCCTATCTTTCCTATTCCCACTCCCAAATTTCAAAGTGGGTTCACTTATTCAATGTACCTTGCAGCAGTTACCCAATGAATGTTTGGAAAAGGCTCTGAAAGGCTGCTCTTCAGTTTTCGCTGTTACTGTGTTGTGACCTCCGCGTTGGCCTGACGTTTTTTTAGTGTCAAAGTTGCAAATTTGACATTTTTGGGGTTAACCCTACCATACCCACCCAAAAAAGAGCGACCAACTGATCGAGGAGCTCGCTCTGTCTGTAAGAGCCTAGTGCAGCTTGTGTTCGCGAAAACGCATTGCACTGATAAAGAGGATGACGCGGAAGAAGCGGTTTTACAGACTACTTGACCGAGCTGCTTTGAGAAGTGCACTTTCAGCTTAGTTGCGCGGATCGGACTCCAACGAGTGGTGCCGTTATCGCTACCAAGACTTTGACTCCGTTGCTTCTATTACGACAGCAAGATTTCACGATCGTAGAAATAGATTTGAAATCTCACAAAGTCATCCGCAGAGTTTGCGCAATGAACCATGCATGCACGAACACTCTGCTCGAGAAGCGCTGTCGCACGCACAAAGGCATTGATAAGAGTCTTGCGAAAGTGCAGCACAGATACACGAAATGCTGGCGCAGATATGATATCGCGGGTGATCAGATTGGGTGACGCACGCTTTGCCGTTTCACGTGTTTTGAGGGTGCACGCACGTGACCACAGGCTGAGCCAATGAAAAGCAGGCAGCGGAACTCGCGCTTTGTTTGTTTCTGGAGCTCAGCATATTCTCGAGCGGTGGTTACGGCACTCGAATGCTGACCCGATTGCCGCGAGTTGAATACCGGTCTCATTTCTATGAATGCAAACTGCTAGACGTCTGTCTATATGCACACCAGATGGTCCGGACACTTCCACGATGGCATGTTTCACAATTATGTGGTGCTTCAGGGACGTTAAACTATTCTCACCATCTCAAGTCGCAAAGTATCGACGACTTCAGAGTGGTGGGCTACACTAGATGCTTGCCTACATGAGACGTTAGCGTAAATTCTTCATACTAAGCCTCTAAAAAGAATGACGGAGAATAGCTTAACGACTGCCGGCCTACTAACCGAAAGTTTTTATTGTTAACGCCGTAGTGCGTATCAAGTAAGTGTGCTTGCAGCAGATGCCCAAGAATTGTTTAGCAAAGGCTTTGAAAGGCCACTCTTCTAGCTTTCGCTGTGACTGTGCCACGCCTTTTACGCAGACCTGGTGTTTTTTGTTTTCTTATTTTGTGCTACAGTGGTTTCGGATACCAGCGTCGGTGGACAGCTTCGACGCCGCACGTGACCCGTGTTGTGATCTCATAACACCTTTCACTGTAATAAAATACGTGTATGATGTCTCGTGCCTCGATACGTCTGTGTTTCGTTTCGCGCACTACGGCGAAGAAACTAGCAATAATAATGTCGTCGTACATTCCAAAAAAAAAAACAATAGCAAAAGAATAGTTGCGACGGTTTTAAGAGAGTGCTGCCTTTCCACGTATCTCCCTTGAAAGAGACACCTCAATTTTCATGTGTATGAGACGCCTGTCCGAAAAGAATATAGCGAAACCACAAGAGAGTCACCGTTCTTGCCCAAAGAAACTCATATGTAACTGAAGACGTCCAAAAAGAAGTGCCTACTGTCCCTCTCTTTTTCTCAGAAGTTCCTCTGTCGACCTAAGTGCTTGCCCGTTCATTCAAAGAATGGCTGTCAGAGAGTGTACCCAACAGGTTTACGAGGAGGGGCCCCATTCGACTGAAGCTTCGCACGGGTAATCTTGAGTGTTCACCGACCTGATTTGCCCCGCGCTTCCTAAAGCTGGTGCAAATCAGTATCCTGTTCCTACTCAATTTTATCAATCATAACTAATAATAATGCAAATGACCCCTTTGTTGTTTGCTTTATTTGAGGAAGTAAAACACACTGTTAGGTGTGAGAAGAGAGGGTCGACGACGCCCTGTGTGAAATATACTATAAGCATCAATTGCAACGTCACCGGTTAAGTCGCGGGCAAGCGTAGACAGACTTTCTTCCTCTTTGTCGGGCACACATGCACGTCGCTGCACAGAATGTGAATATGCATGCATGTACCAAATCTAAATTTCTATAAACACAGGTCTGCTCAGGCACCTTCGCCTTTGTGCGCGTTCTTTGATGAACTGGAAACAATAGATAATTTCTTTTTGACCTGCAGGCAGTTTCACACATTACGAAAATCCCGTTTAGAAATACCTCTACGTGGTATCGGTATGGACTTATCTGTGCCTGTCATTTTGTCTTTTAGAGCTTCCATTTCTGGTTTCTCTAATGTGACAAGGTGCGCGGCCACCCGGGACTATATTGATGAAATTAATAGGTTGACTAAATAACCAGTTCGATTATCCAAACATATCTACATAACTATATACGTACAAAATCAGAATATTGCTCTGTTCTAAAAATAAGTTCGTTTATGTAAATATTTGTATGCTATACATTAAGCACCACACTTTCCTAGGCTATCGTTAATCTTTTTGTTATACCTCCATTATTCCAAATCTGAACAGTATATTTTAAAACCACTCGATCGATTTTTGGCCAATCCCCCATAGTGGGTATGCGCCACTATTAATAGGTGAACAACAACAACAGCATAATCCCCGGCGAAAGAAGCGCCCTCTCAGCG
Source organism: Rhipicephalus microplus (assembly GCF_013339725.1). Taxonomy (NCBI): domain Eukaryota; kingdom Metazoa; phylum Arthropoda; class Arachnida; order Ixodida; family Ixodidae; genus Rhipicephalus; species Rhipicephalus microplus. The sequence goes on along the minus strand of NC_051175.1, from coordinate 26,518,131 downwards.
CATATATATGTCAACGTCACTGAGAGAATGGTAAGGCTTCAAGCGCGCCACAAGTACAATATCGGTAGCCTGTGGGGCTGATGAAGGCGATGAGGTGACAGAGCCGATTTGATATGTCGCATGAGTAACTAACTGCATGAAGGATTCAGTATGGACCTGTGTAGCAAGAAAGTAGTTTTCCCGACAAGCCAACTTGATGGGTCGAAGACCATAGCAGAACCAAAGAACCGGGCGAAAAAGGTACGTCGTGGTGTCGTTGACCATACAAACCTTGTTGCTTCTCTTGCGCGGTCAGAAGGCAAGTACGGGTGATTTTGCGTGCGTGAGCTACCCGAGTGATAACGTTTACGGCATATTCGCTGGATGGTACTGCAGGGGACACGACGATGGTGTCTAGAGGCATTGTTGCGTCTCGACAAAACAACAGAAAAAATGAAGAGAAACAAGAGGTGGTACACACACACTTTCTTACGGCTTGCGCCTCGTGTCTACTTCCCACGTTCAACCCCCTCAAGTTCAAGGTATATACTAGTTCGCTGTATTCATGGCACTGAGGCTCAACGCTCGCTACACCTTTCTAAAACGAAGGAGGTTACGCCCAGCGAGTATAACATCCCTGCGTTCGTCCATGCATCAGCTACTGCGTTTGTTCATGCTTCAATTCGTCCGTGAAGCCATCCGTGCGTTCATTCATGCATCTGTCTGTGTGTCCGTTCATCCATCTAGTCAACACTCCAAGTACCATCATCTTGCATCTTTTCATCATATATTCCGCATATAGGAGCACCGCCATCCAGCGGACATTCCAAGGACTAAACGAGAGGTGGCACACGCACACTTTCTTACGGCTTGCGCTTCGTGTCTTTTTCCCAACTTTAACCACATCGAGTTCATGGTATATACTAGTTCACTCTATTCATGGCACTGTGGCTGAACGCTCGCTAAGCCTTTCTAAAACCAAGGAGGTTACGTCCGGCGAGTATAACGTAGCAACCCTTTTTTGTCAGATAGTGCTCAATGTACATGCCAATGGCTGCTAATGTGGAATGAGAGACAGGAGAATTCAGCTTTTAGCTAACGCACACGGTGCGAATTTTTTATTGTTCAACCACGCCCAGGAGAAATCTGCCACCGGCACCACGTTGCAGGTGAAAGCGTAACACATGTTACCTACTACGACGAGGGACGAACGGGTGTCGCTTTAAGGAGCTTCGCCCCTAAAAGGTGCGCTTATGGTACGGTGGCTGGAATTAGCCACCATAACCATGGTCTGTAAGCAGCTGGCGTGGAGCTCCATCTTACAAAATCATGTTTTGTAGGAGGTAGTAGGCAACACCCGTGGCACAGCTTGTTGGAAAAGTTTTGTGATGGCGTAACACGTGGAGTAGTCGATGGCCAGAGCTATCTACCTGTTTTCAAAGGAAGGCAAGGGGAAAGAGCCAAGTAGGCTGTAGGTCTTAGCCAACGTGGAAGAATGGCTCTGACAGAATGTCTACTGGTTGAAGACGTAATAATACTGATTGTTGGCCTAGTTGGTATTTACTTAATGGCATGATTTGGCCGCAAAAGAGACACACACAAGAAAAGGAACACTCAAACGACTGTGCCGCCTGTGCTTGTCGTTTGAGTGTTCCTTTTCTTGTGTGTGTCTCTTTTGCGGCCAAATCATGCCATTAAGTTGAAGACGTACGGCGGAAATCGTCGATGGTGTTTTGCGGCGCTGACGTTGCTCACAAGCCGCAACGTCGGAAGATCTCACGAGCCACAACATCGGAAGATTTCTCACAAGCCGCAATGTCGGACGCAGTCGGAAGATCACGAAGTTTATGTAGAGCGGCCGAGCGAAAGTGTTTTAGAATGACAAGTAGCAGGGCCGGTCCATCCGGCTCAGAACATTGGTGGTATATTACACCATTGTGGAAGACGAATGAGCGATGGCACTGATCGGAGGATTGTGATTCGAGCCGCTCGGCGATAGCATGCAAAGATGCATCACGGCGTTGCTCGTCACCGATGTGTGTCATTTGCGAAACGGAAAAGACACAAAGGTCTGTGTCGGTGTGAGATGGTGCTCGATTCATTGACAGGGTAGCGGGGCAGGCAGTTTGCATCTCGATGTAGGCTTTCCGACTTGTACAACACCGTGTAGGTATACTCTTGCAGTAGCAGAGCCCAGCGCCCGAGCCTGCCAGTAGGATCCTTCTGTGATTGCAGACGGGCACAATGGATTGCAGACGGGCACAATGTTTTGTAAGAACCTCGCCGTGGGAGACATTTGAGGTGCCGGTGCTCTTCTTACTTATCTTTTAGATGCGGAGCATCTTATACTCGCGCCTTGTAGTGCGCCGTCCGCACCGCTTCTCGAACATTCGACAGCTGACGCGCGCGCATGCGCCGTCGCGCCGTCGCCCACTCTTCCACCATCTGTGCATCCCTTCCTCCTCTACACACCGCGCGCGCTTCACTCCTCCACCATCTGTGCACCCTTCCTCCTCTACATACCGCGTTCGACATCTACAATTCTCCTGATTCTCCAGTGGACGCGCATGTGGCGTCGCGCTTCGAGAACATTCAACAGCTGACAGTGCATGCGCCGTCGTGCTGTGTATATACTCAAGGTCGGCGCTCGCTCGCTCAGTTGCCGCTCGTCGGTTGGTTTGTACGGCGCGTCGACGTCCAAGGTCGCGGTGAAATGAATTCCAACGAATCCACAAACACAATGATCGACGTCCCTTCGACCAGCGCCGCCCTTTCGCATACGTCTGTACGTGTTCACTCATTTAACACCCCCTCCTACAACCACGTTAACCAATTTAGCCATCGACCCAAGTAAGTCGCAATTTAACACCCCATTTCACAACCACGTTAACCAATTTAGCCATCGACCCAAGTAAGTCGCACTTTAACACCCCGTTAACCAATTATATGGTCCGCATCCTCCTCAGTGTTCCCCCGAGGGAAGCTGCGGGCAATTTTTTTAGCTTAGAGTGAGCCGGACCTTTTCCATCAACAGTAAATTCACCAAAATACGCATAGGATGACCTGTCTGGAGAACTCAAGTGCGTACGCACGGGGGAGGGGAAAGAAGGGTGCTTTCTTTCCCTCTTCGTAGTGATCTAAAAGAAGGTGTGGGTGCGAAGTCTGCTCCCTATAGTGACTTGATAGAGAGAGGGGTGTAGCGAAGGCCTATAAGCGTACGTGATCTGTTATCTCAGCTGCGGTGGCGTCACCGAAACACTTGTCGCGAAAGTGCCTTCTGCAGAGCCGCGAGTTAGCGCTAGCGTCTTTTCCCATTTTCGGCTTTACCAGCCCATTTTCCTGCCTTTGTTTACATACAGGGTAATGATGAAAACTTACAGTGGAATGTTTCACATGCGTCTCGCACCGAGGAATCGAACAGTACACCAACAAGCTGACGCTGCTTCCAGTAGTGCACCGCGGTGGTTCAGCGGTTACGTTACTGGACCGCTCACTGGAAGGTCGCATGTGGGATCTCGGCTGCGGCGGTCGCGTTTTGATGGAAGTGAAATGGTGGAGTCCCGTGTACTGGGAGATGCCAGGGCACGTTCAATGATACCAGATGGGCGACATTTCCGGAGCCATCCACTACGGTGTAATCCTATGTTTTTTTTTCTGGACGTAAAACTCCAGATACTTTGTTCATAATATACTTAGCCTTGCTGACTAAATTAAGCTCCACACGCTGAGAAGTGAATACCCCGTATCATGATCACACCCGAAAGTTGCGTTCAAAAAGCACTATGCTGCAAGGCGTGCCAGAGCATCTTTTCTGTGACGTCAAAACGATGGCTGCGCCAGCTTCTTCAGTGGAGGCCCTCCAGACCAAGAGTTTTTTGGTTTTTCAGAAGCAGTGTCAAGCACTTAAGTCACTCTGTGGCAGGACACCTACGCACTGCGGCAAAGGTCCAGAATCTATTTCCAATCCAAACCAATAAAAAGTGCGTCACCACTACCAGCTTTTCGCCCATTCGCAGACTTGACGAAGCGTGGTCACGCGCAAGATCAAGTAGCCCTTAGGAGAAGGCTAGCTACGCTCAAGTATGCGTTAAGACAGTAAATGAACCAGGCCTAAAATCTTTTATTCAACGAAAACAGTTATGAAGTATTCGTGAGAAGTCGCCTAAAAATACTGTGTTTTGGAAATTTCTGGCAGAATTCTTCTCTACGCAAGACAGGGCCTCAGCGCCTCGCGAACGCTTCCTACATGTGAGTGGAGTTTGTGCGGCGCCACATCTGAAACAGCTCGCTGACGGAACTCGCTGCACGTATCTCAACACCCACGACAAGTCGATACAGCACTGAGAAAAAAAGTAAGTTTCCGGATCTCACTAACAAGATGCTACTGCTGCTGGTAAGTTTTAACGTTTACTTCAAACACAGGTGTTATCGACGGATTTCCAAATGAATCTATGAGAACTCTACTGACGGGAATTGTGGGATGCCCATATTTGCAGTGCCACAACCTCCTTGAGTTTCATGGTGACTTGAGCCAGCTAACAAAAAGCTTCACAGCTCCGCTCTAAAAAAAATCTGGTGAAAGTGCGCAACCTTTCAAAAAGTGTAACTAGATTATTCTGAAGACTACTCTGCTTGTTTCTAAGTTGTTTGTAGGCCTTAGCTGCTAGGTGGGGCAGGTCATTAGGTCGTTCCTAGGATTTAGCGTAGTGATGTCAAACTTGCGATGCACTGACTTCCTCGCACACTGTCTTTTGAAATGAAGACGTACCAACTATAGCTCATTTCTCGGTCATCGTTTGGTGATGATGATAGTTATTTGCGGTAGGCCGCATAAAATACGGCTTGAAAGAAAGCATGGAAGATTTTATGTGTGGTAGCTGCAAATCATTTCGCAACACCTTGATTTATATATGGGGTTTAACGTCCCAAAACCACCATATGATTATGAGAGACGCCGTAGTGGAGGGCTCCGGAAATTTTGACCACCTGGGGCTCTTTAACGTGCACCAAACTCTGAGCAAACGGGCCTACAATATTTCCGCCTCCATCGGAAATGCAGCCGCCACAGCCCGGATCATTTCGCAACACCAGTGCTCTTACACCATGACATCGGCCTGTTGTGATCAAGTCAGACTGACACGTTTTCAAAATACCTTGGACCCTTTGAGCGCACTTTTTCTTATAGGAGTGGTTAATCGGCAACAGCCAAGGCGCATTCGCTAATCTGACGGAGAGATAAGCTCGAAACTGAGCGTGACCGTTGTGGCTTCTTTCCACTTCGCTGCATCCGCGAAATGTGAGTGTGGTTGAGTGAAAGTGAGACGGCGGCCTCAGAGCTCAAAGGCTTCGCGACTGTTTTGAAACACCATGCCGTCACAAACAGCTGCTGATAAGAGGGCTCCTTGGGAGAAAGCACGCAGCAAGGTCAACGCCCAGAGGATAGTGACCAGTGGCCGGGTATCGCTGCATGTTGCGCCGCAGCGGTCGCACTTCGATGGTGGCGTATAGGCCCATGTACTGCACGATATTAGTGCACGTTAAAAACACCATATGTTCGAAATTTCCGGCGCTTTCCACCACGGCGTCCCTCATGATGATTTTTTTTTTGGTTGTGTGACGTAAGGCTCTAGATAATAGCATCTTTCGTGTTATTTTCCATCCTGTTAATTGAATGCAAACCGTGAACAGCTTTGAGATGCAATTGCACTTGCCAGACAGTCAGTCCTAGAGACACAGATCACCCTATGAAAATATTTGGTATTTGAATGCGCCGACGGCTGTCTAATGAGCGTTCATTTTCACTGAAGACTCGCAGAGATCGCGCGAACCCTTGTCAAACGAGTGGGCGCAACTGACGTTTACACCAGGGATTGCTACCATCAGAATGGCTCGCTATTTATGCATTCGTCCATTGCTCGCTTCGACACCTGAAATAAGCCGACGTCACCTGCGTTTGCACATGAATCCGGTTAGAATAAGATAGAGCTGAGTTAGTTGATAGATATTCAATAGAAAAGGCCCGCCAACAAAAAAAATTTGAAGTCAATACACCACATACGCCGAATAGCAGTCCTAGACCACTTTGAGGTGTCCTTTCTTGTGCTCACATCTTCATGACTTCTCTGTTAAACATTATTGAACATATTGCGCATCGGCATCATTTACCACGTCACGTGAGTGAAGAATCAAGCGACGAACGATTCCTTTAGACAATTTGCGATCACCTTCCACTTCATTGAATCGGTGTTTATAAATTCACTTTTAGAATACTAACCTCTAAATATTAGTGGACAACTGGAACATGCATCCTAAACAAATGCCAAAAAACGGCTTTGCCTGCTTTCATTCAAATGTTTCTTTGAAGGCTGCCTTAGAGTTCAAGAGAGCACAAGAGAGGACCGACTGCGCTTGACTATTCTTGTGCAATTGAGAAGCTTCACTTTTCAGCACTCTGTCAGCAAGCAGATTTGTCCAGGCTAACGCTTTTACATCTATATTTCGCTAAGAGAGCACCTTTCCACTTGTCATACAGACTCTACTAGAATGTAAGCGCATAGCCACAGTCGCCATGCAACGTCATTTACGCAACGTGTAACATTGGGTTCAAATATCTAATCAGAAGTACCCAGCCTAATTTGCGATATTCTCTGATATGATTGATATGTGGGGTTTAACGTCCCAAAACCACCATATGATTATGAGAGGCGCCGTAGTAGAGGGCTCCGGAAATTTCGACCACCTGGGGTTCTTTAGCGTGCACCCAAATCTGAAGCACACGGGCCTACAACATTTTCGCCTACATCGGAAATGCAGCCGCCACAGTCGGGATTCGAACCCGTGACCTGCGGTTAAGCAGCTGAGTACCTTAGCCACTAGACCACCGCGGCGGGGCTGCGATACTTTCTGTGGAGGGGCGATAACAAAGGCAGTGTCACTGTTAGTCTAAGCGCGGGAACGAATTGTATAGCATTCATATTTTATGGAAGCCGAACTTCAGTGCTCGTATGACTGTGGTTATCTATACGGAATATATTACTAGAAAAACACAAACACACACACACACACACACCCACAAAATCAGTATTTTCGACTGCAAGTGTCTTTAGAACTGTACTTAGGCGGAGCTGGGCTCTTGTGATGTACTCTGTGTGACCTCTTGCATAGGTGATAAACTATCTTATGAAATTTCGCCAATGCGAAGGAAGCACTAAGGTACTCTCAGTAATCAAAGAAAAATGAGTACAATTTGTTTGAGGCATATCTTGATACTAATATTTATTTATTTATTTATTTATTCATTCATTATTTATGTACTTACACAAACTTTATTGCTTAATGCGCTATGGCAGGAGAGGGTATACAAGAATACACAGTAATATATCTAAAAACAATGAGAATAACGCAAACAGGTAACATAATAGCGTCGTGTGAACATCAAGGTAAAACTATGAGAACATAGAAAAAAGAACGCAGAAATACCATTTCCAACAGATCAGCATATTTCACATATATGTGTTGTGGATTTCGGCTACAAAACTCTGCGATGGGCATGAATGAAGAGAACTACGTAATGAATTAAAGTCTTCAATGAAACGGGGGAAAAAAGCTCAACTTGGACACAATAATTAGTTCAAGCGTAGTAGGGCCGGTAATCGAAGTTGTGATATCTTGTAGTCGTTGACTCTGGGGTGAAGTTTCTGTATTCCTTGTTATTTGACAGTTTAGCTGTGGAGTAAACGATGCTTAGCAAGAATTTTAGAGACTCTATTCAGCAAGGCGAATGAACTGGAGTTAATTGCAATGAAGATAGAGTAAAAGAGAGCGAGAAGTCGCAGTTGTAACGATCACATATGAACCTTACCGCCTTTTTCTGGACTGCTTCCAGTTCTTGAATCTCCGACTGCTTATACAGGATCCAGAGAACAAACGTGTTCTCAAGTACAGGACGAATTAGCAATTTATATTACAGGAGCTTTGTGTCTTTCAGTGATTTAAACAGAGTGCGTCCTAGATAGCAAATTTTTTCAATGCTTTGTTACATATACAGTCGATGTGCTTGGACCGTGACATATTGTCTGCAAAAATTACACCGATATGCTTATATTAGAAAACAATACTGACAGGACATTACCAATAACGTATTCAAAAACAGAACGTGATTTAACACAAAAATACATAAGCGTTTTTTTTTTACAAATCATGCTCATCAGCCAGGTTTTGCACCAATTGCAAAACCCAGCAAACGACCCCTGCAAGCGCTAGTGGTCGCTGTTTGTTTCGATGACGTCGTACGAAACGCAATCGTCGGCATAAAAACGAACTGGAGAAGAGGTGTGGCCAGGCAAGTCTTTCATAAAAAGTAAAAAAAAAAGTAAAGGCCTGAGAATGGACCTTTGTTGCACTCTAGATGTTACATTACTAACAAAAGTTAGTTGATATACAAAAAACAAAGTGAGATCGAGATGACAAAAAGCATGATATTGTTTAGTATTACGTCGAGATTAACAAGGAATGCAATATTGTGTCGAAGGCCTTCGCGAAGTATATGAAAATGGTGTCAGCCTGTTCGCCATGGTCAATGCTAAGCGAAATATCATGCGTGAATTCGGCTAACTGTGATATTGTGCTAAAACTACGTCTAAAGCCACGTTGTCTGTGAGGTAGTAATTCGTTTGATTCCAAGACGAGCATATTGTGTTTAAGAATAATATGTTCTAACATAATGCATGACTGAGAAGTGAATAATATTGGTCTATAGTTTATAAGAGACTGCTTATTATTGACACATTTAAAGAGAGGAGGAACATCACTTATCTTCCATGAAGAAAGATACAGATTTATTGAAAATGATTGTTTAATATTTGGATGACCACAGGGAGAAGGGAACTAAGAATGCATTGTGTGTACCATCCAGGCAAATGCCTTTTTTACATTCAATTTCAAGAGAAGGTTCAGAATTCGTTGTTTTTTAAATACTGATTGGTTCTGAACGAAGAATACCTGTCAGAGAATGAATGGTGATGTTTTCAGAAATAAACACAGACTGGAAATAGGTATTAAAAATTGGGTATAGCTGGCGAGTCAGTATAACGTCATCGTCTATTTTGGAAGAAGCAGCTTGAAGCAAAATCGAACACCGAAATTTGCATGGATTTGTTCTTGACAGATCCGGCAACTATACATGGTAACAGAAATCTTTCGCTGTTTTCATCATTGAGTAGAGTCCACACTTAGCCTTCTCAAATCTGTCTAGGGCATTGGCATCTTTAGATCTTCGGGAGTGCCTAAGTCGGCGGAAATGACGAGATAAGTGTAAGAGACCACGAGTAAAAAACCTGACGAAGCGCATCTCACAGACGAAGCGCATCTAACAACTTAGCTAGTTGAAACGTGCAGTATGTTCCAATTAGCCCACAAAAAGCTTTTCTGTATGGAAGTGTCGTCAGCACTTATATTAGAAATCAGAGAAGCTGGTAAAAGTATAAGGTTATTTGAACGTGGAATAGCAAAGTGTTAACAAAACATCTTTATGGTTGGAAAATCTTTCAACTATATCGCAAGAAAAGTTGCAGACAGCTGGATCTCTACTAAAGAAAACAAAGCCTATGATAGCAATGAGCCTACTTGGACATAAGATGACTTGAGAAGCCCAAAGATAGATAAATATTTATAAATTCATAAAGTATTGCAGAGTCACGACCCGTTAAAGTCAGAGAAGGCCAATATATGTCAGGAGCGTTAAAATCTCCCATAAAGATAAGTCTTGATGATGCAATACATACATCGCACATGAAATGGGCACGGACATGAAGAACTTCAAGGGATGATCCGGGTGAGCAATATACAACGCTAACTACAGTACACTGATTATTTAGGCAGACCTTACACCAGAGGGATTAAGTTTCAGGATGCGAGGGTAGCAGTGAGAACCGGATATCTGAGCAGATAGTGTAACGACGCCGCCAATGCCTTGTGCCCTCCTGCCATATGCCTACGACAATAAAGCCGGGTGGAGTTTACTCATGTGTCGTCAGCACTTATATTAGAAATCAGGGAAATGATACAATAAAGCCATGACTCGGTGATGACAATGATTTGAGGAGAACACGTTGCGACAAGCAACAATTAATCTGGAAGCTTTTTAGCAATACCACAAATATTGACCTTCAGGACTACCAGGTCCTCATGCCGGCTGTGTTGAGGTCATGTAGGGGATAAGGTTAAATTAGAAGATGCAGGAATAGAAAATCGTAGGTAAGGTGCTTGATATAAGACGTTCAATAATGAGTTTGAGGTGTCAACCTAATAATAACGTACATTCCCAACGAACACCTCATAATATCTTAACTTCATCACAGAGCCCGCGTTGTGGAAGGTGAAGCCTCCCAATTGCTTTTTCATTTATGTTTAATACGTTCAGAAAAGTCATCTGAAATAAACACGTTTGAGCGTTTCAGTTTATGTGCATTCTTTAAAACAACGGCTTTCTCCCCCGAGGTAGAAAGCTTTAGAACCACAAATTGTGTATAGCCAGTACGTCCTCTTCGAACACTGTGGAGACGTTTGATTTGCGGACAGCTAATCACACGAATTAGGCTCCTTTGGTTAACGATAAAAAACATATCTGCTTTTATAACGAGGTAAACGTTTAATTCCACCGCTAGAGCACACTGTGAATGATTTATTCAAACAAGTCTTGAGCAATGTAAAGCTGTGACGTGAAATGCCAGCATCATTTTGATGTTACAAAAGAAAAGTATACAAGCCCAGCAGCTAAATATACTTATTTTTATTTGTTATCTAGTAACAATCATCTGCTCCGTCCTCTGTCTGCGGGGCAAAGGCCTCTCCCGTGTTCTTCAAATCAACCCGCTTTTGTGCTTGCGGTTGCCACGTTGTAGTCGCAAACTTTTTTAAATCATCAGCCCACCTAACTTTCTATATCTCCAAAGCGCGTTTGACTCCTCATAATATCAAGTCTGTTACTCTAAAAGGCCAGTGGTTATCTTGTGTACACGTTATATGCCCTGCACATGTCCATTCTTAATGGTAACTATGATATCGTTAACACCCGTTTGGTTCCTGACCCACTGCACACTTTCTTTCTTTCTTAAGGTTACGTGTATACAATTGTCATTTCTGGTGCTCGCTGTGTTGTTTTCAACTTACCGAGTAGCTATGTTTAACTAAGCGATTCAATCTCCGTCGTGAAAGCTGCGCTTAAAAGTGCTGTTGCAACTGCTAACATGAGACGACGAACTTTACTCAAGCGCCTTTTGTTCCCGATGGCGTTCAGTGTTTATTCACTGATGGGGTCTTTTTTTTGAAACAAATCTGAATTCCTTACTATAACTTTCTTTCGATAGGTATTTTAGGGCTCATTAAAACCGAGCATCAGAAACATAGAAATCGATAGAAAGATCTGATTTTGTCGTCTCACGTTCTAAATGCGAAGCTTTTCTTAGCGAACTCCGGCGACTTTGAGCGTATCTATCTATCTATCTATCTATCTATCTATCTATCTATCTATCTATCTATCTATCTATCTATCTATCTATCTATCTATCTATCTATCTATCATCTATCAATCTATCATCTATCTATCTATCTATCTATCTATCTATCTATCTATCTATCTATCTATCTATCTATCTATCTATCTATCTATCTATCTATCTATCTATCTATCTATCTATCTATCTATCTATCTATCTATCTATCTATCTATCTATCTATCTATCTATCTATCTATCTATCTAGCCGCCTACGACTTTTAGCTCTCCTGGCCGTTTCGATAATGGTATCAATACCAAATTTGGTATGGCATAACATGACTGTATGAAGAACACACTTAACTAGTCAGAACATGAAAATCATGACATGTATGTTATTAATGTCATGATTTACATTTCATGGCCCTGCAACTCTTACGGTGGTTTCGTTCGCATGGCATGTTGCAAAACTGGTATGGAATGACATGATTGCACGACGAACACAAGCGGATGACCCCTACATGAAAATCATGACATGCGCGTCATGTAGCAACATGACTACTTGCCACGCTCATGATGCCCTCGCGACCGCTTCGCTAGCGTCACGTATACCAAATTTGATATTACAGTACGTGAATGAATGACCAAGGTATGTAACTGGTGGAAACATGACGATCATGAGATGCGTGCCATGTAACAACATGACTACGTGCCACGCTCATGATGCACTGGGGACCGTTGGGCTAGCTTCACTTATACCAAATTTGGTATTACGGAACGTGAACGGATGACGAAGGTATGATACTGGTGCGAACATGATAAACATGAGATGCATGTCTTGTAACAACATAACTACATGCTATGCATCATGATGCACTCTCGGCCGTTTCTCTAGCTTCTCATGTAACAAAATTACGCGACGCGAACGGACGACATAGGTAAATGACACAAACAAGATAATCATGAGATGCGTGTCATGTGAGAACACGACTACATGCCTCAGTCAAGGCACCCATACATTTCGAGGTGACGTGGTGCGTCTGTTCGCCGGCGTTCATTTCGTCGCGTCACGCAGGTGTTGCTACGCCAGGCGCCGGACCTGCCATATACTAGCAGGCACGCTCCGCGCTGCGTTGCTTTGACGCATGCCCGTTTCAGCGCGTTCGGTGTCCCTCGGTCACGAAAAGAGGGAGACGCATGTTGCCTGGGTAACGCATCGGTGCGAAATGCAGTATGTCGCATTTTGCACCGGTTACCGTCAGGCCACGTCGACGGAGGCTGGTCGCGCCCGGCGTCAGATTATAGAATACTCTCGTTTTGCTAACGTAGTGGTGCTGTGCCCAGAATACACGCACGTCAACGCTACTTTGGAGTATAATGGGCCCTTCATGATGCGCTCGCGGCCAGTTTGGTAGCTCCATGTATACTAAGTTTGGTGTTACGTGACGTCAATGGATGACTAAATATTTGAATGGTGCAAACATGATAATCCGGACACGCGTGTCATGTAAAAACATGACAACATACCGTGGTCATAGTGTGCTCACGGCCGTTTCGCCAGCTCCACATATACTAAACTTGGTATCACGAGACGAGAATAGATGATGAAGGTAAACAACACATTTAAACACGATAATCATGACACAGAAATCATTTACGGCATCATTTACCTGCACATCGTAACGTTGTGCTGATCTTACATAACAGCCCCCATCATTCCTGCTTCGCATATCATCGATTTCCACTGTACGTGGGATCTGCCATCTTTTTCTTTTTTTGACGATGGAGTTTCAAGCACAAGCATGGTTCTGCTCGACCTCCCCACTGAAAGCCTGGGTTCAAATTCCGCTAGGTCATTCTTTTGTTTCTCATTGTACATGAGAGCGGTGACGTGCAGCGGCAGCGGGTAAGTGCGCTATTCAAATTGGCTTTTGTCGCGATTTCTAACACCTTAAATTACGGCCCAAAGAATTACTGCAGCGACACTGCACCCAGTATGTCCAAATAATTGCTGTTTCTCTAAATGTGTGCCGAAAGATTTTTGTTGTAAACCAAAATCCGTATCATTGCGACGTAAAGATACCAACGCGTCGTATGCCAGAAGTGCCAGACGGCACGGTATGAAAAAAAAAAACGTGCATTAGAATGTTGCCCATTATTTGGCATAATGTGACAGATACAGAGCTGCTTTGTTTCGAAACAGTTCGATATCAGGGGCGAATTTTTTTTCTTATGATTGTGACTATACAAGAACGACGTATAGTCCTTCACGCGAATGACCTGGAAGTGGAACTCACGAGTGAATTAGGGCAAGTAATATTTTGGAGTTTGTGTCCGAGCAAGGGCGCTTGAGAAAAAAATAATTGTTAGTCTCAGTCGCAATGAGTCTGGTTGAGGAAAACATTTTGAGTCTTAGTCAGATTGAGGCTTAAGTGCAAAGTATATTACTTGAGCCAGTCTAAATGAGGTCCACTTTTGTTTTTCTACCTTTAGTCCTATCTATCAATCACTACCTTTAATGCTAGCCTTTTATCGGCTCACATTTACGCTCACTTCTAGTGAGACATGTCAACGCGCTAAGTTCATACACCACTTCAGTATTTATTGATCAGAGGGATAAGAGACATGCTTGGGCTAGTTGGTAATTTGGAATCAACATATTTGCACAACGCGAGACAACGAGTAGTTATGGTGTAGCTACTCAGCGTAACTACTACGGAAAGAAAAGACATCGGCAGGAAAGAGCGTTGACTAGAAAAGAAATAGAGCATCCGGCTGTGACGCAATGAATTGTGAGTTTGCGCAGAGCTTTGATTTTGTACCCGCTCAACGAGATATCGAGTGTCTGGTTGTGACACAATAGGTGGCGTGGTTGTGTTGGGTTGTGTTCTTTACTGTCATATACATTTATTTACAGCGTTTTCGCTAATAACACTTAGTTTATATCAGCACTCTCTCATCTCCATGTCTCTTCCTTTCGTATGGCACTGGTTGTCTTGAGCTCTGCAAATAAGTTCATCAGAAGGATGAGTTAAAGCGGCTTTAAATTTTTCTTCCAAGAGAATTTCCTGATAACTTTATCTCATGAATCCTCCATCGAAATGTCCTCACAGTATTGCAACCACTGACAACTGGTGCCTGAAATTACAAGGTAAAAAAGCGCTCTGTAGGGTATACTGATTGTGTCAAATATTAGCGTTAAAGACACCATGATTGTTAAAGCTAGAATGATAGCTAGTTTTACTCTGATGCACTAGACGGGCTCACTAAGACTCAGATCAAGCCGTCAGTCTGAGTGTGACTGAGTTCAGCTGAGCAATATATTGACGAGTTTCAGTCCGAGTGAGTCCAGCTGAGAAAACGTTTGGTCAGTATTAGTCCGAGTGAGCCCCAAGTAAAAAATATTATTGTGCGTCTACGTGAGCTATATATATATATATATATATATATATATATATATATATATATATATATATATATATATATTTGATTTGCCAACCTATGATGAAGGATGAAGGGCTCAAACATTTTTTTTTTCATTTGATGCTGGTTTATAGAAAGCGGAATGTATTTCCGTTTAAAACAGAGTCATATTAAGTAAAATAATCAATTAATGTCGCCTTTTTCATGATGAAAAAATAACAGGAATATTTTGGTGATTGTGTTTTTGTCCCCATGCATTGTGGCAGTAAAGCCTCAAATATATTTAAGATCGACGCAGGCATGTTACGGCTGCTTTTTTTTCTGCTGCAGAAAATGCGTGATCCCATTCAAAGATAGACACGGGCACCTCGTATACCGCAAGATATTTAGAAGCTGCTTTAAAAGCTGCTTAGTCCAGCATTCGATCTGCGTACCACACTCTGCACTGAGTTACACTCCGATACTGTACAAGCAATAGAAAGGTATTGCCACACATTCTTTTGTTCGGCAATGACTTTACACTAATCTAAAGGAGTCGTCGCTATAGTGTCTCCAAGCATAATGTCGTATGTCTAAAAACTCTATTTTCAATGCTTCTCACATCTTTCGTTTAATTAATACCAGAACTCGTTTTTATCTGCTACGTACAAAATCTTCCACTTTTCTCAGTGGCTCGCTATACGCAAACACTTGCCGTCTTTAATCGTCAGGTTGCTTGGAAGGTGTTGTCTTCAAACTGAAATGGTTCATTGATCTGTCAGAATCATAGGTATAGCATAGGAATAATTCAGAAATTTTCTGCAAGGTTATCTCGAACGCTCCGCGATGTCACCTTGACCGGCTTTCACTGATGGCAGCGCCACCAAGCGTTGGATGTCGTATGTTCGCAGCAGCTGAAGACAGATCGATGAAGAGCGGGTATGTGCTTGAAACGACACCATAATAAAGAAGCACAATATTAGTGACTTTCGCTGAAGGAAGGGCGGAGCCTTCTTTTATTGTTTCCAGTATTTCCAGTGTTTTTTTTTTATTTTTTGATTTCTATTTACTTCTAACATCATCGAGGTGCTTGAGAAACAAGGCGCTTGAATGACCATGGCGTATGTCATGTTGCCGGTGTTACGCATAGGTACGACAGAGTACGATAACCGCATACCCTGCCCCCTCAAGTGCTCTGTACTTATAATAATTTTTTGTAAATTACAATATTACATTTCTGATAATGCCACTCTCTTCCCAAGAAGACGCTTGATAAAGGTGAAAACGCGTAAAAAAATGTTAAGTTGGCGATGATATTCCCGAAGCACAAGCCGTGACGTCATAAATGTTGATGGTGTCTACAAGGCCGTATGGGGGTCCTGATCAGTAAAAACGAGGTATATTGTTCCCTGGGGGCAATAGACTTGACAAGCTAAGTTTAAAAATATTTAGCTGAGCTTATATAGCGAAAACACGACAGCTACGCTTTGATATCTGTGACGGAATGGGGCGATATTTCGGCGCGAGATTTAAAAAAAAGCAGTTTTCACCATGGTTCTCTCCTTTGTTAGTGAACATACGACGAAATGAGAGTGTTCATAGTACTACTGATCAATCTCAGTCCCTTAAATTTTTCATTTTGGCGTCTATTTAAAAGTGAATGCGTGCTCTTCCTACTTCTGTGCACTATTCACTAGATCACTTGAATGAGACGTTTACTGATGGAAGAGTATGTGCTGAGACTTGCTGTACTATCTGCGAAGCTTGCATGGGTGACGAGTGGTGGAATATATTTCCACTGAACAAATACCCGAGTAGTCACTAAAGCACTGCTTTTGAAAATTTTGTATGAAGTATTTGATTCAGACAATAGAGCAGCTTTTGCAGAGGAAAATTGTCTGCTAATTCACCGTAACAGCGCCACAAGGTGTGACTCGAAGTGGTAGGGAGAGCCATCTGGCTTTTCATAACGGCTTATCGTCCATAGCTGACGTAAAGAATTTGCGAAAATGCCATAACCTTGTTTACCTACAGTGATTACGTCTCTGTAGTGCTTCTAATATTAATTCATCATCTTCATTTTTGTGCAGTTTCAGTGAACTGCACGACGGTCGAATGCCTCTTCCAATGATCGCTCGTTTTTCTTAACCTGTACGAGCTGATTCCAATACAAGGTAAGTGCCACCCATGCAGTCTCTGAACAGCCAGTGAAATTTGCAAAGTTTACGCCGTAGTGGTATGTCATTTTCTAAACTGATTAAACTGTATATAACGACGGCGTAAATAAAACCATGCTTCATAGCCAGATATAACGTTACTTTTTACTGCTGAGCTGAATATATCAAACATATAGATCATTTTTATGAACTACACGCTGACGATAAGCCATTGGCCAGAATAGTACTAAATTTTGGCTGAATGAAAAAAATTAATTTGTACAACCACACACAAATTGTTGCAAATATAGTGATGAGCTACGCAAAAGGGACTTCATGCCTAAGACATTGTGAGGTGCTGCACATCCCTCTGTTACCTCAGGCATTTCACCTCGTCTTACCATCTTACCTCGTCTGCGAATACATAACGAAGTTTCACTGTGGGGCATTTGCTCTTGTTAGGCGGCTCAAACAATCTGGTTTGCGAGCTGAATACAGGATGCCGGACAGAGCCGTAAACGGACATGCTAGCCATGATCTCCTACCTGCTAGCGCAGCGGCTGCGCAGAGCAGCACGATGACGGGCTTCATGGTGAATGGCGACGGCGTTGCCTCCAGCACGAATGGTAGTCACATCCGTCAGTGCCAAACAACACAAGAATGAGTTCCCCCCTGATGACACCCAAAGGCTGGCGGTTCTGGTCGTTGTCCCGCAATGATGATTACGGAAGAAATAAGAGATTGTTGGTGAGACGCGACGGTGGCGATGCCACAACAGTGCGCGTATGGTCTGCGATGGCGCCAAAACGGGACCTTATATGCCTCCTTGCCCTCTCTCTTCTGAAGGAAGAGGAGGGGAACCTATGAGGGAGTTGTAGGTGATACGGCGCTCACTTGGATGTGTTTCGAGCAGTGGAGAGGAACGGCAAGGCCGAAAGGATGGCTTTGATAGCAGAAATTTCTGATAAACGCTTCAGGCAAAGGGATCTTTCATTCTGGCGAAGGAAAAGTGGCAGAGGGGCCAGCCAGTCGTTTGAAGCACATGGAGCTCGACGGAACCAGTTAAATAGGATTCATTGTCCGATCCTTTTGCGGTCTTGCTGTCCTCTTCTTCGGGACAGAAGAAGGAGGACCAGAGTTTCCCTTGGATTCCTGTCACAGGGAGCTCTGCTTAGGAGTCGCGTATCAGTCAATCTCTGTGGAGTGGGGGCTGCTCGAGTGTTTTGCGGCTTATCGTGCATGCGTCGCCGCAGCATCGGCCGCTATCATGCACGGGCAGCGCTTGAGTCCGTCGCGTGCTTCTTTCTTCGATGATAAAGCCCTCAATTTCCGAGCAGGGTGTCCTTCTTCGCTTTGGTTTCGTCATTGCTTGGGTCCTCCCTTGGCTTTTCGGAATGATTCTCTTGTCACTTGCCATTGCACTGTGCGGACGGTGATTTGGCTTTCTAATGATCAACATCAGCATTCTTCAAGAGTATCTGAAACGAATGCGAAGTTTACGAAGGAATGATTCTGTGAAAGTGACACATGGGCAAAGTTACTTCGCAAAATGTGTCTGAACAGAGCGTAACAGACAAACAATGAAATGAAACGCCTTTCAAAGCTGATCTTGTTCTTGCTTGCCTCGCAGTCTTTACGCATATCCGTATGCATCATACGACTCAAAGAATGTTCGATCACTCAGCATTCACACGAGGAACAGAGAAATTACAGGTGCCGTCATGTACGCGCTCGCCAACTGTACCATACTTACAGCGCATGCAGTGTCTGATTGAAAGGAATCCAACCTGCGTCCACTGCGCATTTATTTATAAGTTCAGTGGATTGAGGCGTATTAGTTGGTTTCGCCATGTTCTGTCTGATGTCATAATGAAAATGCACCGTGAACAAAACGAAAAAAAAAAAGAAACGGTTCACAAGTGCAAATGAGAGGACTGATTGGTACTGAACGCAAAAGAAGAGGTGCACACACAGCACAAAAGATGAAACAACACCCTGCACGTGCCCCTTTTGTCGTCACTGTTCTTTCCACAACGACTACGACAGCTCGTTTTGTTGAGCTGCTACGCCGTCCTGGTTCACGAAGATTTCCACGGTGAATATGACGTGTGGTAACACCTCCACTTCTCCGCCATACGTTTTTATTTATTTATATTTATTTATTCATGCAAAAAACTGCAACACACGTGAAGAAATGTATTACAGCTGGTATAATCCAAAACGAATATCCACGACACAGTTAAGATGACAAATCTGGGGAAATATCTACACTCTAAACATAGCTTAACACTCTCAAAAGGTGCAGAAAAAGCAAAAGCACAATACATGATTAGGTAATGTTGAAGCGAGTAATAATCAATGGTACTTGCTAGGGCAGAAGGCAAGCTACTGCTTATATACGTTGGTACGACGTGTGTATTCTCGAACATTTAAAGAGTGATCCAGATGGGCTGACCTGTAGGCAAGATCAAGGATATATAATTTTTTCCTTAGGCCTGTTGGTCAATGGAAATTATGTAAAACAGTTTTGGAGGTGTGTATTTTCATTTGTTTTGGAAAAACACCCACCCAAGATTGGCTCAGACGTCAGAAGAGCTGATTGTAAAGTCGCTGTTCAAGCAGACAAATTGTGTTGCACAATCCTATCAATTTAGTTTTCATCTGGACATGCATTTCTTCGTGTCTAGGTCTCAAATAACACCTATACATTAAACAAAGCATAGTTATTCTTCTGTTTTTTTTATTGCTTGGTGAAAAGCGGCACCGGGTAATAAGTTAAAATGATTATATGCAAATAAACATCAAAATACTGTTTTTTTTTTTTGCTTTGTGGGCAATCATTATTTCTGGTCGTTTCAAACGAACAAACTAAGACTGCTCGAGATACAAAAGCTTTTTTTTTTTTTAATTTTAGACCATCGGTGCCTTTGAGGCCATGACGAGACATGCACTCATGAGGGTCAGCACAAAAAAAGAGGGGGGGGGGGCGAAAAAGAAGAAAGTACTAGACAGGAGTACGTGATACGACT
Organism: Rhipicephalus microplus; assembly: GCF_013339725.1. Taxonomy (NCBI): domain Eukaryota; kingdom Metazoa; phylum Arthropoda; class Arachnida; order Ixodida; family Ixodidae; genus Rhipicephalus; species Rhipicephalus microplus. Next base: position 26,498,073 of record NC_051175.1, on the reverse strand, counting down.
TGAGTACGTTTAAACTACGGGTCCCATTCACTACAATACTTGAGGCACAACCAAACACACCCTGTGCCGCTTTCGATTTATAGAAAATGTGCTCTGGAAGCTTGACATCGCCTGCAGGATGGATAGGAATTTTAAGTGGAAGAAATCGTTTTGTAGTAGGGCAGATGCACTAACAGGTGCACCTGTGAAAAGCATAACGAAAGTACCGATGCCGCGATCGCACGAGAGCCTGTGTCATCTTTGTGACTACGCTTATTGAGGCTACGACGTCGTAATAAACGATAGAGCTGTGCGAGCTTGGAAAAGACGGCACAAGCTTTCGCACAGTCACAGCATCTTTTGTCATCCTCCCACAGGGGCACGCCCGTTGGTGCTCAACTACACGTGTACAATGGCGTGGATGTTCTGGCATGCTAAGACCGTGAAGGTCCCACTGCGCCGCCTTAAGTTGACTGGACATCATGAAAGTTGGCGATCTATTAGTGCGTGTTCTGTCACTACACTGCAGCTTTGAGGTCCGTCGTACGAGTGCGAATGGAGGATAGGACACAGAGTGCCGATTTTCTGTAGCCTCCTGTCAGTCTGCGCTTTAAGCCATGTCGTACGCCCAATCCTAGTTTTCGTTACACATATTTACTTCGAAGGGCAATCGCTCGAAACTGGACACCCTTTAGCAGAATGTGATGCAAGTCTGATAATCGCAAGAAGGCTCGCCAGCATGGATTACAATAACTTCCCTAGTGGTAGAGGTGTCGGAACACATTCTATGGTTACCGAAAAGAGTACCTATTGAGTAAATAAATAAATAAATAAATAAATAAATAAATAAATAAATAAATAAAGCTACTCTTTTCCGGAGTTTTTTTTTTTTAATGCGGAGGGTGCCGCTAGAACTTTATTTTTTCGGCAGAAATGCGGCAATAACTGGAGTTCATAGAAACCATCGTGAGAGCACACAGGACCCACGAGAAGGAGCAGATGCCTGTTCTCGTCTGTTCCTTCTCATGTGTGCTGTCCAGTTGCGTTCTTATGATAGCTCTCACGATGGAGTGCAACAAGACAGGACAAATGAGAAGGAACAGATGAAGACTGGCGTCTGTTCTTTCTCGAGAGTCTTGTGCTGTCTGGCGTTGGTTTCTTTGTAAAAACACCTACTTGGAGTTCAGCTTTTCCAAACCGGCAATACTAAGAATTTTCGCGGGTGCTTTCGCGTTATTGTAATACTCCAGCGTCACAAGTGAAATGATAACTGAACACGACTACATCAGAACGGACGGAGCAGACTTGTTTGAAAAGTTTAATTACACATATATACACACAAGCACAATTTATTTAATACAAGACACTTATACTTTTGTGCTTAATACAACCTTGGAGCTTCAGGGCCCCTAAACAGCCTCTAAAAACACGATGAACGAGAACGTTATTATCTCCTGGTGTTTCTCGCTTTGCAGAGTCATTTGTGACGCCATAAGTTTGCCCACGTGATTTAAGGATGAAATAACTTCTCGATTGGTTGATATACGTACCCTTGTACTCTGCTTTCCCTCGCATGCCTTTTCTAACTTGTCTCGTACGCTATCGTGTGTGATAGACTCATTTCACTTCGTTTTTTTTTTTTTTTGCGTTTGCGGCGGCGCGAGCGGAGATAGCATCGTGTAGTCAAAAAGCGCAAAATGCTGACTGACTCTTACATTTCCCGTGTTTTATCAAGCACGGAGTGCTTGAAGGAAGAGCAGTGAAGGCGGGAAAGAATTTACTGTCTCACCTTTGAACTCGATGTGCTTCAGGAGTCATTAAACGCTTAGAGCATCCGGTGCGTTATTTGGAGGCCACCGGTTTGGTCTCGGCCCACGGCAAATAATTTTTTGTTTACTTTTATTTGCTCACATATACATTATTTTACTGCGAAGGAATCCCTATGCTTTCCTTGGCACCCCAACGAAAACAAGAGGCGACTCAAAAGGCAATCTGTTTCGGCGCTGTTCGGTGGGCAAAATGAAATAATCGACATCTGAGTAAGAATGTCATGGCGATTGATGTTCCGCATGCAACCGGCCTGTGCACACAACGAAACGTCACAGCGCTGGATGGAGTCAACGCCCGCTCTTGCATCCCAGTGGGTTTCAACGTCGTCATCGGCGCAATCTACGACACTCACGCTGTGTTTCTGAGCTCCCACTTGTTCAGCCTGATTAAATAAGTTAACGAAGCTACCTTCATCACCAAAGTTGCTCGCCTTGGTACTTCACGCTGCATGAAAATATACTTCAAGGGCAGCTCTATGCCTTGCTATGTAAATGTGACCCAATTCTGACATTTTGTAAGGCCATTTGTGCTCAAACCACTCGAATGTCACAACCAGTGTTGTGGAGCTGCCACTCCAGAATTCGAATGCATCCAAAATCATTCCACTTTTTTGGGACCCCGGAATGGAATGAAAATAGAATGGCTCTGATACTTGGAGGGATGAAATGTAAATGAAAATTTTACAAGCAATAAATGGTAATGAAATTAAGCTTCTTTTCTGAAAATAGAGCACATTTTCGTCGACGTGCTGTTTTTGAAACAGTGGTAGGTTAGACCCTTGAATTTAACAATTGGGCTGTAATTTTAAAAGGCTTGGCTGATTGCAAGCATGATACATTTACAAGCAACGCGCTTACTATATTCTGTCCTTGCATGCACTGAGTTACTCGGAATTTGTTCTCCATTCTACGCGTAACCATGGTTCTATGCCGTTGTATCCGTTTGGCGTTACTATACGTTGGCAGCATACTAACCTTACACCTTGTGATTTTTTCCCTCTCGTTCATGCCTTAGCCGCCTGCTATTTTCTCATCATTCACTTTTTTCTTGCTTTTGCCACCGTCGGCAACTCGGACGCATAATCGAGAAGGTGCTTCTCTAAGTTGTGATGTGCACTGGCACACTTGTGATACTTGTGCTTACTGTAAGCTTTCGTATACCAGCTTGCGCGCAGTCTCGCTCCATATTAACCCCCCCCCCCCTTTTTTTTTTTGCAATACAGTCTCCCCTGCCTACACACACACAAGGTTGCCTTTGCCTTAAACCCCATCGCAAAAGTCCGTTTGTCCGGGCAGGACAGATTCGCACGGGATAAACTGTGTGCTGTATGAGCTGCGCGTGCGATGAACTGTTGTGCAAGATGAACAGTACAGAGCGAGATGGAATTGACTTTTGATAGGATTGGCTCGGTTAGCCAGCCAAAGATGGCAATCTCATGTAGCCAAAGCGGCGCCTCACCGAATCCTATAAGTGCTAAGTCGTCATTGTAGCATTAGCACAATTAAGCTTGACAAATACTAAAACATCTTTCGTTTCAACACGCACCCTTAAAAAAAAAGGCCTGCTTATTAGCCAACTAAGTACTAAGCGTTTACTTGCCACAAAAAGCATTAACCACCTATTAAGTGGAGGTAGTAAAATGCTGATTAGTTATACTTGCCACTTTGCAAAGTAGTCCGCGAATATTGGTTAATTGAATAAATATCGCATTACCAAACTTTTTTAGTTAACGGGCGTTTATATGTGCATGTACACTGTCACATGAAGATCATTCAATTACAGAGGTATAACCTATATAGGATCATAAGGGAAGAGCAATTGTTCACGTAGATGAGTTGATGGCCTATAATTAACTCATTTATTTATCATGACAAGTGCGCATCATAGCAACATACATTGAGGCATGAACAAATCACAAACAAAAACATACGCGAAAACGCGCCCATAGAATATCAATACTTAACTGGTATGGTATACTGTAGCAGCCGTTTCAAGGCTATTCATGTTGTTACTTTAAAAATAGCACTCTGTGTATTCGTTAGCAGCCATAGAATTAAAAAAAAATCACAGCTTATCCACGTATGTGAATGATGACGATTAAGGTGAAGCTCTCCGCAGCCCGCGCTTGTGGTAATACAAGTGCGCGTGCGTAAGGCCAACGAGGATTTGACAAACGCTAGCGCCTCGTCCAACGACGTCTAGAAGCTCAACACTGTTCAGAAGTACGAGGCCATGCGGCTCCAAATAGAATACCGGACGGACAGATGGACGCTTTGCCCCACTCATCATCCTTCACTGCGCGAATATGCTGTGACAACATTTTTATTGACATGCAATGCAATGCAACTGGCTACAACGATGACTACGACGACACGGGACGTACGACCTATATCGTAAGAAGCCTCGCCACTAAAGTAAGGGACGTTTTGTGCACATCATTTTAATGCCCGCATATATATATATATAATATATATATATATATATATATATATATATATATATATATATATATATATATATATATATATATATATATATATATATTGGCAGGCATGGTGGTTGAGCGCCCGTAGCATTGCATATAGTCAAGAGTCAAGTAGATCCTCCGTGAGCGGTCACAACGTGATTTATTTCGACGTTTTGGCGTAGAGTCCGGCCTTCATCAGGATTGAAGGTACAGTTTGTTGGTGCTCAGCTTTATACAATGTCAACTATGGATTTGAAACACTACGTTACCGCCTTCCAAGTGTGATGAACAAATGGAAACTAACAACTGATAATCTGCGTATATTGTCTAAAACTGAAATGTTAAATCAGATGTGCTGATTGTGTTGTAAATGAATGTTGGGTGATTTCTCTAATGGTTATTCAGTTTTTATTCTTTCATGCATTGCTTTGTTATGAATATTTTTGTGTGTATTTTATAGTTGTGATTCTATTATTTGCTGTGATGGGCCACATGCGTGTTTCTTTTTGTATTGTCGCTTACCGCTGCCTGTAACTTTTGTAACTTTTTGTAAATTTGTAGTTTAAAAATTTTTTTTCTGGGTGAAGGGGCCAGTCAAGCTGTGAAATGCAGCTTTTTTTCCCTTCGCACTAAACCGCATAAACAGTGTATTTTCGTGTACTTGTCACGTGGTTGAATAAACTCAAACTCAAACTCAAATCAGAAGGAAAGAGGGAAAAAAGACAGAAAAAAAGAGAAAAAGAATATAAGGTGCCCTCCCCCCGGGCGCCCCCCTTCCGCTCTTCCTTCCACTTTCCCCTCCATCTCTTTCCATTTTCTTCCTTTTACCTTTGAAATGGAGAAAGGTGAAAGGGAGAAAAGAGAGAGAGACGAAAGGGGTAGTGGAAGGAAGCGTGGAAGGGGGGCGCCCGGGGGGAGTGCACCTTATATTCTTTTTCTCTTTTTTCCTTTTTTTCTGTCTTTTTTCCCTCTTTCCTTCTGATTTGAGATTGTATAAAGCTGAGCACCAACAAATTGTACCTTCAATCCTGATGAAGGCCAGACTCTAGGCCGAAACGTCTAAATAAACCACGTTGTGATCGCTCACGGAGGATCTACTTGACTATATATATGTAACGTAAGAAGGAGGTAGCGATGGTTGGGAGTTAGAAGTAGAAGCCGAGAAGGAAGAAGTGAGAATGGAATAAACTCCTCAAATTAGTGTGGGTCCCAGGTCACCGCGGATTACAATTAAATGAATTGGCAGATGCTTTGGCACGAGCATCACTCGATGGACTAGTAATTTCAGTACTTATCCCGAGTTAGAATACTTATCAGGAGTTAGATATAGGAAATTCGCTATTTTTTCAGATAGTTAAGAAAATATAACACAATGGACAGATTATCAGCACCTCAAATTTCCATGGAAAGCCCAGTGGAGTCCGTCAAAAAAACTTGAAATTATAATCTCCAGATTCCGGGGCCGTGACCCCCATTAAATTTTTATTTACACAGAGCTGGTCTGACACTTTCCCCCCTTTGTCCGTTTTGCGAAGAATCAGAAACTATTGAACATTATTTTGGCTCATGTCATAACTATGCATTAATTAGAAAACGACTTTTAGATATTCCATTTGCAAAGCTAGGTTTAAATTTAACCACCGAAATTGTTCTAAATTTTGGTGCCTCTGTTTTGGGAAATTGCCACAGAGATGCATTTGATGCGGTGTGTAATTTTATTCAAGACTCCAAACGTTTTTCAACATAAAGCCCACGTTAACAGATACTCAAAAAAAAACGGGTCGAAAAGTAATTTTCGATTCTGGATAAATCCGTGACATACCAAATTAATCGGATTTGGCGAAACCAGCTGTCTCGTCGGCTCCCAAAATCAAGTTATAGCTGTTAGTGTCTACTTTGTTGTTGATTCTTTTTTCTCACTATCTAAATCTTTGGTTTCCTTTTTTTTTAACATACTGTCTTCACTATACCACTCCCCCCCTTTTTTTGTTGTAAGCAATAATGCAGTTATCGTCCATATGAGACTATATGTTCTCTTGGCCAATCCCCCAGAGTGGGTACGAGCCATGGATTAGAGGATACAAACAAACAAACAAACAAATAAACATGGCGTATGAGCCAGGCCACGTCTACCATTCATCATAGCGTCACACGAGTCGACAGGATGAAGACCTCCAAGCCTCTTCATCAGTGTCTTAACATTGACGCAGTTCTCCGCATGACACCCTGAACTTACATGGACCACCGTGCAAGCGCCTAGCATTACGCATCGTCAAGCATCATGTCAGAACCATCTGCTGACCTTGAAATCCCCAAGTACACCGGATCAGCGGACGACGGACCCGTAGAAGACTGGTTCAACCTCTTTGAGCTCCACGCCACCGCTGCATCATGGTCGGAACGGGAGATGGTCATCAACTTTACTGACTACATCTCAGGTGAGGCATTCAAATTTTACCTCACCCCCATCTTCGAGAACGATGAGTCTTGGAAAAAGATCAAAGAAATGATCACTCGTTTCAAAGAATACTATGAAGACCTGTCCATACTTCCATCAGCGAAAGGCTTTTCAACTCACCCATTACAGTTACGCGAAGTCTTCCCGCAGTAAGCATATTTTCCAAACGAGACCTCAGAGAAAATATACCACCATTCTCGATTGCAATGAAATTGGCATTTTCAACGTGTTAACTGCACCACAACACTTCACATTTTACTGAACCACCCAAATCGCTTGATGCTTCGTGTCACACACAAGGCTCAGACGGTTTTAAACGTGCGACGGAATTTAGGCGTGACGAGCTGGTGAATCCTCACAATACCAGCCCATACGCTGACGTTCCGGACCAGGGTCATTCGACAGACATTCTCAGCCTAATCACGCTGCAAAAAGAAAAACATACGCCATGAGAACCACCCGAAGGCAAGCCTGTTGTTCTCTTATCGTCAAGTGATAACACACATGTGAGTCAAAGCACTGCAGAAATTTTGAATCCACCAATGCCGGCGCATTGTCAACTTACAGAAGCATTTACAATCAATGATGACTCACAACCATCTTGGGAGCTTTCTCATCAGTCTATCACAATGCTTTTCTCGCAAGACAAGCCCAGCAGTACAGTATCGACCACCGACTATCTACTGATCACATCACAAGGCAAAGAAAAGCAGACTAATGTTCCTGAGAGATGCCCACCTGAGAACTTTCACAACAAAACGAGCAATTTCAACAAAGGCAACTCCACGAACCCTAGCAACTACTACGGCTACACGAACAAGAACAACGATCAAGTGAAACCTCCTCACGAGTAAACGCGTGGCTTAATGGTCATAAGAGACAACAGCAATTAAAGAGGCAAAAACAAAGTCAATGCCTAAGCCATCATCGCAGAAAGCAACGTCGACAAAATTTTCTGCACCAGTTCTCGAGGCCGTGTCTGCGATCCAACAAACTGAGAGATAGCCTCGGAAAGTTACGAAAAAGGCTTGAAGCTACCACGTATACAACGGAGAAAAAAAAGAATTCCTCCCATCAGCCTTGGCTCTCACGCACGCCGACTAGAAGCAAAGCGTCTGTTGCCACGACGGCGCTGGATCCGATGCCAAAAACATCCGTCAATTCAATGCTACACAGATTTCAAGCCTTGTTCGTTCCTCACAAGACCTCAAGTCGTGTCATCATCAGTGCAGATGTGCAGGGTGGGGTTATGCTATCCAGGATGCAACAGCCAGCCTCGTCCTCCCGAGATCTCTTAGATATGGCCGGACGGCTTCACTCTGCTGTAGATTTTTTTAGTGAGTTAAGGAACTCCCTTCCGAAATAGAACTATGGTGGATTTTTGACATTTTTCGCTCGCTTGAACAGCCGTTTTCGCCGTTTTGTTTAGTGTCTGACGCGACTTCTTCCGGAGGGGAGGGGGAATCCTGTAACGTAAGAAGGTAGCGATGGTTAGGAGTTAGAAGTAGAAGCCGAGAAGGAAGAAGGAAGAATGGAATAAACGTGGCGTATGAGCCAGGCCACGTCTCCCATCCATCATAGCGTCATATATATATATATATATATATATATATATATATATATATATATATATATATATATATATATATATATATATATATATATATATATATATATAATGTAGAGAAGCCGCCGAACACTGAAGTGGGTCAAAAACTCAAGTGTTCTCTAGTGGGTCTACTCAAAAAGGACGCCGCTCGCACTGAGAGTCCTTGCTTGGCCGTTACTGTCACCGTTGTGTATACTCGCTGTGTGCCTGCTAATAAACGCCATAACAAATTGGTGGAGGTGCTGGGTTACCTTGGTTCGAGGGGAATGTCTCGGCAGAGTGGAACCAGTGGATAACGCACAAGTCCTGGACGTACCTGATGACTCGCGTTGTCCCAATTCGCGTACCGTCAGTACTGTTTCCACTTATGATTCATCATCTCCTGATGTATTTGGCCCCTACATTGATGACAATCTTACGTCGGTACAGCATTCCCAGCTTCTGGAGCTGCTGCGAATATCATTCTTCTTTTGATGTCGGGCGAAGTTCTCTCGGTCGCGCGTCCACTGTTACACATCGTATCGACACTGGTGCCCATCCACCATTACGGCAACGTCCCTACCGCGTGTCGCCTGCTGAACATCGGGAAATTAACGAACAGGTTGATGATATGCTCAGACGTGACGTTATTCAGCCCTCGCACAGTCCATAGGCGTCTCCTGTTGTTCTTGTTACGAAGAAGGATGGTTCTGTGTGGTTCTGTGTGGACTACACAGACGGCTCAATAAGATCACTCGCAAGGATGTTTACCCACTACCGCGCATCGATGGCGCAATTGACAGCCTTCATGGAGCCGAATTTTTTTCTTCTCTCGATCTGCGTTCGGGGTACTGGCAAGTACCCATGGCTGATGACGCTCGACCGAAGACTGCGTTCATCACACCCGACGGCTTGTACGAATTCAACGTCATGCCGTTTGGTCTATGTAATGCACCTTCAACTTTTGAGCGCATGATGGATACCGTTCTGCGCAACTTGAAATGGCACACGTGCTTGTGTTACCTCGATGACGTTGTTGTGTTCGCCCCATATTTCTCTACGCATCTCCAACGCCTGAAAGAAGTTTTCGCACGGGTGAGCAATGCCGGCTTGCAACTAAATCTGAAGAAGTGCCGCTTTGCAGCACGGCCACTCACCATCCTAGGGTACGTCGTGTCTAAGGATGGCATTCTTCCTGACCCAGCCAAGCTTCGGGCCGTGGCTGAATTCCCCAAACCTGAGTCCGTCAAAAAACTGCGTAGTTTCGTGGGCCTGTGCTCATACTTCCGACGCTTCATACGAAATTTTGCTACGATTATATCACCGCTGACGAAGCTCCTTGGAAGTAACGGGCCCCTCAATTCGTGGTCTTCTGAGTGCGACGACGCGTTCGCTAAGCTCCGTCATTTGCTGACGTCTCCTCCCATTCTACGCCACTACGACCCTACGGCCCCGACGGAGGTGCACACAGACGCCACCAGTGTAGGCCTCGGCGCTGTCCTGGCGCAGCGGAAACCCGGATTCCCTGAATATGTCGTAGCATATGCAAGCCGTATGCTCACGAGAGCCGAGACAAACTACACCATCACGGAGAAAGAGTGCCTGGCGATCGTCTGGGCCCTTACAAAGTTTCGGCCTTATTTGTATGGTCGCCCATTCGATGTCGTCACCGACCATCATGCACTATGCTGGCTTTCATCATTGAAGTATCCCTCAGGCCGTACCGCCCGTTGGGCTCTTCGCTTACAAGACTACGACATCCGCGTGCTGTACCGCAACGGACGCCAGCATGATGACGCCGACGCCCTCTCGCGCTCCCCTCTGCCTGAAGGTGATGTGCTCTGCTCAGTATCCTCGGCTGCTGTTTCTGCCATTGATGTTGACATTATCGCTACCGAACAGCGAAAGGATAATTGAATCGGCCCGCTCATCGACTTACTCTCTGATCCATCTACAACGCCATCCACGCGTGCCTTGCGTCGTCAAGCTCGCCATTTCGCCATTCGTGATGGCCTTCTACACCGACGCAATTACGACGCCGATGGCCGGCAGTGGTTACTCGTGATACCCCGCAGTCTGCGGTCAGAGATATGTGAATCCTTCCATTCTGATCCGCAATGCGCGCACTCTGGGGTATTCAAAACCTACCATCGCATTCGACAACGCTACTTCTGGCGCGGGATGTACCGCTACGTGCAGCAGTTGGTTCGCTCCTGCCTCGCTTGCCAACGCCGCAAACTGTCAGCACACATGTCGCCAGCCAGTCTGCAACCATTACCTTGCCCTGATCGTCCGTTTGGGCGCATAGGTATCGATTTGTATGGACCACTTCCTCTGACGTCGGCTGGTAACCGCTGGGCCATCGTCGCCGTAGATCATTTAACGCGATACTCCGAAACCGCCGATCTCCCTGCGGCTACTGCGCGTGATGTTGCGTCCTTCCAACTGCATCGATTCATACTGCGCCATGGTCCACCCTAGGAGCTTCTCAGCGATCGAGGCCGTGTCTTCTTCTCAGAAGTCGTTGAAGCCATTCTCACTGAGTGCCATTCTGTCCAACGCAAAACTACTGCTTACCACCCGCAGACGAATGGTCTCACCGAACACTTTAGCCGCACCCACGGCGACATGCTTTCGATGTACGTCGCCGCCAACCACACGAATTAGGATACCGTACTGCCCTTCGTCACCTACGCCTACAACACCGCCCCTCACAGCACGACCGGTTTTTCACCTTTCTTCTTGCTGTGCGGAAGGCACCCTTCACACACCATCGACATGGTACTCCCGTACACGCTGGATCCATCTGAGTGTGCACCTATTTCTGAGACAGCCAGGCTTGCTGAAGAGTGTCGCGAGCTGGCCAAGACATTTACGACGCATGAGCAAGAGCAGCAGAAGAGTATTCGTGATGGCTGCACCACTTCTGAACCCACGTTCTTTCCTGGTTCCCTTGTATGGCTCTCAATCCTGACCTCTGTAGCTGGCCTTTCTTCCAAACTACTCCCGAAATATGAAGGTCCCTACCGTGTGATCGAGCGCACATCTCCAGTCAACTATCTTGTCGAGCCAATTGAACAATCTTCGGACATGCGCCGTCGCGGGCGCGACATAGTCAACGTGGAGCACTTGAACGCTTACTATGACCCGCTCGTAGTGACAAGCTGTTAGGTCGCCAGGCGGCTCCCTCTTCGACGCCGGGGTAATTGTAGAGAAGCCGCCGAACACTGAAGTTGGTAAAACTCTCAAGTGTTCTCTAGTGTGTCTACTCAAAAAGGGCGCCGCTCGCGCTGAGAGTCCGTGCTTGGCCGTTACTGTCGCCATTGTGTATACTCGCTGTGTGCCTGCTAATAAACGCCATAACAATATATATATATATATTGTTATGGCGTTTATATATATATATATATATATATATATATATATATATATATATATATATATACATATATATATATATATATATATATATATATATATATATATATATATATATATATATATATATATATATATATATACTAGTTACTCAGTTAGAAAGACTTAAAAACTATTCCTCGTTTGCCATGGCAAAAGTTTCAAGCTTTACTACCTGCTGGCTATAGTGACGAGGTTCCGAAAATGTTCTAAAAGACGCTCGAAACAAGTAAATTCATGCATTTCCAACTGTTTATTATTTTTTTACAATGTGTTGACTATGCCAATATCATAAGTAGTGGGAGAACTGTCAATATGGAAACTAGTAGTAAGGTTGTATTGCACGAGATAAGTCACCAACCTACCAATCCTCAACCATAGTAACCTGTTTAGCACAGTTTGGCAGTCTTTGTGCATCTGATGACATCAGCTCGATATTGTTACAAACATTTTTAGCTCGATAAAACTATCAATATATGTTTTCCTATCCGGGGAAATTGTTGAAATAGAATTGTTCTGCCTGGCCATTCTCGGAGTGGGAATGGGCTAATTTTTTTCATTCCGAGGAATTGAAAAGAATGAAATTACGGCTAGTTGCAATTCCCCGAATAGAATTGGAATGAAATGGAGCTGCCCAATCCACAACACTAGTCACGACCACATGAAATTAGGTCATTTCAGTACCATGTGCGAAAATAGACGAGCATATGTCGTCGCTGTGCTGTAGCCCATTGTAGAAACAACGTCCTAAATTCAAATTGTAAACGACCTCATTAAACTCGTTAAAAAGAGTGCTCCAAAATGACAACCTAAATTTTTGTATTGAAGCGAGCGGTAAAGGACTATACATCATGAGGCTGCCGAAACCACAGAAAAGCTGCAATATCAGAGCCAAAGTTTATCCATGAAAATCAATGCCATCAATTGAATCTACCGTGGCCCTTGAACGGTCAGCTTCACTGACTTCCTTGTGATTTAGATCCCTCACGGCCGGTAGGAATTCCACTTGACCTACATTGCTGAGCCGACAGCCCCTAAATAGATGACGGCCAGTATAAATGGCAACATTAAGTAAAGAATGGACACATCTGAAGCATCTAGGCCCCCGTTTCCGAAGTCGCAGCAGCTAGCAGAGTCGCAGTGCACATAAACGAAATTGACCAGTGAATCATTCACTGACCAGTTGCCTGAAGAACATAACATCCGAAATATTCAGTCACTCCTAGACATGCTTCAAATGTTCGTCGGCAAGCTTAAATCTCCATACTCTCCGTCCTTACAAAAGGTGCTGGATGGCCTATGTCCAATACCTGCAAGGCGGTAATTCACATCCACCTACAGTGCAAAATGATGTGGCCGAGGTCCTGCGTTCAGTACTGTGAACGTAATAGGGTGTTTTGCATGTTCTCTACTGTATATCTTGCTATCTTTTAATCCCTCATTCCCCTTCCCACAGTGTAAAATAGTAAACTGTACGCGCGTCTGGTTGAGCTTCCTTCCTTCCTTCCTTCCTTCCTTCCTTCCTTCCTTCCTTCCTTCCTTCCTTCCTTCCTTCCTTCCTTCCTTCCTTCCTTCCTTCCTTCCTTCCTTCCTTCCTTCCTTCCTTCCTTCCTTCCTTCCTTCCTTTCTTGCTTCTACTGTTTCAATAGAGGGACACTAAATTAAATGCAAATCCTAAATTGATGTTGATTACTAAATAGAGGTCACAAAACCTCAGCGCTACTTCTGTGACAAGGAAACGCTTATTTTAAAATGAACTTGCGTTTTAGTGGTCCACGTCATGTTAGCGCGCTTCAAATTTTCCGTCTGGAAGCGGTCTGTCTCACGTAGCTGTTGCCGTGCACAACATTGCTCGGCTTTACTGTGCGGCCGCCAAGCCTAGTAGCAGCAGAGCGAAAGCAGATGCACCACAATAGCAACAATAACCACAGAACGAAATTCTGTCATCTAGGAAGCCATGGTTCTGTTTGTTCGGTTCTATTGGCCTCCGTTAGATGGCACCACCTATCTAGCCTGATCAGGTGAGAACAGAATTTCATAATAATTTGCGCCATCCCCCGTAGTAACGCCAAGGGGTTCCTTTTTTATATCAGTCTAACAGTAGTGGATGAGCAGCATTTTGCTACGTCTTTTGGTGCACGGAACGTTCTTTTTTATTGCAACTATAGTTTGATTACTATTGAATACCTGTAGTTGGACTGGGTGCTCTGACGTAACCAGAGTCATTTTCAATCCTACACAAGGGGCCTGTCATGTGGTGTGTTAAGCTTAATTTCTAGGTAAGTAGTGCACTGCTGTTGATAATACTGACATCTTTGCCGTTGTCATACATTGAGCTTTCACTCTAACATTAATTGCACTAGCCTATAGTGTCCATTTATTATTGTATATAACCAAGAAAAACAAGTCCTCCATATTTCCACAAGTTGTGAGTGGTGCAAGCATACTTTGCAAAGTTCGTGTATTCTATGTCGTCTGTCTCGCCTCAGTACTTCCAGGGGACCATTCATCTAGGCATAGTCGTGCGGTCCCTTGACTTCTCTTATTCTGCGCGTCCCAAACCCTTTGTTATATGTCTGCGTATAGGACGTGCGGAGGACTCACACCCACGCTTCGAGGCCTGGGAAATAATGGATTGCCGACAGGATTGTATAGCCCAGGTTGGATAATTACGCCTGATGGGGAGGCAGTGCCCCCGCAGCATGGTCCAGGGCATGCACTGCAGCGAATGCTGTAGTCGGGTTTCTCTTTGGCGTGTAGTGTGTCCACGTCACTGTTCCAGTGACGGGGGCGCACTTTGCCCTGTAGAAGTGGCTAGCACGTTGGCGGACGGATAGCGGGTAGTGTGAGCGCGTACGATATCATAGTTATATGTCTGCAGTTAATGAAACAGTCTTGACGTGAAGTGAACTTTATATCATACAAACCAGTTCATATATCTATGACTGTGAAGAGGGTGCCCCTATCTATCTATCTATCTATCTATCTATCTATCTATCTATCTATCTATCTATCTATCTATCTATCTATCTATCTATCTATCTATCTATCTATCTATCCAGGTATCTATCTATCTATCCAGGTATCTATCTATCTATCTATCCAGGTACCTATCTATCTATCTATCTATCTATCTATCTATCTATCTATCTATCTATCTGTCTGTCTGTCTGTCTGTCTGTCTGTCTGTCTGTCTGTATGTATGTATGTATGTATGTATGTATGTATGTATGTATGTATGTATGTATGTATGTATGTATGTATGTATGTATGTATGTATGTATGTATGTCTATCTATCTATCTATCTATCTATCTATCTATCTATCTATCTATCTATTTGTTAAATATTGCCGAATATTTATTAGAAGAAAGAAGACAACGAAGTGTGGGCGCGAGAGGACAGTTCGTGCCTGGGGGGCGCCGGAAGAACGTTTTGCCAAACAGTGGAAGCATTTGTAATCTCTCTGAGCCATTAAACCTTTATTTTTGCTCTCCTCTACTAGTGAAGACTCTTTTCTCCGCATCATTTCGGTACCGTGAAATCCGAGAGAAATGATCCTTCTATGTGAGAGAGAGTGCACTTTCACAACATCTCGACCCCATCTGCGGTGTGCAAGACGTTTGTTGAAGCCGCCGTTCGGTGAATCCTAATGTGCTAGGCCTAACCCTGCCTGTCACCCAGGCCATGAAGCAGGACATATCGACGATGCCCGGAGCTTTATCATGTGATGCTTTGTGACTGATAGCACGTTGACGCCTAGTTCGCATCGTGGCGTAGCCTGCCAATAGTTTTCTACGTTTCCCTACATTGGCCCAGATCGTAGAGGCCCTCATCAGAAGGCTTAATCGTGTACGAAAGACCGTCATGGAAGCCATCGCCAGCATCGAAAGCCTCCTGCGTTTGGAACACGCCCAATGGAGCAAGTGTGGTGAGGGATATTCACCACGTTTTGACAGAACAATTCGAGCTTCTCAAAGGAATTGATTAAGAGTTAGAAAACATGGTTGAAATTGGCCACGTGAAAACAGAAATGAAGGAAGCCCACATTTGTGGGCGTAAGAATATTCTAAAAAACGGTCAGAGCAGAATATACGATGAAAGATGCGCTAAAGGCTTGGCAGGCTCGCTTGGACAGTATAATGCAAAGAATAAGAACAAAGTGCAAGCGGTAGGGCTCTTTTCAGCTGTGGCGCAACCGTCTCGCCAATGTTTTTAACATTCGCGATGTTGCCACAAAGAAGGTTAATGGCTCAACACCACGACAGATGGAAAAATGTGTTAGAAGCAGACAAACTAACGTTGCCACTTCAAAGAATACAACACGATATAGCTCCAACGAAGAACAATCCGAGCTTCTAGACGCCTATTCAATGCCTTCAGAGCATTTGTCAACGTCCCATACCCATTAAGTTAACAGGAGGGTGAACTCAGGTGTGTGGGTGAAGAGACTATCACGATCGAAAGGCCCTTTCGAAATTCAGGATACCTTGCACCAAATACCAAGGATGAGTATTCACCAAGGTTGGCAATGTCCATTGTGAGGCAGTCCGCAATTCCGTGATTATATGTTACCGGAGATATAAAATCACAGTCACAGCAACAAGCGCGAAGACAAAGGAGAAAGAATGGAAAAGGTGTTAGGGCACAGAAGCCTACTACACGTAAAGCTCCTGAATGTAGCTCTTCGAGAAAACTGCAGACACCGAGGAAGAGAAAAAAAGCCTAGTGTGCGGGCTGCGTCACTGCCGATGTCCAAGGTGAAGACAGAACCAAAGCAGCGAACAATAAAACCCAAGCCAAGATGGAGGAAAAAAAACTGGCGCTCACAAGGTTAATGCAGTCAAGATGAGAAAGCCAACGAAAAGGTTCCCCAGGAAAGGCTACCTAAGATCTTCATGTAACAGCCTTCATCGAGAATTTCCATTCCCAGGAAGACTCTTCAAAGACAGCGTAAGCTCGTCAAGGTCAACACGCTCAAAGGAACGAGCCTGGAACAAGCGTCGAAAGCTTCGATGAAAAATCAAGTTCAGGGAGATGCCCGGGTGTTCCCCAAAGTAGTGATTCCAAACTTGCACGGGCTCTAATCTCTGTGGGTTAGTGTTTCTCAGCATCACGCGCCACTTTGTGGGTGCGGAGGGTATTGTAAAATTTGAAAAAGGACGATACAGCCTGCACAAGAACTTTAGGGAAAGTTAAATCAATTTGTCGCGGCAAAGGATGTTTGAAAGCTAGACCACCGCGGCGAGGCATCATACAAACGTAGCGTCATACAAACGATGCTCGTACGACGCTTCTGCTAAAAAGAAAGTTTTAAATTCAAACTGTTTCTTAACGAACTTCGGCGAATTTTAGCGCACCTACCTACCTACCTACCTACCTACTTACCTACTTACCTACCTACCTACCTACCTACCTACCTACCTACCTACCTACCTACCTACCTACCTACCTACCTACCTACCTACCTACCTACCTACCTACCTACCTACCTACCTACCTATCTATCTATCTATCTATCTATCTATCTATCTATCTATCTATCTATCTATCTATCTATCTATCTATCTATCTATCTATCTATCTATGACTTTAGCTCTCCTGATAGTTTCGATAGTGGTATTTACCAAAATATGTGTGGCATAACATGAATGTATGACTGGATTAAGTTGCTAGTCATGAATGTCACTAGCACGTCATGAA
This sequence comes from Rhipicephalus microplus, assembly GCF_013339725.1. Lineage (NCBI taxonomy): Eukaryota > Metazoa > Arthropoda > Arachnida > Ixodida > Ixodidae > Rhipicephalus > Rhipicephalus microplus. The sequence goes on along the minus strand of NC_051175.1, from coordinate 26,480,632 downwards.
TGCCATGGTTTACATATCTTGGTGTTGCTACTCTCGCAGTCGTTTCACTCACGTGACTTATGGAAAACTGACATGTTATGACATGACTGTGTGGTGAACGTAAGTGACTTACTCTAACGTGGAAATAATGACATGCGTGGTGTGTAAGTCATGACTACACGCTACGCTCATGGTGCGCTCGCGGCCATTTCGTTGGCTTCACAAATACCAAATTTAGTATTACGGGACATGAATTATGAATGAGGGTATATGACTGGTGCACATGATAATCATATAAAAGACATGTAAAACATGACTGCATGCTACGCTCATAGTGCGCTCGTGCCCATTTCGCTAGCTCCTCATATACCAAATGAGGAATCATGTGTCATAATTGAAAAATAAAATAAATTACACACCGAAACATGATAATTATGACACGCGTCTTATGTAAACCTTAACTACATGAGACTCTCATAGTGTGCTCGCGGCCGTTTTGCTAGCTTCACATAAACCAAATTTCGTATCACAGGACGTGAATAGAGGGCGAAGGTAAATGACACGTTCAAACATGATAATCTTGACATGCAAGTAATACGTGGCATGATTCGCGCCCTCCTCGTAACGTTGTGCTTATTTAAAGTGACATATCAACCTTCCTCTTTCGTTCTTCTCATATCATAGATTTCCACTATACGTGATATCTGCAAATTTTTCATGTTGGACTCGTCTTTATGTATACACGACTATCCCACACATGCTATATTGCTTGGCCGAACACTCCTATCAAAATAGATGTCACGTCATGGAAATTGCGCCGAGGATGGCTGGTCTCAGTTTTTTCACTGGATAGAAAAATATCAGTCATAATTTCTTATCAGCCTCATTATTGATATAGGGAAAAAAACGCATAATATTATCTGGGGTTCTAAGCCCCAAAACCACGATATGATTATGAAGGAAGCCCTAGGAGAGGGCTCTCTAATTACTAAGGAACTCGGCTGCTGGCCAGCAGGTCGCGGAATCAAATGCTGGCAGCGTTTTCGATGGAGGCGAAAATCAGCGGGCCCGTGTGCTCACATTCGGGCGCGTGCTGAATACAAGGTGGTCGGAGTTTCCGTAGTCCTTCACTACGGCGTCTCTTATAATGTTATGGTAGTTTTGGGACGTTAAACCCCACATGGCAATCAATCAATAGAAAAGGGCCCATAAAAGTTTCGGCCAGCTTAATTCTCTAACCTACCCTGACATTACATGAGCGTATAGTATTTCGCGTCCATCAAAGCACAATCTCCGCAGCCATGCCCACGAACTGCGTGACAGCAGCCGAGCGCGATCACAACTGATATTAGGGGCGAAGCTTTTTACAGCGGCACTAGTTCGTCCTCGTAGCCGTTGTAGTGTGTAACAAATATAACATTTTGACCTCCAAGGTAGTGCCAGTGAGAGATTTCTTCTGTGCGTTGTTGAACAATAAACAATAGTGCTCAATATACATGCTCATGGCTGCTAGTGGGGAATGAGAGACAGGAGCATTCGGCTTTTAGTTAAGGCGCACGCTGCAATCCCCATTAGCAGTCGTTGGCATGTACATTGAACACTATCTGACAAGAAAGGGTTGCTACGTTATACTCGCTGGGTGTAACCTCATTAGTTTTAGAAAGGTTTAGCGAGCGTTGAGCCACAGAGCCATGAATACAATGAACTAGTATACACCTTAAACTCGAGGTGGTTAAACGTTGGAAGTAGATACGAAGCGCAAGCCGTAAGAAAGTAAAAGCCGAATTCTCCTGTCTCTCATTTCCCATGAGCAGCCATTCGCATGTACAATGAGCACTATCTGACAGGGAAAGGTTGCTACGTTATACTCGCTGGGCGTAACCTCCTTGGTTTTAGAAATGTTTAGCGAGCGTTGGGCCGCAGTGCCTTGAATACAGTGAACTAGTATATACTATGAACTCGGGGTGGTTAAAGGTGGGAAGTAGACTCGAAGCGCAAGCTGTTAAAAAGTCTGCGTGGGCCACCTCTCGTTTAGTCCTTGGAATGTCCGCTGGATGGCGGTGCTTATATATAGGGAATATGTGATGAAAAGATGCGAGGTGGTGGTACTTGGAGTGTTGAATAGATGGACGAATGGACACACGGACAGATGCATGGATGGACGCATGAACGGACGCAGGGGCGGATGCATGGACGAACGCAGGGATGGACACACGAACAGACGCACGCACGGACGGGTAGATGGACGCATGAACGGTCACACAGACGGACGCATGGACGGACGGAAGCAAGAACGAATGGACGGACGATTGCTTCACCCCACTCCGTGGATATGCTGCCAATTTTGTCGTCTCTCTCATTTCGTTCTTTGCTTGTGTCCCGTCTGGAACACAGTTCGCTAGAAGTTGACACCTGATTCACCGTGCCAGGCAAAAGAAACCGAACACACACCAAGAATGATGATATGATGATGAAATAAACATCTATTTTTCGTATCGGTATTCCCGAGTTTGTGAGCTTGGGGTCAACCTAGGTACCTTATTCTAGGAATCCTCTGGCCGCAATCGCCTCCCGGGCCCTGGCGACAAGTCCTCGTTGGTCGTCTAGGTCACGTGCGGCAATCTTGGCCTCCCACGGCTCGGCTAGGGGGTCGATACGTGCAGTCGTTGCGGACTTGGTATTGACATCTTCGTGGCGCCATGGACACTCGAGTAGTAGGTGGGCCAGTATGTCGGGCACGTCGCATATCGGGCAGTTGTAGGCGTAGAGCGTTGCGCAGATTCTATACAGTAGGGTGCCATGTGTATATGTGTTAGCTTGAAGTCTCCGAAATGCTGTTGCCTCTTCTTTAGTCAGCTTGGGATGAGGGGGTGGGTACACCCTGCGAGCTAGACGATAGTGTTGTAGGATGGCGTTGTATGTTGGTGGTACGGTCTCCACTTCTTCTGCAGCGCTGGCTAACCGCGGGTCAAGCGAGGCGCTGAGGAAGGCCCAGTTGACGTGACCGTGGGCCGTGGCGTGAGCTGCTTCCTTTCCTTCGAGCCCCTCGTGCCCCGGCACCCATACCACGCAGGTGTAAGGAAGCGGAGTTCGGCTCTTTCTCAGAATGTTGAGAGCTTCGGCGAGGATTCAGCCTCGCGTGTAATTGTGGACAGTGGATTGGGAATCTGTGAAAACTACGACCGCGTCCTTACCAGTTGTAGTGGCAATGGCGATCGCTACTTCCTCGGCAGACTCGGAGCTCCGCAGCCGGAGGGTGGCGGATGCCAGATCTTATCCTTCTTCGTCGACCACACTTAAAGCGTAGGCATTTTTGCCAGGGCGTTTTGCCGCATCGACGTAGCGAGCGTCTGGATCGTGCTGGTGTCTTCTGCGAATGGTGTCGACTCGAGTGATTCGTCTGTCCCGATGGTACTCGGGATTCATGTTACGTGGTACTTGGGCGATACTGAATGATTCTCGCATGTACGGCGGCATCTTCTCTTTGCGGTCTGCCTCGCAGATGTAGCTCTCGCTGTAGCCCAAGCGCTCAAGGACCGATCTACCCGTCGACGTAAGCTTACGTCACTCGAGATGGCTGGTCCGTTGGGCTTCTGTCAGCTCTTGCCAGGTATTGTGTATACCCATTCTTAGGAGTCTGGTGGACTACGCCATTGGAGGTAGCCCTATGGCGAGCTTGGTAGCTTTGCGGATGAGCACATTCAGCTTGTCAACTTCAGATGTCTTGAGGGTGAGGTACGGGGTTCCAAAGGTGATTCGGCTGGTAAGAAGAGCCTGCAAAGCTCTCAAGGTATCGTTTTCTTTCAAGACACTACGTCGGTTTGCTACTCTCCTTACGAGGCGCGTGAGCTGAAAGACTGTGCGTTGAAGTCTTGGAAGCGTGGCGGCCCCTGATCCGTCGTGGTGCAGGTGCAAGCCGAGCACGCGAAGTGAGCTGACCTTCGGTATTTGGACCCCATGAAGGATGACGCATGTGTCTGGCATTTCGCAGGTTGCAGGTCTTCCTGGCGTGCGGGTCTTGAGTACCAGTACTTCTGATTTTTCAGGTGCACAATGGAGGCCGCAGCTTTCGAGGTAGTTCTTTATGACATTTACCGCCTCCTGAATGCAACTTTCTTGCTCTCCAGAGCTCTTGCCTCGAGTCTAAAGCGTAATATCGTCCACGTAGATGACGTGACGTAGACCCTGTATTTTTTCGAGAAGCCGAGGGAGCTTAAGGAGTGTCCCGTTGAAAAGGAGTGGTGACACAACAGAGCCTTGAGGTGTACCCCTGTTCGGCAGCTCAAATTTTTCGCTGTGTATGTTGTATATTCCCACCGTGGCTGCACGACCGATGAGGAAGCTTCGAACATAGCCATAACTCTTGGAACCGCAGCCAGTATCTTCGAGATTTTGTAGTATTGCTTTATGGCTAACATTGTCGAAGGCGCTTTTCACATCAATGGCAAGAAGGGACGACTTGCCATTCTTGCTCAAGTGATCAACTAGATCTTCCTTGAGGAATAGGAGGATGTCCTGCGTAGAAAGCAGCTGGCAGAAGCCGAATATGGTGTCGGGGAAGTACCCGTTGGCCTCAAGGTGCGACGTGAGCAGGTCATGGATCATATGCTCAAACAGCTTGCCAACGCACGAAGTAAGAGAAATGGGTCTAAGGTTGTCAACAGCTATGGACTTAGGTATTATGATAAATTCCGAATGCTTCCACGCGGCTGGAAGCTCTCCTTTGTCCCAGCAGTCATTGTAGTACTCTAGGAGAGTAGTCATAGACTGATTGGGTAGCTGTCGGAGGTGCTTGTCGACTATCGCGTCTTTTCCTGGACTCGTGTTTCTTGTAAGCTTGGAAAGAGCTGCCTGAAGCTCTGCTGGTGTGAAGGGCCTGTCAAGGCCGGAGTTGGGCATGCCTTCGTATTCTTTGTATAGTGGTGGCATTGCAACTGATTGGACAAGACCACGCAGCTTGTTTTATTGTTCGTGGAGCAGGTCTTCCTCCAAGCCGTCGTAATTGTGTGTTAGCTGTGGTTCTCGTTGCCGCTGCTGCGTCTTGGAGGGGAGGTCACCGAGGAGAGTCCGCAGTAGGTGCCACGTCTTCTTGGTGCTGAGCGTACCCTGGAGCTTATTGCAGAAGTCGTGCCAGTTGTGCCTCGCTATGTTTTCAGCATACTGTTGCGCCTCTTCTGTCCATAAGGAAAGTCTTTTCCTGAGTTTCTTGTTCAATTTTCGCCTCTTCCATCTCTTCAGTAAAGCTCGTCTGGCCTCCCAGAGGTGGAGTAAGTGGGAATCTACTGCCAAATTCTCTTCGTTAGGCTGCATTACTTTGGTTCACCGTTTGGCGGTATCCAGAATCTTGGTGAGCCAGGCGTCTATGTCCGCTATTGCGTTGTCGCCATCGAGCTCGTTTCTGAAGGCATTCCAATCTTTCAGTTTTGCGGTGCCTGTTATTGTAGGTCGTTGGTCATATTCGATGTCGAGTTGAATTATGTGGGGATCGCCGCCAAGCGTCTCGTGGAGACAGGCCAATCCCACCTTCTTGACATCTCGTGTAAAAGTGAGGTCGGGCGGGGTATCTCTCGAGCCGCTGTTTCCCACTCTCGTGGGCTGGAGCGGATCATTCAACAATGTGAGGCCATACGGCTGGACGGAGTCGGGGACTTTCGCGCCTTTCTTGGTGGTGATGGCATAGCCCCAAGCTGTGTGGGGCGTATTGAAGTCCCCTACGACCACTGACCGGCGACCTTTTGTGCGTTTGCTGAGTTCGCGGACGAAGTAATTGTAGTCCCTGAGCTGATCTCGCGGTGGGTTGTACACGTTAGTTACATAAAGGCTTTGTTGTGATTTTTGTTCCAGTATGACTTCCACGATGGAGTGTTCAACTGTAGTGTCTTCTATCTTGTGTACTTGGGCCGCAACAGTTTTCTTAAGTAGAACGGTGGTTCTTGGGGTCAGAGCAACGGTGTTGTATCCTGCGAGCCGCACTTTTTCAGTATTGTTTTCTTGTAGAGCGAGAGCGATGAGGTCAGGTTGATTTACTTTTCTAAATTTTTGTAGATTAGCCAGATGGGGTCTGTATGATCGACAGTTCTACTGCCAAATGTGAAAAGTTGGTTGCGGAGTAGAAATCCCATTCTTAGAGCCTACCATCTTCGTAAATATTTAATACGTTTACCTGCTCGCCATCGGGAGAGAAGGAGTGAGAAACTTTTTCTCTCTTTGGGCGTGGTTTTTTCTGCCATGGCAGTCTTCAAGTTCCGCGTGACTAATGCAGTTGTTCTTAACATGAACCGCAAAGTTGGTCAGCTGCGCCTTGAGAGCGTTGATTTGGGCTGTGTGAGTGTCCATCCTACGGCTGAGCGTCGTGAACGTGTCACCAATTTGGGCGGAGATGGACGCCAACTTCGCCAGGACGAGTTCTTCGAGCGTCGACTTGACTGCTGATGTGTGTTGTGGCTCTACTGTCACCGTAAGCTGCGAGTCAACAAGGGCGGCGAGTTTTGTTTCTATAACGGAGAGTACTTTGGCCTCCACGATAGCTTCAATATCTAGTGTGGTGAGTTTCGTGGCTAGTTGTTTAGCTTGGTGCTGTTCTTCGAATAGTTGAGTGAGCCTCTCTATGCTTGCATTATGCTTCTCTATGATCTTTTCTTGTTCATGGCATAGTTTTACGAGCTTATCGACAACTGCACCTTGTTTTTGGAGCTGGTCACGCTGGTTTTGCGGAGCTTTTTGCTGATTCGAAAAATTTTTTTCCAAATTTCTGAATGCAGTGGATTCAGTAGATGAGTAATCTGGAGTGTTTCTGTTGTTCTGTGAAGTCAAATCTACGCGAGTTGCATCAGCATAGCTGAGACGTTGGGTGGAGAGTGAGCGGGATCTTGTGCGAGACCTGGGGTGCGATCACAGAATATACCTAGACTTGCTTCAGCCGCGCTTGTCGTGAAATAGGCCGCTGGGGCTAGGAGATGATTTGTCAAGCTCGATTAAGTCTTCACTGTGGGAACTACAACCATTCTCCGGGCTTTCGCCTTCTCCAGTGTTTGTTGTCCAACTTGGTAAGGTGGTTGGTTCGGTCGTAGCTTCTTCTTGCATTCCTTGCCGGCAGTTTTATGGGGCTGTTCGCATATTTTACAGTTGGGAATACATTCGTGATCTGTGGTGACTGCGTCTTGTCCGCACTTGTAACAGAAGCCTTCTCGAGGTCTGGGACAGATGTCTCGTCGGTGCCCAATGGCACCGCATTTTCGACAGAACTGCACAGACTTTCGATAGGGTTTGCAGCGGTAGTACGACACTTTGGTAGGTGATGTAGTACGGGACGTGCGGGCCATCGAAAGTGACGACGGCGGTGAAAGACTGACCAAGCATGCGAGCGCCAAGGACTGTGCATCGTGAGTCGACTCGGAGGCCAGCTACAATTTCGGCCCTGCTGGTTCCTGAGAGAAGTCGTAGATACACCTCTGCATACATCGTCGGGATGTCTCACGTGGGGGTTCACACTGAAGAAAGTGCCGCCTAAATGAATGGTAGCAATGCTTCTCAGGTTGGTTGCGCATTCTGTGTCGGCAATACTAGCAATGATAATGTTTTCAGCGCTCTGCACTTGAACTCGAACGTTGTCGTAGATATCTTGTTGTGTGAGGCCGCTTGATCGTTCGATAGCGTGAGTAATTGATGTTAGACTCCATTTCGATAAATTGAGTCCGGCTTGTGGCCTGTAGACGATTTTAAAGTCGTCTGTAGGAAAAGGGGGCATCTTGAAGTTGCGTTGCTTCGAAGCTTTTTGCGGGGGAACGGGCTCTTTCTCGGTCTTCTCGCTGGAAGCTTGAATCCGGTTCGGCGCTCGTTTTTGTTTGTGTCCGACTTGCAGAAATTCTATATGCTCCTTTGCTGTTGTTTTGCCACTGTTTACATCCTACGTCCATGCCAATTTCTCCGTGGGCGTCTCGGCGTTCGCTTCGGTTTGCACTGATGTTGGTTCTTTTTGTGGCCCTGTAGTAGCCATCCACACAGTTTTTATTATTAATGCCGTAGTGGCCCCTAAGCCAGTGTGCTTTCAGGAGTTACCCAATCAGTGTTTAGAAAAGGCTCTGAAAGGCCGCTCTTTCATCCTTCGCTGTGTTTATGCTGCGCCTTCGACGTAAGCCTAACTTTTTTTTTTGAGGAGGGGGTGGGGGGGGGGCGAAGCTTCATATGGTGTGGGTCTGTCCAGCCTCCGATGGTGTATGTAGCCACCGGTGCCACATATCGGAAAGAGCGGTCCTCAGAATGCCCGTTGGATGGCGGCTTTTGTATATGATGAATACGTGATGAAAAGATGGGAGATGGCTGTACATGGAGGGTTCACTAGATAGACTGACGGGCGGACGGACATGCAGACCAGAGTACTGATGAACACACAGACAGATAGAGGAGTGGACGCACGGACGCACGGATGGACGGACGAATGGGCGGATGGACGGACGGACGGACGGACGGACGGACCGACGGACAGACAGACAGACAGACAGACAGACAGACAGACAGACAGACAGACGCGTAGGCAGACGGAAGAACGGACGGGTAGGCAGACGGAAGAACGGACGTACGGATGGACGCATTAAGGGACGCACGGAGAGGCGGATGCACCGACGGTCACACGGATGGAGAGACACACGCAAGGATACACGGACGGATGCATGGACAGGCGGAAGCAAAAAGGAATGAGCGGACGAAAGCACTGACGAACGCTTCGCCCCGCCAATCATCATTCACTCCGTGAATATGCTGTGGTTATTTCTCTCTCTCTTGGCTCGACGATGACATAAAAGTGCATCGGATAAAAGTAAATGTTTCTGATGAAGATCGGTCTCCGATCAAAACGGCCCCAACAAACAGTTTTTTAAAAGCGTATATTTATTTTCGCCTAAAGCTATGGCAACCAAAGCCATCATCACAAACAATGCAGGCCATCTCCCCGACACAACCATGCGACTGTGGAAACATTTTCGAAGTCAGTCCAACTCCATCCCTCCCCCTCCCTCGGCTTTGCCTGGGCGTTGAGCCCTCCCCGATTCACCAAATGGCGGCAAGCCTCGCGCAATAACAGCATTCCATTTTCAAAACGCGTCGGCGCATTTCTAAGAAAAAGTTTACGAGGTACCGTGTCCGGCAAATTAATGCGATAGTGGCAATACAGCCATTCGGGGAAGTTGGTATTGCTTCCTCTCAAATGAAAAAAAATGAGGCTTTTTTTGTTTATGTCTTCATATTTTGTTAATTGCAGTTATTATCACTAAAATCTAGTGAAGCCATGCTTACGGCTTACTCGCATTGTTAAAGCCTGCCTGCCCCGTTACTATACCCTGTATTACTGTTCAAAGCGTCACGGGTCAACGCCACGACGCTTCGACCAGAAATTTGTTTTGGCCAATTCAACCAGCGTTTGGTCTGAAGAAAAAAAGATTTGTTGAAAAGAAAACACATTCGTACGCGAAGCAAGTTTTTGTGATCTGTGGAATAAAAAGCTTTCTACAAAACACAGTATTAACACGCGTGGCTTTCCTTTGTTGCTCCTATTGGTTGACTTCGCTTGAAAATGAATGCAGCGACTTAAGCAATAAAAGCGTGTAACGAAGCGTGGTAACACATTGACATGTTCACCACAACTGACCTGGGACTTTGCTCAATCATTTTCTAAATGTCTGTAACAGACTGCGTGAACGAAAGCCGCCAAAAAAAAATAGGCCAGCTTGTTCTCAAGCGACTCACTTATAGAGGACCAGCAAAACTTCTTGAGAATGTTCAGAAAACACAGCTGATCGGTAGTATCGGCTCTCTAGAACACGCGAGCCAAATATAGCGCAGCGCGCAGCCTGAAATTCCCAATAATTTATCAAGGTGAGTTAAATTGATTGCTCCTATCTCGACAGATGATGAAGGAAGCTCGAAAATCACTTGTAAAAGGCCTGCTATCAGCTTTTGGCTGATTTCAACTTGCGGCGCTTGGTTGGTAAATGATCGCCGTGGGAGGCCACGACTTGTCCAAGTGTGAGCGCGCGATCACACTGAAAAAATTGCGTATTCGGAAAAAAAACATAAGAAAGTGTTCAAGATCACGACAAGCGTGACGTTTTCTTTTTTGCTCATGTCCTTCCGCTTCCTCTCTGCTTAGCTTCCAGCGCTTTCGTCAGGACGATAGAAGAGAGAGTGCGACTGCAGGATGCGACAAGTATCCTGTCGACAGGATGCGACAAGTAAGGATGCGACCGGACGGATTCTTGAACTTTTTTGCAGCGTTAGATTAGAGAGGCAATAAGCTCCTTTAGTGAATTCATTCCATGGTTACTTGAAGAAGTGTTTCGGGTCCCCTTTAAATGGCACGCCCCGCCGGACAGTTACAGGAGACCACCACAATCTCACTGCCTCTGCTGGCAGAAAAGAAGCGCCAGATTCTGTAACGCTGAGGTCAGCTGCTTACAGAGTACACAGTTGATAGGAAGAATATGCTTCGTTGTCACATATAGCACGCAATAAAATAAAAGAGATAGGTACCACTTATTCAGCATCAACTCTCCGTATCATATGAACCCACGTCTCAAACAGCTGTTCGCACGCCAGTGCTCGGAACAGATGCATTTTCTGTCGACAACCTGTACCTATCTATACGTGTACGGCTGTACCAATAACCAGTTTTGAAAACAGATAAAATACGAATGGACAGTGTAAATGACTACGAATTGAATGCTAATAGAAAATGATGCATATTTGGGCAACACACAAAAGGAAACACACAAGATAAGGAAGCACTAGATACTTCTTTTGCGCGCTTCTCAATTGTGGATAAGTTTCCAGCTCACCCGCCTTTCAGCTCTACTATAGAACTCTATATTGCTCGATCATGAAGAAACAATTTTCAAAACGGTTCCATAGTTCAAGAATACTCAATTTGAAATGATTAGTTAGAAACACTGACAAAAATTTGTTACAAATATTTTAACACAGAAAAAATGTCATTGTTACGTTAACTGTGGTAATATTTTGTAAGCTGTCACAACCAACGAAATTTGTTTAAGTATGCGCTGAAATACAGCGGTTAACTCATAATTTAGGTAGGTACTTTCTCGCCACGTTTTAGAGGAGTCGTTGATTGATATGTGAGGTTTAAAGTCCCAAAACCACCATATGATTATGAGAGACGCCGCAGAAGTCGTTGAACGCGCTCTCTCTAAAACGACAATGTGAAACCACTTGGCGTCCACACGCATCAACTAGATGACGTCAGCGTAAGTAATGCTTTGCCTATCGAGAGACGTGGAACTCTTCGGTACATGTGAGTATGTGCAATTGGGACACCCACCAGTGACTCGCTCGCTGGATTTCTTGCCGGCTGGTTGTGACCCCGCAATCTCCGACTGCAGCGCAGCTCTGGTCGACTAGCTCGCCCTACGTGATCTCCTGACGCCGACAAGAGCTCCCCCCGAGTCGTGCCCCGTCCTCTAACTTGTGCGACCGTGTCCATCTTTCCAATATTTTCTTTACTTCCGTATTTGTCTGTTCCTGCGCCTCTCTCTCTTCCTGCTCCTCTCTCTATCTCTATGCCTTTTAATCCTATCTTTTTAATCCCTCCTTACCCCCATCCATCTATCCCTTGTGAACAGAGAGACAGTTACGTGGCTCACTTTTATTTTCTTTTCATTTAAGAATCCACCCCCCCCCCCCCGATTAGTGCCTTTGTCATACGCAATCGACGCTAACGTGACCTCTGCAGCTGATGTCATATGATGTGTTCCAATACTCACCGTAGACAGCTAAATGGCAGCTAAATGGAAGGCGTCCATCTTAAGTCCGATTCCGATTCTCACGTTTCCGGCAAAGTAGACAGCTCCGAGAAGACCACATCGTCTCCGGAATGGTCGTCTGCACACAACCAGACGCTTTTCCAGAAGCTCAATTTGAGTAACGTTTAGTTTTTTTCAGAATTTAACACGAAATAAGCCAGAAAATATAGTTGTTACGTTTGTTTATTTTGGCTTCCTCTTCTCGACATGAGGTGGCGCCTCATCGTATAAAAGCCGTCTAGACGTGTTCCAGTTTTCGGACAGCATGGGCTCGGTGCTGTCTTCCAAGCAGTCTGCGTAGACTGTCTACGTGCTGTCGAAAGCTGTGTTCCGATTCTTAGACAGCACGTAGACAGTCTACGAAGACTGCTTAGAAGACAGCATCGAGCCCATGTTGTCCGAGAAATGGAACACATTTAGACGGCTTTCACGCGACAATGCACCACCTCATGTAGAGATGAAAACGCTAAAACGATCAAACGTAATAGTTGTAATTTCTGGCTGACTTCGTACTGAAATAAAAAACAAACAAATGAACGTTACTCACATTGAGCGTCTGGGAAAGCGTCTGCTTGCGTGCAGATGATCATTCCGGCAAAATTTAATCTAACTGAGCGATTCGCTGTGCCGCCATCTTGTTAAGACAGCAATGTGGCCTGCATCGCATTTGTCTACGACGTGGTTGGAGCTGTGTATATTGCCGGCTACGTGAGAATTGGAATGGGACTTAAGATGGCTGCCATCCATCTAGCTGTCTATTTTGCCATCTACGGTGAGTATTGAAACATACCCTGAGAATTGGAACAACACCATATGAAAGGGGCCCTTTAACGCTTGAAAACATCGGTGACGCCTGCATAACTCATAGTGGCGCTCACCAGAACTACTGCGAGCGGAAATCACGCCGGAAGGTTGCCGCCATATGATTTGATAAATGTAACGGTGAATGTGGTTGCGGCATCGCATCAAAATAAGGATTACAATTACACGTATTCTTATTAGCATTATTTTTTACTCAAAGCGACAAGGAATAAAGCTATCCGACTTTTCCAGCTAGAAAACTGTACGCTGATAAATGCGCCGAACGCCACGTGCTGGAGCAAACGCGCCGGTGACGCTCCAGGTTCCGTTATGTCAAGAAATTTAAAAAACTGCAAGAGCGTCGATATATATATATATATACGTCATTGCAAAAAAAGATCAGTAAAGCTACAAAACATTATAGAAGCGTTTGCTAGCTGGTTCATTTCGCACGTGTCGTTCCCTCTTCAACTACCACATTGTTTGCTACCATTCCAGCGCCGTCCTTTATACGCTTGACGTAACAGGCAATGTGTCATGCGAGCTTCTTGTACGGTAGGGTTTTAGTTCATTTCAGTGGACAGGTATGCCGATGTCAGGGGTCGAGAAAAACACGGTAAGGTGAGCCCACGAAAATCTAGTTGGCGGTAAGCATCCATTTCATTGTATTTTGATATCTGTACGCTGAATATTTTTGCACTGCGTGCTCCTATCGCTGCCGTTCTTGCGGCACTTATATCTTAAGACGTCAGTGTGCGTAACCAGCTCAAAAAAACATGTAAAACTACCAGGTCTTGAAAAGTGTTAGAGGGCCCCTAAAAGCGGGGCTCTTATGAGACGTGGTTCGCGTATGACAGACGCTGATGAGCGCCTCTTGCGCTCGCTCGCAGATGCCGTCGAATTCTGCGTTCATCGATGGGCAAAGCGCCTACGTAGGTCCACTCAGGCTGATGATGAAGTTAGTGCGTGTGGCTGCCCATGGTGCCACATTGTCGTGGTAAAGCGATCTTTTCCCCACTCCTTTAAATAAAACTGCGAGATAAAAATAAACCAAATATTTACCTTAAGAGAACTAAAAACAAACAATGAGTCATTTAAATTGAGAAACTGGACTTCGCTGTAATCATCGATGATCGCCTTTCTTGGCGCCCTGCTGTTAAATCATTGAGGTGAAAATTACTGTCCCTGTTCAGGTATGTAGCCGCCTCGACTGCTAGCGGTGATGGCATTGATCAGAAGACGGCACTACATTTCACCGCGACCTTGGACGTCGACGCGCCGTACAAACCAACCGACGAGCGGCAACTGAGCGAGCGAGCGCCGACCTTGAGTATATATACAGCGGGACGGCGCATGCACTGTCAGCTGTAGAATGTTCGAGAAGGGGGAGAAGCGCAACGGCGCATGCGCGCGCGTCAGCTGCCGATGTTCTCGAAGCGCGACGGCGCATGCGCGCGCGTCAGCTGCCGATGTTCTCGAAGCGTGACGGCGCATGCGCGCTACATTATACAGCTAGCGAATGTTCGTGAAGAGGAGAAGCGCACGTGGTGTGTAGAGGAGGAAGGGTGCACAGATGGTGGAGGAGTGAAGCGCGCGCGGTGTGTAGAGGAGGAAGGGATGCACAGATGGTGGAAGAAGGAGGAGGAAGCTTGCGGACGGCGCCGCACTACAAGCCTCGAGTATTAGATGCTCCGCATCTAAAAAATCCCCCATCTCCCCGAAGGGAAACGCGAGCAAATCGAATGCGTTGCGTAACGTTCATAACGGCGTCTCGCAAGTCAGAATCCAGCGTGGGAAGAATAAAAGACGGACCCATTTGCGCGTCCGCAGCAGCCGTACGGACGTGGCCTGCCATTGCAAGTGATAGCAGGCTGCGTCCGTACGGATGCTGTGGACGCGTGACTAAATATGTCATTTTTTTAACGGCGAAGCACCCTCAGACGTGGGTCGTGCGTCCCGGATGTACATAATAGTAGTAGTAGTTGTAGTAGTAGGTAGACACCTCTTGTTTAGACCCTGGATTGTCTGCTGGATGGCGGTACGTTTATATGAAGAATACGTGGTGAAAAGATGCGAGATGGCGGTACTTAGAGTTTTCACTAGACGAATGGACAGACAAGCAGACACAAGGACATGCGGACGCACATATAGACGCACGGATAGACGGATGGACAGAAGCACGTACTGACAGACGTACGGAGGAGCACACGGACAGGCGGACGAACAGATGCATGGACGGACGGATGCGAGGACGCGCGGATGGACGGAAGCAAGAACGAATGGACGGACGGAAGCACAGACGGGCTTACGGACGCTTCGCCTCACTCATCATCATTCATTGCGCGGGTATTCCGCGATTTTTTTCTTACACCGTGTAGCCAATAGCGCCGATCGCCAAACGTGGCATTCATTTGTCGCGAGAAACGCAGTATGCGTTTCGGTTCTCGCGGCACCAAAACGACAACGTGCACGGTTAAAAATACAAAGAAGTGAACAAAACAAACAGTGTTCTCGGTTTAGCATTGGCTTGTGATAGCGGCATTTCGAGCACACATTTTCGGATGTTCTTGAGATTCCACAACGCAAAGTAATAACCACTATTCGCAACTTTCACAGATGGTGGCGTCGCCATTCGGCATCTGTCGTAACTGTCGTTTGGGGGATGTCCATGCAGCCAGCCCATGCCATCGTTCAGTCCGCCTCACTTTGGCGGCTCGCTGGTGTTTTATATTTTGTGGCTGGATATTTCTGCTAGAATTATTCGGAAGACGGATACTTACTGCGAGTCATAGTAGCAATGATTTAATCTTTATTGTTTGCTTGCTGAGCTAGAAGAATCACAAAATATGTTGGATGCCGCTGTGCAGACGCCGTGCATTCAAAGGTGAGGTTTCCTGCTGTGCACGAGCATGCCCGCTCGGTCTTTCCCGGCCGTGGCACGAGCAGCGTTCACAAAGCTGTACACCACCGCAGACGATGTGCCTGGCGTTCGAAACTTATTTTCCTTCAATATACGGCGCACACGCAGTGTGGGATATAATACATGCCAGAATGAATGACCTTCTCAGCAAAGCCTAGAGAACATGGTGGCTGCAGCCGGAAATACTACACAGTTTGAAATGACGGGCACACCGGTGGCGACTGCTGGCGCGCCGGGCTGCACGATCCCCCAAACGACAGCTATGTTGGGCTTGCACCAGCACCCTCTATAGGTGGTGAAAGTTGCGAATACGATCACCATTGCTCGCCTGAATGATCGACTAGGCCCCGGTACAGAACTGCGAACCTCTATGCAGATGAGGTGGCCCGAGGTTTCACTAATTACCGAGCTGCCGATGGGAACACCGTGGAGGACCCGATGCGAACGATTCCATGTTATAAAGAGATCCTGCACTACTAGAGAAATTTGCGTAGACATTACCCAGCACCACACAAGAACCTTTCGGCAATGGATTCTGCGACGTTACACTGACTCAAAACTAACCCATACAAAAGATCTACAAATTGCATGCGTACTACCCCACCGAATAGAGACACGTATGCTCGTGCTGTGGAAACACGCCGGTGGTCTACTTTATCACGAGGGAATGTACGGCACGCACTGAAAAACAGAAAGGGGACAACAGTAGAGAGATGTGGGAGGCAATGTTTCCAGCAAGGCCCTTGAGGAGCAGCGGAGGCTAGTCAGCAGGGCCGAAAGTATCACCACAGCCAGTGGTGCTTTGGAATATGGGCCCGACCACGCAGCGTTGCCCTGCTTCAGCGGCAACGAAGTCTTTTTAGCAAAAAAAGTTTTGTTCTTCTTGAAAGGCGCCCAGCCAGCGAATGGTCGAGAGTGAGGCCTGAGCGGACGAGAGTGGGGCATTTAGAAAAATCATAACTGCGCTGTAAACGAGACACGAGAATGAAGTGGACAGAACGTGTCTGGTTTTTAGCGTAGTTGTACTTTTCCTAAATGTTTTTACCAACTAGCCCCCGATCACATGCTTCTCGAGAAAGTGGGGCGCTGAGAAGAAAGAGAGTGAACGCCGAGTGACGGAGTGGCAAGGTGGCGAGGTGGTACATGTCATTGTACCTGAAGGCCACAATGTCAGCATCTTAAAAACACAAATGCTACACAAATGCCGGCAGCACAAACGCTACAAATGCGTGTCATGCGCACTGCATTGATGAGGTGGCAAGTCACCTTTAAGTCAACGAGATTCGGGCTCCGGCTGCTAGGGGCGAGTGTAAGCGCATGCGTCTGCAGCTGTTGCTGACAGCTGCCGACGCCGAAGCGTGACATGGTGGGGGCGCCAGTTGCTAGGGGCGCGCACGCCCGCAGCTTTTGCTATGGGAGAGAGTGGTGGAGGGTTTCTGACGGATGCCTGACATAGCGCGGCTAAGAAATGCATTCGCATTTTAAAAAGGTGTGAATATGCAACGGCACCATTCCGTACACGCTGCGACCCCCCGACGACGCACGTCATACCACTGCGTGAATTAATGCACAGGACTACTTGGTGTACTGCTCGAGCTTTTTTTCCAGGAATTAGAAGCCTTCAAGTCCCTTGGGACACAGGCTTATCTTAGAAGCCTGGCACACGCATTGCTCTTCTTTGACGAGTGGAGCTCGCTACTTAAGTAATGAAGGTCACAAACTGACAAAATTTCTAGAAGGCTATCGACCAGACGTTTTTTAAACTCTCTCTCTTTTTTTTTGTCAGTTCACGTGTTCCACCCACGCACCCTCTGACTCACAGTCTGAAGAGCCCAGGTTTGACCGAGCCACGAAGTTTTGTGATAGCGTCATTATCTGATGTAACACTGTCGGGACATAATGATAGTGTCTTGACGGCGTCATATGAGGCATCACCACCTGATATGAATTTTGTACTACTCGTGTTTCCCTGCACCGATGAATACGGTCCATTATCGTATTCTATGAGGCATCTAAGGTTTTAAATGTTGTGGCTCTGATGACCATGCAACTTCGTTATTTTACTCTGCAAACAGTACAGAATATTTGTCGTTTAGCGGTCTTGAAAGAATGCACCCTATATGTTAAGTTGAGACTGGACGGCACCCATACCAGAGGGCGTGCACTTGAAAGCGTTGTGTTACGCCTCCTTGACACACGCTTACAGTAAATCGTTGCTTTTCCGTACTCTGTTACGTTTCTCTCGCTGCTTTTTTTTTTTTTTTTTGATCACATGTGTACTATACGAATCTTCTGTCTTGGTATCCTTGTTTTTAACCTTCTCGGCTCCACTAGTTGCGACGTTAGTGGAATGTTCACTCCTTTTCTCTGGCACGATTTCTCTGCTCTCAAGTGAAATGTGAAATTGAAAATTTATTTTTCATCCTGGCATGTTGCGCAATGGGCCGGTGAAAGCACCTCGAGGAGCCGTGGCCGTCTAGCAGACGGGATAACAAAGAAGCGGGCAACTAAGTATAGCACAACACGATAAATACGTATTTTCAGAATGTTTGAAAATTGGGATATTATAATGACGATTTATTGAGATTGATTAAAAGTGTATGCTTCCTAGTACCAGCCACGTACCCTTCCTTGGAGCCGTGAGCCGTTTCGCGAACCATATTTCATCGTTACATAAAATAAC